>CM062805.1:680560776-681160776 GCA_031772625.1 Pinus tabuliformis | reverse complement strand
GTAGGCCCCATAATGGGAACAGGTTAGATAGAGATGACATGATAAGGGATGGTAGGTTCTTGGATACTCCGGACAGGAGGGGTGACGGACATAGGTATTATTCTAGTTCTGGTTATGAAAAGTATCATGGTAATAATTATTATCATCTATACAGGATGAGTGATAGGGGATATTTTTTAGATGAGTTCAAGAAAGAAAAACCACCTACATTCAATGGGGAAATGAAGAAAACACAGGATGCAGAAACATGGTTTCTTGGAATGAATATGTTCTTCAGATTGCACAATTAATCAGAGAACATGAAGGTGAGGATAGCTACATTATTCTTAAAGGTAAATAAAATATTTGGTGGGAAGATGTAAAGAATTTCATAGATATTTATGTGGATGAGTTCACTTGGAGTGACTTCAAGAGACTATTGAGGAAGAAGTATCTATCGGAGAGTTACTATGATGACCGGGAAAAATAATTTTATGAGCTAAATATGGGCTCTATGACTGATGAGCAGTACACTAGCATATTTCTCAATTTGTTGAGATATGTTTCTTACCTCAAGGAGGAGAAGGCCAAGATTCAGAGACTCATAGTGGGTTGTCGATAACATTCAAATACATGATTGAGTTTGATGAGCCTAGATCATTAGAGGAGGCCATAAGAAGTTAAATAAGTGTTATGAGCAATCAAAGTGTAAATCTGAGAACTAAACCAGACTGGAAAGGTAATCCAAAGAATAAAGGGAAATGGGATAAGAAGTGAGCAAGGCATCACGACAAAGGTAACAAAGAGAATGAAACACCGCACAAGAATTTAGATGCATCTGACAAAGGGCAGGGACTTCAATTTGAGTAGCAGAACAACGGTGCAGGTTGGAAGCATATATAATATTGGACTTAGAATTAAAATTTTAGAAGTTTTTGTTAAATGATTGCCTTTTCAATTCTCATGAATTTTGGGGAATGGGTATGTTATAGGTCAATTTGGGCACATCAATCCCGACTTCTAGATCAGTACTATTAGGGTCCATCAATCCCTAATTTATTTGTTTTCATTCCCTAATGAGTTCAACCTACATCATGCTTGCCTTCCAAGAGTTTCCATGACACCATTCATCCAAAAAGTGTCCCTAAGGAGATCAGCGCAAGTAGCCTTCTATCAGGCTGCATTGCAATGCAAAAACTACATTGTCTGGGTGCACTAAATGTGCACTTAGCCTTTGTTTCACCTGCGCTGAGCGAGATTCATCAAATTTTTTAAATGAATCCATTGGATTCCTCATCCAATGGATACTTTTGGAAGTTTCCAGATTGATTGAGCTCGCATTTGGATGAGGAAGAGGATGAATGAACCTCAATCCATTATCCCTTCCTCCATTGAACGACCTCCCAATTTTGGTAGAGCATTCATGAGGGCCATTAATGGATTAACCTCCTCCATTCAGCGATAAATTGATCAAGCATTCAAAGGTTGGTGAAGGTTAAAACTTCTTGAGCTAAGGAAATGTTGTTTGAATGAGATTAGTAAGAGTATTGTAATGATGTTGAATTGTTGCTTCATGAGGAGAGAAGGGATTGAAACTGGAAGGAAGACACTGAATCAAGCATGAATATTCATGGGTTGTAATATTTCCTTTTATCAATAAAGAATTCAAAGCTTTTTCCATTCATGTTCTCATATGATGTATATCGTATTCTGGATTCTATGATATGTTTAATTAACAGATCTTTATTGTATGCTTTGATGGGTTTCTGTCTCGGCTTTTGTGCAGGTACTTTCCAAGGCAGTTAAGTATGGAAAGGAGTGGCAGAATCGATCAAAGGAGAGAGGGAGCAAGCGAAAGTTACAGGTTGGCTTCTTTTCTTCCTTCTCTTATCTGTTGATTATAGGAAAAGCAGTGAATTACTTTATCTATTGTTTCTAGACCAGCTACTAGGTCTAGAGGGTTAAGCGTTTGTAGAAACACTAAATTTGCCCAAAACAAATTAGCGACTCCGCTGGGGTCGTTTTAGCACTTTTAGTAGCTTATCCACCTTCTTAAAGAACTTTGACATACTGTACCTTCTGTCATTTATGGAATTCAAGTCTAAATTCACTAAAAATTGAGTCAAATTTAAGCATAAAATTGCCTTCAGTAATCAGCGCACTTCTGTGACTGACACAGTGTGCTGCAGTGCACTTTCTACTTAGATACAATGCGATTCAGTGCACTGTCTCTAGCTGTTGCCTGCGTTGATCCCTTTGGGGTCAGTTTTCCCATCTAGAAATTGAAAACTTTAGTCAATTTTCAGCTGTTTGAATTACTTGTTGAATGAAAATGAAGTTTTGTCTCTGAAAACAGTCATTTATCTCCTTATTTGACCCAATTTGGACTGGATTGTTGGATGTTTTTTTATGTATTTGTTTATCATTTGTAATCAACTATCGAAAGGTAGTTTTGATCGATTGTTTTGTTGAAATTGAAGTGTCGTAAAGTCTTCCTTCAGAAATAATTGATTGATCTATTTGTGCATTTGATTTTTATTTTCATTGAAGGTGTCATACAGTCTTCCTTTCCCTTTCAAAGGAATTGTCGCAAATACTCATTTTTTATGAAAAGAGGTATGAATCATTTATGCATTAGTTTTTCTTATTGCATCATTAACATTAAGAGAAACTGAAAAGAAATACATGAAATTTTCATTTTAGAAGTTTGAGTTTGTGTGTTCAAAACTAATGGTTTAGGGAATTTCATTAATTTGTGCTCTTTTTTGTTTGTTCAAAAACTACTTGTATGCTCTATCCCTCATAGCTAGGATTTTCATTGCTGAAAATAAATTAAACGAGTGCTCCTCATTCTAGTTGCATTCTTAGGAATTTCGAAAAACATCTCATGGTGAACCCTCAAAGGCAAATTTTAAGCAAGATCAACCTAAAATTTACATCAATTAATCTAATAACACATTGGAACTTAATGAAAACATCTAGAGGTCTAGGCTAGAGATGTGTTTTGGCATCTTTAAACCTAGTGGCTGTCATTTTCATTGAGGTTGGGTGATTCCTCCTCTTTGATTCGATAAGTGCTAGTACGGACTTGTGCTCCCTATACCGTCGAGTATATAGTGGGAGACCCCAATAGGTTGAATTCCTTTATCCCTAGGAAATCAAGTTTTCTACCTTACCAATCACAATGCACCAAACACAGCATTCGGGAAGATTGACTGCCGTACATTAAATCCTTGGTAATTTTTCTTTCATTTATCACCAAGATGTATATCGTAGTTTTGCAATTAGTCTGGTAAACCCTCTTGTCTAGAATCTCCAGAGAAATCACTTTCGTTCCTTTTCGACTCCTTAAAAGTAAAAGGATCATCTAAGAACTTGTCCTTTCAGGCTCATTAAACATTAAAGGCGACTAGAGTCATATTTTGTTTTTTCTCGACTCTTTAAAAATGAAAAAGCAAAGTTGTGTTCCAGTGTCGTAAAAATTAATTGACTGCGGATAACATCCTCCACGCTCACTCCTTAGTTGATCTTAGGTTGAAACATATGGTGAAAAATTCAGAGTCCACCGACCAAGGAATTCCTTTTGATGGGAATCCTAGTCCTTTTCCTCCTTTTGGAAATATTGGTGCTCCTTATATGGCTACATTGTCCCTTCCAGGATTTACCATTGGCTTGCTAGTATGGTTATTTTCAACCTCCTTGGTTCAAAACATCGTGATTTCTCTGCAAACGATTACACCTCCAACTATTGCCTTATTCCTCGTTCGTTTCTTCCTCCCCTTCTTCCTCTTCACCTGGTGAAAGTATTGGTACTAGTAACCAGGTGGCTAAGAAGAAGAAGAAGAAGAAGAAGAAGCAAATTCAGCCGAGGGAAAACCAAGCAACCATTGCTTTGAATGCAACATATAATGAGAAACCATCCATCAAGCCTCACAAAGTTCGATATCCATGCAAACTTTGTGCAGGAGACCATTTTCTTTGAAATTGTCCTGATATTCCTCAGATCTTAGAAGAATGGTCTTCTCGTGCACATCATCCTGTGTCATCAACCTCTGGAGATCATGTTGGTGACACACCATCAACTAGTGATAATAAAGTTCATGGAAAGATGGGAAAAGTTAAGTTTCCCTGTAGGTTATGTGAAGGGAATTACCCCATTCACCTTTGTCCCTATCTAGATGAAGCCAAAAAAGTGTTGGATAACCGTCCTACTTCACCGTAGCGACTTCCATCTGGTTACAATAAACTCTCCCTAAATCCTTCACTAGTTGATGAATTCACTGACTCAAATCAACCGTCGGTCAAAACCACTCTCTCTTAAAGAAACTGACCAAAATCAATAGGTCGAGGTAATAGTTGACCCAATTTCACCTTTAGTAAATCGTACCTTTCCTGAAGAGAGTGAACATGATACCACTCAAGTTATTTTTGTTTCTTCAGATTCAAATGAGCTTGGGGGCAATCCACATGTCCCATCAAGATAGGAGGAAAATCCTCTTGCTCTCATAACTCAAGGGGTTAATTCTCCTGTTTCTACGATACGCCCTCCAAGTAGTCTAATGACTTCCTTTGATTGGAATCGATTGGCAGGATTCTGTCTTCCTCCTTATGTGCCCTTCCAGATCATAGTAAAAGTTTGTAATATCATTGTACCTGGAACTATTATAGATGAAGGTGCATCAGTGAGTATCATTTCCTCAACTGCTTGGAAAGTGCTCGATTCGCTGTTGCTTGTGCCAATTACCCAGAATCTGTTGGCTTTTAACAGAGGAACCATTCGACCATTAGGGATCCTCCCTCAGTTACTCATCACTTTGGAAGCAAAAATCATTTATCTGAATGTGATGGTAGTCCCAGACCTTTTAGATTATAATTTAATTCTTGGGTGCAACTATGTTTATGACATGGGAGCTACTGTTTCAACACTCTTTCGAGTGATTTGTTTCCCACATGAAGGTAGGATTGTCACCATTAACCAGCTTTCATTTTTCGGTCCAACTATGGCTTCTAATCAACCATCTTCCCTAAATGGTCCTTATGTACCAATGGTATCATCCCCAACATAAGTTAATTATGTGGCAACCTATTCCATACCTACATCAACTAACAATCAATTCAGTGATGTTGTACATCATGTACTAGGGGCATTGGAACCAGCTCTCTCCTTCATGACCCCTTATGAGTTGTGATTGAATATGAGGATAGTTCTTTTACTGTGTCAACCTCGTTAAAAATGAAACAGGCTCATGAGGATGGTTCTTTTACTGTGTCAACCTCATTAAAAAATGAAATAGGTCCCCCAGGATAGTTCGTTGTCTTGTGTCAACCTCGTTAAAAAATGAAACAAGGGTCCGAGGATAGTTCGAGTCATGTATCAACCTCATTAAAAAATGAAACAAGGGGTATGAGGATAGTTCCTGGTCTTATGTTAACCTCGTTAAAAAATGAAACCAAGGATATGAGGATAGTTCCTGGTTTTATGTCAACCTCGTTAAAAAATGAAACAAAGAATATGAGCATAGTTCCTTGTCTTGTGTCAAGCTCGTTAAAAAAATGGAAAAGGAATCTGAGCAGAGTTCCTTGTCTTGTGTCAAGCTCGTTAAAAAATGAAACAAGGACCCCTGGAGAAAAGTTCCAAGTCGAGTCTTTGAGTATATCTTGTAAACATTCGAGTCTTTCACTTGATCTCATAAAAGAACCTTCATTCCATCCACTTAATAGCCACGAGTAGTCTACTTAAGTGAATGTAATGAAGCTTGGGGGGCATGCACCTAATGGTAAAGTTATGTTTCCCTGTAGGTTATGTGAAGGGAATCACCCTATTCACCTTTGTCCCTATCTAGACGAAGCCAAAAAGGTGTTGGATAACCGTCCTGCTTCACCGCAGCAACTTCCATCTGGTTACGGGAGACTCTTCCTTTCATCATGCTGGGGGCATGTAAACCAATTTCAAGCATAGTTTTTCCTTGTTTCAAGCTTGTGTAAAAATGAAACCAGTTTCAAGCAAAGTTTTTTCTCCTTTCAAGCTTGTGTAAAAATGAAACTAGTTCCAAGCATAGTTTTCCATTTTAAGCTTTTGTAAAAATGAAACTAAATTCAAGCATAGTTTTTCATTTTAAGCTTGTGTAAAAATGAAACTGAATTCAAGCATAGTTTTTAATTTCAAGCTTGTGTAAACATGAAATAGAATCCAATCATAGTTCCATATGGTTCAAGCTTGTCTAAAAATGAACCCATTTCCATTTTTAACCCTCATGATTGCCATGCTATCAGCCTCTTTCGTGAGATGAGCCTTGGTTGTTTTCATTCCATCACCACCATCTCTTTGGTTGATCATACACTTTCACTTGGTTGTTTTAACCTTTTTGAGGAACAATTGCAATGAGTGGTCTTATTAGCCAGCCTCTTCACATAAATCAACATATTTTGAGAAGTTCCAACATCACCGGAACCAGTTTCTATCCTAGAAACCACTCATTCCTCAAAATGGAGTCCTCTTTAAGCTCTTTTTAGACTCTCTAAACATGAAAAGATTGTCAAGCACTTGTCATTTCTAGCTCATTAACGGAATATAATCGATATCTACTCAATATAGTTTTACCCCTTCTTCGAGTTGAGTTAGATTAACTATGAAAAAGGTTGTCGTTGATCAAACATGATCAATAGGTTCTCTCTTGTATTGTTTTATGTTTTTTCGGACTTGAGAGACAAATTTATGAAAAAGAACTTGTGGAGTTTCCTTTTAGTCCCTTTTCAGACTCTCTAAATGTGAAAAGGACTGAGTTATCTTTGTCGTTAAACTTGTTAAAAAAAGTAAATAGCGACAAACTTGTCCATCTAGACAAGACTGAGTTTCACCTTCGCTAGACTCGTTAAAACATCAAATAGCAATGGATTCACTCGAAGGGTGGAATTATACAAAAATCATATGTTATCCTCCTCAAGCTTGATAAAAATAAAGAGGTATTGGTCAGAAATGACTAGGGAAAATGGGAAAAATCCAAGAAAATTTATGGTAGTAGGTTGCTCTTTAACATGACACTTTCACCTCATCACCATAACTATGTGGGTTGGATCATTCAGCTTGATGGTTATCACACTGTTGGTCTATCATACCATCCATTACTTTGTTTTGGGTCAATGCTACCAATTCACTTCAGTGTCGCCGATATGTTCAAGAGAAGTCCTTCTGTTCAAAACTTCATCCTTAACAATACAGTAAACCTTCATTTTCATGCCCACCATTCTTGAACCTTTTGTCGTCAATCGATATTAAATATCCAAAATCATTTACTTTGTTTCGTGTCATTGATGTGGGATACATCAAGGCCCTCCTGTGACGAGTCGCTTCTTGTCGACATCAGCACGTCATCCAAGAAATTGACTTAGAAACACCCCTTCATTACCTTGAGGCTTTCATACATCAATGGCAGGTTTCTCACTTTTAGCGATAGGTTGACATCGTTGGCCTTCAACCGAAAGACTTTGTATGGTGTTCGACATCAAATCATTTATTCACACCTTGCAAAATGTACTGCAGTACATTGAGGGTCATTATCATTATTGTTGATTCCTCTCACATCTGTTAACAGCTTACATCATTGGCTGGTAATGTCTCTCCATGTTCAACCTTAGATCATTTATTCACATGGTTAGACTTGTACATTGAGTGAAAGATTAGACGAGATTGAAGAACCCAGATCTAGTTTCATCCATTCGAGCTGCGATATATTCAGGAGTACTATATCAAATGTACAAATGGCCTTACATTCATGGGTCTATATCTGTAGATGTTTATATTTTTACATGTAATGAAAGTTTATAATCTGAGTATGGGTATGACTTCCCTTAGCTAGTTTGTGAGGAAAAATCAAATTATCATGATATTTGTATTGTAACTGATGTAGGTCACCTTCCACTTCGAAACCTTCTCTCCAAATGGTAAAGCATCTCACTCGACATGTTTATTTTCGACTTCATGCTTTAGGGGGCAACTGTTACAGGTCAATTTGGGCACATCAATCCCGACTTCCAGATCAGTACTATTAGGGTCCATCAATCCCTAATTCAGTTGTTTTCATTCCCTAATGAGGTCAACCTACATCATGCTTGCCTCCCAAGAGTTTCCATGACACCATTCATCCAAAAAGTGTCCCTAAGGAGATCAACACAGGTAGCCTTCTATCAGGCTGCATTGCAATGCAGAAACTACACTGACTGGGTGCACTGCAATGCACTTAGCCTTTGTTTCACCTGCGTTGAGCGAGATTCATCGAATTTTTTAAATGAATCCATTGGATTCCTCATCCAATGGATACTTTTGGAAGTTTCCAGATTGATTGAGCTCGCATTTGGATGAGGAAGAGGATGAATGAACCTCAATCCATTATCCCTTCCTCCATGGAACCACCTCCCAATTTTGGCAGAGCATTCATGAGGGCCATTAATGGCTTAACCTCCTCCATTCAGCTATAAATTGATCAAGAATTCAAAGGTTAGTGAAGGTTGAAACTTCTTGAGCTAAGGAAATGTTGTTTGAATGATATTAATAAGAGTATTGTAATGATGTCGAATTGTTGCTTCATGAGGAGAGAAGGGATTGAAAGTGGAAGGAAGACATTAAATCAAGCATGATTATTCGTGGGCTGTAATCTTTCCTTTTATCAATAAAGAATTAAAATCTTTTTCCATTCATGTTGTCTTATGATGTATATCATATTCTGGATTCTATGATATGTTTAATTAACAGATCTTTATTGTATGCTCTGATGGGTTTTTGTCTTGGCTTGTGTGCAAGTACTTTCCAAGCGAGTTACGTACGGAAAGGAGTGGTGGAATTTATCAAAGGAGAGAGGGAGCAAGCGAAAGTTACATGTCGGTTTCTTTCCTTTCTTCTCTTATCTATTGATTATAGGAAAAGTAGCGAATCACTTTGTTTCTTGTTTCTAGACCAGCTACTAGGTCTAGAGGGTTAGGCATTGTAGAAACACTAAATTTTCCCAAAATAGGGTATCTTTGGCGTATTGAATGGGGCAAGGGGACATAAGGTTAGCATGGATGGGTAGAAGTGAGAGGTTCGAGCATGGTTTACTGATATCTATAATCCTAACATTAGATAATGAGAAGGATCCTTAGGGACTTATGGCATAGGGGCTAGTGGGGCTAAAGGGAAGGCAACAAGAGCAATTTATAGGGGAATCCCCAATAGTTTTGATAAGGATATTAGGGGCCACATTATCACAACCCATAAGCACTTAACCCATGACCACTAAAGTCCCTATCCCCTTAACCCCAAAATGATAATCCCTTAACCCCTACACTCATAACAAATTAACCCCTTGATCCCTTAAACCCCAAGCCACTAACCCCTTAACCCCTAACCTTTAACTTAGAATCCTTGAACACCCTAAACCTTAATATCGTATCCTTTTGAACCTTGACCCTTAACCTTAACCCCTAACCCCTGTACTCATTAACCCCTAACCCCTAATCCCTTTCTTGGATGGTTACATGCCATAATGCTTTGGCGATATCGAACCTTATTTAATCTTGATATGATTTCCTTTTCTTGGAATGCTACAAACCCCAAACATTCTAATCCCATGTTTTCACCATGCATTATCTATATATGTTTACTGTGTTCAACATTTAAGGCATATATAAAGCCAAATTACTCGCAATAAATCACCATGATATTAACAATTTACACATCAATTATTAACTATCAATTCATCAACTATTGAATATGATACCAAAAGAGATTCAAAACTAGAGTTAGACAAAAAAAATCTAGTAAATAAAAGAGATCAAAATGATCTCGTCCATCCATAGTATAACTTAATATATCTAGATAACCATATAGTAAAAATCAGTTCACATGCAATCACATAATAATTTATAGGAACATGAGCTAGGAGTTGTGCCCATTCAATGAAACTACAAATTTCTTTTCTAACCATTACCATTACTACATTCTCATGATCAAGAGATTTATTTATACATTATGAGACAATTAGATCCAAAACTCTCTAGATAAATTCAAATCCCCTAAAAATCAAACAACATCTTAACTTCTACCTAAAATTGCTAAAATTTATATCCTAAAGATGCAATTAGAAATTCTACAGAATTATAGGGAAACAAGGAAACCAACTTCCTCTTCTAGAAATCTCTAAGATCTTCTCAAGGACAAACACAATTTTTGAAATAAATTGTTGAAATTATTCTCTTGCATCAATAGCTACCAATGTATCCTTGTAGGCCACCCAATTTAGAAATAATAATACCAATGTCCTTTACCTAGAAGTAACTCCTTACATAATTCTCTCTTAAATACTACCAAGCATGACATTTTTTAGTAAAATGGATGTTAACCCTACAAGATTCTATCCTCATGGCCTAAGATAAGGCATCCCTCTATGTCGTCCATGAATTTTCATTAATGGTACACTATTAAAGAGAAACAAACTTTGAATGGATCATTCTTTGTGTTGAGTTTCATGGATAGTATAGGAGAGTTTTTTTATCAAGTTTTGTAATTTTTCATCATACTCCTGAGAACTTTCTCCAACCATTTTCTTAATCTCCTTAAGCTTAGTGATTTTTTGTTGTTCAATGTTTATATTCTAGAACTTAGCTATAATATTACCTTTAATTCGTCCAAGGCCTTAACTACACCATAGGGATAAATCTATATGAAGTTCATGCACCATTAGAGAAGCTTCCCCCACAATGTGGTTAGGAACTTTATCAACTTAGAAACTAGCACTACAATCCTTTTCACCCTCTAGATGAATCCACATAAGAACCAATGTGGTTTTTCATCACCATCACCCTTCATAAAGTTCTTGGAACTACTATAACCATATCGTTGGTTGGATTGTTCACCAAGATAAAACCTTATGGACATGTTTGAATAATTAGGCCTACTCCCCCACTTGAACTAAAATTCAAACATAACATATGCCACTTCTACTTGTATTCCCACCTTCATTTTGTTTTCACTACTACTATATCCCAAACTACTAAGAAAAGGTGCTTTCAAGTCAAAAGTAGAATAAAAAGTTGGGATTACCTCTAGGATTTTAAAATTCATAGGGTGGTTGGTTTGGATTGGATCCACTTTTCTTAGGCTATATCATGTCTACTACTTGACCTTCCTCTAGCTCAAACAATTAGAACACATTACTAAGTGTTTCTTCCTCTTCTTTCTTTGTGATGATATCTCTCTCCATAGGCTAATCAATACCTTACAAATTGAGGCTTCCTTTTAGACAATCATGATCCATCTAACTGAATGTGCTCACCTCCTTGTGCCATCACTTCTTTTTTCTCTTCCAAATTTCTAGACATATTATCCCCACCTATTCTTCTCTCCAAGCTCTTTCCAATTATTAAATCCCCCTATTTGAACAAATCTTTGGTATTCTCTTGACACCTTTGAAACCTTTTGAACTCTTTTACTTGTGCCTCTATGTTTCCATCCTCACTAATACTCATTTTCATTACCATAATATTGTGATGAATCCCCTTCATTCTATTCATCCACCACTTCTTAATTATTGCATTTTGATTAAAATCCTATTTTCCCCTCTTTAATGCATGTGCTTCCTCCATGGCACCTTATTCCCTTAGTTATTCAGTATCATTCAATCCATTTTAGGTCACCTCCAAGCATTAGTGCTTATGCTTCCATGGTTGAAGAGCTAAAAGACACATAATCCTCTTCCACCAAAAAATTATTTATCCATGTCCCATTCTCCTTAAACAACCTTTTATGAGCTCCTTCTTGAATTACTCTTCTCTTTATTTTAAATAACTAGTTCAACTCTACTACAATCTCAATATTCTAAATCTATATCATAATTAACCCAAATATATTTTGGTCCTGATAATTTTTTATCGAACTACTACAACAAAACCAAATTGTGGGAAATCCATTAGATCTATTTTCTTATGTTCCAAGCCTCTACCATGGGTGACAAATCAATATCATCAAGTTCCATATCCTCTAGGGCATCCTTCTCATCTACGCTTTCCATTTATGTTATGATTGCTTCATTAGGCGAGGGTTTTTCCTTATTTTCCATATTATATAAAAGACATAGGGTACAACTATATTTTACATATTAATCAATGTTATGCCAATACTAAGTTATGTACCTTTCAAAAACTTAATTTGTAGACTATCTTGATTGTTGATCTTTGTCGTGATATATCTCTAAAACTTGTGCCCTTCTAAATTTGAAATTCCCTTATTTCCCCTTCATTAATCTTGTGAATGTCTATTTGATGTCAATTTTATATTGGTTAACTTATTTGTAATGGGCATATAATGAAAACACTACTAAAAAAATACCTTTTGGGGCATTTTAGGCTTGTGAAAATCTTGTCCAAATCATCTCTAAAATTTATTTAGGGATTTAGTGGTAGTTTTTGAAAACTCCTTGGAAATTCATGAAAATTGAATCTTTTTTTTCGGTGTCGGGGGGGTTGGGGGGAGCACTAGATACATCTATTATAAGAAAATCTGACATAGTTATTTTTCAACATCTCACCACCACTTACAAGATCAAATCAATAAACATTAGTTGTCAATAGATTCATCTAATTTCAAAAATCTAACATACTCCTTTTACACCATTTACAAAATCAAACACACAACTATATAAGTTGCATAAATGAAATAACAATGCTAAAATAATCAAGAACTTTTAACTTTTCCTTATTAGGATATATTTATGCATTAGTTTTATCATGCCAAATAATAATTTTGTTAAATATCAATAATTCTAACAAAATTCTTTCCAAACAATAACATACACAAGCAATAACATACTAAGACAATTTAGATTAGCCACTTGACCTTCCATATAGGCCAAAAATGACAATCGTATTCTTTTAATGGCCAAAAGCTACAAGAAATTGCAATCCCTCATGCAAGTGAAATTGAGGGAAAGACCAAAGAAAAAATATCTCGGGAGGACTCTTGCATAATGTATGTCCAATGCTCATATTTAATTATTATTACATTTGATGCTAATATTTGATTATTATCACATTTGATGTTTGAGATTAACCTTGAACAAACAACTCAACTATACAATGATATTAATTTTAAAAAATAAATCTTGAATTATCACCTTTCTTTAAGATGAAAGATGTTTGTATTTTAAGGCTTTGTTTTGGTTGGGTTGTTTTCTTTTTCTTTTGTATGGAATGTGATAATACTAATTTTTCACCACCCAGTGATAGGGCTTCCCCTATTCTCTGTTGATCCAAATCCAAATTTTTCGTCTTCCCCAGAGGTTTCCAGGGAATAATCCTCGTTTCTCTATGTATCGTCCAACAAGGACCTCAGTTGTTTTTCCTTTGGCACAAATTAGGGTTTCCCAAGTTGGACTTTAACTATTTTTCCTATGGCATAGAGTAGGGTTTCAGGGTTGGACTTCGTCTCTTTTTCTCATGGCACAAAGTAGGGTTTCCAAGTCAGACTTCAGTTGTTTTTTTCTGTGGCACAGAGCATGGTTTTCAGGTTTACAACTCTGATCCATTTAGAGAAACCTTTAGAAGGGACTTCAATAAAGGTGGCATTGTTGTTGTGGAGATGTTATTCTGATGTAATATTTTGGCTCTCATGGGTGAGGTTTCGAATCCCCAATTACTGCCCAATAAGGTCATGATTTGGGATGATCACCAAAGTCGCTATATTAGGGAATTATCCTCCAAGTCCACAGTTCGATCCATGAAGTTAAGACGAGATTGGATTGTGGTGGTGTTGGAGCATAATATTTTTGTGTACAATTTCATGGATTTGAATTTGGTGCATCATATTGAGATAATGGAAAACCTTGACAGTTTGTGTATTTTTTCTCATGCTCCCAATAGATTTGTGTTGGCCTTCTCAAACTTGCACCGTGAATAGATTAGATTATAGCACTATGGCCTCAAGAGGACCAGATTCATAACTGCCCATGCAATCACATTTCCTGCTTTGCGCTCACCCTTGATGGTAGCCTCCTTATGACTGCTAGTACAAAGGGGACTCTTATAAGGATCTTCAACACCCTAGATGCCACTCGATTGCAAGAGGTATGGCTTGCATATCTACCTATTATGTTTGAAACATTTCCGTTGGTCATTAAAATCCCCATCAATCCTTAGTTAAAGTCTCATGCTTTGAAGCATTAACCTTAAAAGAAAGATTCTTTCATAGACAAGGGTTAATCAAGATGGCCATATTAATGATCTTATATATTATTTCTAATTGATTGATCAATTGAGGAATTGTTCCATGCCTAGGTACTGATAGGTGAAACTTGTGAACATTATTATAGGATTTTGAGTCATTGCTGGTTAGTATTGTATGTTGGCTAAATTACTATTAAAACACCATTAAGCTTATTCATGGCTATTTATATGCTCGGTCATGCATTTTTGTTAAGAGCAGAAGTAAATTTCCTGTACATTTCAGCTGATGTGAAGGTGTTTGAACATAATTTTCTTGAAAATAATCTTGTAGCAGATACAATTTGGTGAAGTAGGTATTAGTTTGTATAGATTATTATGCCCGAGGAAGGAGAATGAAGTAATATTATATAGTTAAATATAATTATGCATTATTTGATAATGCAATAAGTTGAATTTCTAATCCATTAGCAATGAGAAGAACAAGGTTCAAAGCCTGTCATAATTTAGGTTTCATAAATTCAATTGTTTTTTATTTCAACCATTACCATCTTGTTTGTACTACTTTAACTTGATCAGGTTAATGTCTTTTCATTATTTTCTATGTTTCCATTTTATGTGTATTATGTTCCTTGCTGGAGAATAGCTTGTAAGTGCTGACAGAATCTACTGTCACAAATGAAATATAATTTGCTAAAACTATTGGATTACTCAAGTTTCAATTGATTTTCCTGACTGTTATATGATTACATGTTTTTTTAATAACAATAAATATATTTAGGTCAAAACATAGACATTTACATGTTTTGTAATATTCAAAAAATGATATTGAAATCGAATTTTCTGAATGATATTTGGCTTACTTAAAACAAAGGAGAATAGCACTGGAATATATTTCAAATTCTTTGAAATAAAATATTTATGGATATTATACAAATGGATGTAACGTCAAAAAATGTATTTCTAGAGAAGGGATGGAGACTTTAACTTAGATTTGATTCACCATGAGTGGTAGTCTATGTTGTTAGGAATAAGAAAAGTTTATGAGAGAAATTATTAACCAACAACAAAAAACACATAAATCATGCACACATTGACACACAATTTACCTTGTAAAACCCTTACAGTTATGGACACTCCTACTTATTATAATGGATGAAGATCTGTAGTGAAAGTATTTCCTCATGAGGGAAAACATTTGTTTTCTAGGAAGGTGTTGCTACTAGAAGTAAAAAATGTATTTTTGTAGGAAGGGGAGGTGCTGGTGTAGAAAATAAATGGGTTTTACAGAAGTCCCTACCCTCACCATGGACCAATATTTCATACTTCATTCAAAAGTAATTCACTTGTAAAGGGAAACATGACATTATTTTCTTATACCACTTCAAGATATTGAAACATTTACAACACCATAGGTTGGTAAAATTACCCTTCTTTTTTTGGAAAATGTTGTAGTAGATGTTATTGAGTTTCCAAATGTACAATGTGTTACCTCTTGTCATGCATGAATTAGAGTATGTGGATCACATTTGGGATGACCTTATAGGAATTCCCCTATTTCTTTCAAAGTTTGAAGACAGGGGATAGAGTGTGATGCCAGAGGAAGCAATAGATATATCACAAATAGGGGAAGATACAACTGAAATTGTAGAGGCTAAAACCATAACACAAATTATAGAGGAACCTCATATTAGACCTCTGGGCCAAGGTCTTACCTCAGGGACCAAAATTTCATAAACCTATAATGTTTTCACTGTGACATGTTTGAATTCTAATTGTGAAGAGGATCTAAGTTTAGTTCTGCCCAGTGATCAATGAATTGCTACAGGAATTCTATCGAAATACCTCCTCAAGTCCACTAAATAAGGGGATTATAAGCAGTGCAAGAAAATCAAAACAAATACACAACATGTAGGAGGTTCATTCATGCTACTGATTCTAGAAAGGGAATGTCACAAACCATCTTATTAATATATCACTACTACACACAAGGTGCCTCGTTTCCTCATTTCATTGAAAACATTATTGGCCTCGACCATATTATATTAATATATCACTACTATACACACAAGATGGTTTGAAAGTATCATTTCATTTTAAAATTAAAATTTATTCTCTAACTGATTTATTTTTTAACTATAATAAATTAAAAATGTCTTGTCGCTAAGAATTTCTCCTCTCTTCACATGAGGGTCATAGAATTTCTATTCTTTCCCATGGCTCACTGCTTCAAATTTCTCCTCTCTTCGCATGAGGTTATAGAATTTCGCCTTTCCCGTTAGAGTTATCACAACCTAGACTTGTATGAGGGTTATATAATTTCTTTTTTTCTTGTTGAGAGTTATCAGGGCATGGATTGGTAGGCAAACAAGAACAAGGTAGCCCATGGCTAGGGTTAGACCACAATTGTTGGTGTGCTTCTTAGATACCTCAATTAGTAGACAATAGAGCAATCAGTGAGGAATAGTTGTGAGATGTATTGTCGAGAGGAACTGATGGCCCATCCAAGAGGCACTACTCTGCGGCTCGGTCTATGGAAATCGGTAAGTTTATATATGGATTTGTTTGGATTGATTTTGATTTTGATTCTTATTAACTCAAGCCACCTCCTTTTTTATGCAGAAGGTGCTTCCTTCCATCAATGACGCTCCTTTCAACCATGACCCTCATGGGGGGCCACCGTCAGGGAATACCCTCCAGGAAAAGGGAGGTGAGGAGGAGGAAGCTCCGCCATTGCACAATCTTTGTTTAGGTAACGTGTCTAGCGAGGCCAGAGAGCTTATACTCATCGAAAAGTTCCTTAAGTTTGGGATATCGACAGTATAGTGGTGTACCACAACAGAACTATGCATTTGTGTATTTCATGCACATTGAGCATGACAAAGTGACCAAGGAGCATCTGCAGGGCTTGGCCATGGGAGGTAGTTCTCTTATAATCGAATTTGCCCAGGTGGTCAGGATTTTTCATTTCATTTCTCTAATTTGTCTCTTCCTCTAGTGGAGGTGGTTTTTCTATTAATTTTCCATAAACCCTTAGCTTAAAATGTTCTTCAAACCCTTGATTATCCAAAGATATTTAATCTAAATACTCTATTTCTTAGGGGATTTTGTCAAATTTCTTTTAAACCTTTGTCTATTTAAAGTATATGGGTTAAGCTCTTTCAGTTGCTTGTTTGGCTAAGAAATTTTGCTAGTTTTTGGGGCTTCGTTGTCAGGTTTTGGGTGTTTTCTATAGATACTAGGTTAGGTGTGCACGACAATTTGATAAATAACCTCCTTGCATTTTCCCACAGACAATTATCTACAACTTCGTGTTTTTCCTCTGAAATGTGATATTTTCACACTTTATACTAAGGGTTTTATTAGCATCATTGAATCCATTTATAAGTTACATGGCATGTAAATCTGGATGATTTTCTTTACTGAATTCTAACGAGGGTGGATTGAAAATGTGAGTTTTGATTTTTTGCATAAACAGTGTCAAGTTTGAACAAACACTGATAAATTTTGACGTAATACCACCTTATTATCAGAGCCTTTTTGGTAAGCTTCAAGCTGTAGGTTTTAACCCTGTACTGAAATTACCTGCATACGAATTCTAAAACACAGAAAACAAACAATGTGAGAGCATAACAAATAAAACACATATACACAGAGATTTACCCTAGATCCCAAAACTAGGACTACCATCTTGATTTTTCATTATATTAATTTCAATGTTACAATACATATTTATACATGTTGAAGCATCCAATACCATGGACCGAAAACCATCACGTCCAAAACCATGGACCGAAAACCATCGCGTCCAAAACCATGGGCAAAAACCATGCACAAAACCATAGGTAGGTCCGCCCAACCTAATATAGGGTCCAAAAAACATTTTCCCGGGGCATTGTCCCGGACCCCATAGAGTGGGGTTACCCGCCCCCCTCAAACCCCCCTGTGACCCACCCGCTGCGCAATCGGCGCAATGAAGGGGGGGCTTCACCCCCCATCTGACCCCCTGGTTAACTATGTGGGCTAGTTGTGAAAAGAATATAACACAACCCAACACAGGAAAGGTACATTGATCATAAATGTTGCAATATTTCATGATGTAATAGAGTCTCTTGTAAAATGTTATAACGCTAGCCTAGTTCTGTCACTGGTCGTTAGCTTCAAATGTAGCAAAAGTTCGAAACTCCAATGAAATTGGCCTGATTCAGGGTTTTTTTAGGCTTTGGATCGATTTAGTGACATCCAAACCCCTTTGGACAATAACCCAAACCTAGGTGAAAACAAATCCCATTATCCATAGATAAGATCAAAAAAATTTTGTGGTTAAACCCTAACTAAGCGTTGATAATATATCGTTTCCCTTGATTGTTGTTCATACTTCACCTCTTATTTTATCTCAAACTCATAAGAGAAAACTTATTTTGGGGAAGAAAGCCACACTAGTATCATGTGAAATCATGGTTATAGGACTACCTTAATTGCCAAAATAAGTGGTTTCCTTAGCTAGGATGATTTCTCAAACCAAAATTTTGAGCTATGCCATAATTAAGGAAAAAACTTATCAAAGTTAATTAGGCTAACATTTATTTAACCTATATTCAACATCATCACTAACAAATACCATAAATATATGCATCCAACAATTCTTAGCACAAGGACAAGACCAAAAATAGTGATCAGCCAAATGATTAGAGAAGATAGGATAAATATTAGGGCCTAGTTGAATCCATATATTTTTGGCTGAAATGAATGCTAGCTACTTTCCTATTCAAAAAGTGTAGCTTTATCAAAGCATATTTTCTCTCAATCCAACTCAGCTTGGTCCCTAGATTAACAAATGAATGTTTTGATTCCAATAAATTAGTTTCGAGTTGACCCTCGGCAATAGCCAGACTATTGTGCATATCGATTATCCTCTTTTCATGCAATGAGCTTCTATCTGATACTATACCATTCATGTACCAATCTCTATGCATATCATAATGCGTATCTTCTAAAACTGAGCTTGAGATTTAACATGAAGATCCCTATCATGGCTATAATCTCTTACTTTTTTGGGGTCGTAACTAGACTTAGGCCTAAAGTAAATTCCACGATGACTAAATAATGCCTCTACAAATCGAAGCTTATGCTATAGTTAGACCTAGAGTATAGTAGGTTTCACAGTGACCAAATAATGCTTCTCCAAATCCAAGTATAGTCCTAGGGTTAGTCACATGTAGACGAAAACAACAAAGATGATCATTAGTGGATTTGGATGTCCCTTGGTACCTCGATCATGAAAAATAAAGGAGATGGACGACCCAAGTTGAATTGAAAAATTGCATGTAGAAAAAAGGTCTTATTTGACTAAACATATGGCACTATTTCATTATCTTGGTAGACAAATATCATGAATTGTAGTTTCGATGCATATATGGTATTATTTCATCATTTTGTTTAACGCATTTCATGTAGTTTTATACATGAATCTAGTGAAGTTATTATATTTTGGTTAACAAATATGACTTTTCATAACATAAGTACATGGTATAATTATAGCATTCTTCTTGGAGAATATTTTTCCATACCAGAAATTCCTAAGGTAATTATAGAATTCTTCAGCCCTTCGTGCTGCAGAAATAGACTCAATAAAGTGGAGATAAAGAGCATATTTGGACACAATAACATGGAGAGAAAAGATAAAAGAAAAATTCATAATCTCATTTAATGATAAAACAAAATCACTTTCTTTTTATGATTCATAGCTTGCCTTAGATCCCTCAAAAGAATTCCAATGTTATAGAAAAACAAATATCAAATAAAGTATAACACTTCCCAACAGTATCGGAAATGGAGAACATCTAAAGGCACCCACACTAAACAAATCTGAAAAGTTGTTACAAAAATCTTAAATTATTTTCTTATACCAAGTTGACAAAGTCCCATAAAAAATTTGTACAAACTATATCATTAAGAACTAGAGGTCTCTAGTGATCCCCCTCATCTAATGTACCTGCATGTATCATCAATTGAAGCCCAAGTACCATCCAAAGATACCCCCAGAAAGAAATAGAAACATATGTCATGATACAACTGTCATAAAAAAAGTGGGATGATCAGCTTCAAAGGACTGCTCATCCATATCTTCCCAAATGTTGCATTGACCAACATCCAAAATATTCCATCCTTTGATAATCCATTGGCCTCTTCATTCCTTTCCTTGCAAACATGATGAAAAGAGATATAGTTAGAATAAGAATAAAATATTTGTATCTCCTCAAAGATAGGCCTTAATAAAAAACTTTATAAAGTTTCTAGCCCCCTCATGCAGTTATTACCACAAGAGAGTCACATAAAATTTGGTTTTTTGTACACTTTTTTCAACGTCAAGCATGAGAATTAACTTCATTAGAAAGCTATTTGTTCCTCTTTCCAACCTAGCTTTACACTTTATCACATGTGACTCCCTTAGGAATAAAACACAAGCCCCACTAACTTGTGGGTGAACTTAAGAAGCCCCATCAAAATAAGTCCAAGAACTTGATTTTCCTACCTCTTCCACAAATATTTATCTTGCATGCTTCTCAATTTTTTATTGTTTAAAGATGTTGAGTATATTGAGGCCTGGAGAAGCACATAATGTAGTTGTATAGTTGGCATATTCTTATCATCAAATAAAATCACATTCCTAGCAAGTCAAATATCCTCATGAAATGATGACTGGAAACAAATTGTAGCATTTTACACTTGTGTTCTCACACTAGTTCTTTGGACATTCTTCAATTGTATTTCTTGTTCAAATGTCTCTAAGGCTAGTAAAAAAACTCCTCTTTCTGCACCTATTCAATGCATTATTTTAAAATTTGGTTATGTTCGACTTAGAACGGACAAAATGGCTGAGTTGATAGGCAATTGCGTTGACTTGGCCTTCAACTCGACTTGGGGGACCAATTTGGTACCAAACTAGCTCGAACCAGCCTGAACCTGTCTGAGTTGATGCAGGTGATAATGTCCCCAAGGGGTCTGAGGAGTCTGAAGAATCTAAGCCATAAGATGTTTTTATAGCTCTTGCTGATGATCCCATTTCTAGCAGTGGTGATGAGTCTGATGAGTTATCATTTTGATCAATGATATGCTCAACAATCCAAATCTGAAAACACATTAACTGTAAATTGTTTTAAAATCTATTTTTTCCCTAAATTTGCAATATGAAAAATCAGTTAATTTCGAGATTTTAGTTGACAAGATTACAAAGAGAATCACTAAAAATGCTGGAGGGAATTGAGTGTGCCTGATCAAGGGGCCATTAATACGTGAATCCTCATGACTAAAAATCTTGTTACATGTTTTTATAAATGTATATATGTTTAATTTATGTATTACTTGTTTTTTGTAATTAATAATAATAATAATAATTTAATTTAAAATAAAATTATAATTTAGTTAATTTTATGGTTTTTTTCAAATATTAATAATATGAGATATACTAAAGTAGTGTGTTTTGTTATTGATTATGAATTGATGTCTATAAATATTTACTAGTCAACTAATTTATATGGTTGCACTAGTTTTATTGAACTTTTCTAATCAAACATTTTTTTTTCAAAAACAAAAGCTTTGGAAGTAAAATTTGTAATTTGATATATACAGATAAAGGCATTTCTCCTTTTGAAAATTGATATCTACCAATATTTATTAGCCATCTCATTTATATGGCTGCACTAGTTTTATTATTTTGAATTTTTCTAACCAAACATAAACTTTGCAAGTAAATTTTTTAGTTCTAAGAGTCGCAATCCTACTTTTGTCACTTCATTTGACGAATTTGGTAGGTTATTTATTTATTCAATATGTTTGTGCTTTTATTAAACTATGTTAGTTATATTTATTTCTCGGCTTATAAATAAAAGTTAAGAACATTGATTTGGCACCTAAGACATAAAACTTAATAAATCATAACCGGTTATATATCATTTGGTAACATATTTCAAAATCTCAATCACAAGTACGTTTATTATTTACATTTTAGTATAACAAATTTACATTTAGATATTAACAACAATATTTTGGGAACATATTTCAATTTGTACAAGATATATTGTGAAGTAAGTTTACACTTCTTTTCATTTTTTTCAATGAATAATTTGAATTTGATTAAATTATTAAATTTTTATATTAATAATATTATTTTACAATCATAATTACATTTCCACAATAATTAATGGGAAGAAAAGGAAGCATTATTTATAAGTAAATATAATTTATAATTATAGTGAATGAAATATAGTTAATGGTTTCAATTTTCTTAATTAACTATAACTTGATTAATTATTTAAATTATTTTTTGGGTAAACTAAAATATTTTGTTTCAATTTTTATTTGTAGAATTTATTTTAATGTATATTCGGGTGAAATAAGAATTCAAATATTTTGTGTATGTCGTATTATTCTTAATATGAAAAAGTAAGGTATTTATGTATTCTTAAAATGGAGTGTGTGTCACTTTTGTGGTGAGGGGAGGGATATGTATCAAAAAAAAATTACATACATAAAACAAAGTGAAAAATAAATGGTTACTTTCCCTTTGAGTTATGTTATGTGATCAATCAAACAAGAAAAATGGTTTTTGTTTGTTTTGCGTATGATTAAAGATCCTATGAAGACTTATTCATCCTTTCCACTCTCCAAGTAACTGAGTCTTGCGGAGATATTTTTTATGACGGATATTGGTGCTACATCCCAAAAAATTGGCGAAGCTTCCAACACCCAAAAGAATCAACCAAAGTAATGATTGAGGCATTAGTGCTTCACATACCTCCACCTATAGAGAAAGATTCCCTAAAAATTGACCACTAGGATACCCTCATCTCATAGGCGCAGTCGTGTCTTTAGCTTCTTGGTAATCAGTCATTAGTACCGAGCACTATACAGGTTCTCTAGAACCATATAGTACCGCATGCACTGGGACCTAAGTCAAACCCCCTCTGAATTAGGTTTTTGGCATGCCCAAGTAATATTTTCTGTGAGATGGTGAAGGATTTGAAGCACCCTAAAAGACAACTTCTATGTTTCAAAATGTAACATGACCATGGTGGCTTATTGGATGCTTACCCCCAATGGTCCTAACTTGAACTATAAATTATTTTATGGCCCCTGTGGGGAAATTTAGTTTGTTCAAGTTATGGTTGCTTTTAGGAGTCTTCCTTCACTTAAGGTGTGAAAAAGTAAGCTCAAGTAAACTAAGTACAAAATCTCCTAAAACTGGATGTCCTTTGTTCAAATTTTAGAGTAGCTTAGTGTGTGTAGTGCAATGTGTGTATAAGTGACAATGTGAACATACAAAGTGTGTAGTGATGTGGATATGTGATGATCCTTTACAAAATCCCCTACTTACACTAAGTTATATTTTTTCCTTACCTGCAAAGAAAATAATGTGTGGTTGATGGGCCACTTACTTCCTTCCTATTACACTATGTGAGCCTAAAAAGGGAGAAGGAAAACCAAGTTCTTTGAGAAATCTTTCATATATATGTCCACGATCGTCTAAAAGATGCAAGGGAAGCACGGGCTACTCCATTTCTTTAATAGCACTCGATTCCTAATTCAAATGCTAATGAATTACACATGATTTGGTTAGTAAAAAAGATGTGTGGATTATGGGCCACTTACTCCTTTACTAATTAAGCTATGTGACTTGTGAAAAATAGAAAAGCAAATTGAAAAAGATGTCACTTCATTTCTCTTAGGAGGCTAGCTACAAACTTTCATACACCAATATATAGTCTTCAATTAAATAAACAAAATTATATATAATCTTTCATATTTTGGAAAATGTGTATTATATATTGAATGTATATAGATAAATATGAGTAGATATGCAACTTTGTAACCAAAATGATAACAAATTCACATCCAAAAGTTGGAGATAACTTTTTTTTCTACAATTATTTTAATTCTTTCATCTTTCATTTAAAAAATAAAAATAAACAAGGTTTCTATATATGAATTAAACATAGATTTTAAGACATTAACAATACAAAAAAAATTATACTAGAAATCCCATTTATACCAAAAATTAAATTTAAAATTAAAAAAAAAATATTTAATACTCCATAACTTTTAATAAATCTAAAATTAAAATAAATATAACTTAATAATAACAAAAAAATATATTCAATGTCGTGGTTCAATTAAATCACAATTTTCCAAATTTAAATCTCACAAAAATTAAAAACGATTAAATCACAATTTTCCAAATTTAAATCTCACAAAAATTAAAAACGTAATTGCAAAAATAAAAATCTGATGAGCTACATTGTTAAAACTTCAATATACATAAATGCTAATATCCTCAAAGAAACCAATGTAAAAGAATGAATTCAAATCCTCTAGTGCTAGACAAAAGGGCCAACGTATTTGCAAACTTTCATAGAAATAAAAAGTGAAGCTTTCAAATATTCATGCAATCTAGATGGAAATACAGGCTAATCTAGATGAAAATCTAGAAATATAGGGCATTTTAAGGTGAGTGGAAATCCACTTAAATGGAGTTACAGGCATTGTTGCACCTTCCTGTAAAATAGAGTTCATCCTAATCTTCAATACAATGCAATATAATACATCATATGATCAGGTGCTCAGAATTATGCTCAGAAATAAAAGTGTTAGAATCTTGTCACACTCAACTTCAGATTGAAGATCTCGTCATTCTAAATCCAATGGTGTGAACGATACTCAAATCCGAGTTCATATGCAGAAGTTAGAGAAAGTCAAAGTTCAAGTTTGACTTGTCTATGTGGCAGGATTGGATGACATGGCAAGGGTCCCAACGAATGGGGAAGCGCAAAGTGGAAGTTTTCCATTGGGTCCCTCATATTGCATATCGAGGAAAAGCAAAGGATGCAAGACAAGAATCGGCCCCCGATAAGTTGGGTTGTGATTTGCGATAATCGTATATCACACCTAAAACCTCGTTGTTATTTGTTACCACTGATAAAGTTCCGATTGCGATGACTGCTTGGATGCAATACTTTATTGTGTTATAGTTTAACGTCCTGGTGGCTCTGCAATATCACACCGCAACATTTTTCTTATTAAGAGCCCGTAGCCGATTGTCGATTGCGATGAGCAATAAGATCCCGAACACGGGAATTTTATATGACACAGTTTAATACCCTAATGGGTCCACAATACCGCAATCGCAATTTTCCTATGGTAACAAAACCTTCGGCTACTGAACTTCACCGATTGTGATGAGTGATGGGTTTCAGACGTGGGATTTATATGTTGCAGTTAATTATCCTTGACGGGTCTGCAATGTCACAATCGCAATGTTTTGTCATTCCATAAGAACCCGAAACACTTGTTGATTGTGATTTGCGATATGTCCGATAAGATATAGCCCACTGTGTAGTGAATTTCTCACTTTGTTAGCAGATTTTGGAGCGGAAATGGGATTTTTCGCCAGTTTTGGAGCAATTTGTGGAACAAATAGTGGGAGAAATAGGATAAGTCATAACTTCTTCAGTTCTTATCCAAATGGGATGCAAAAAGAGGCTAGATATCCATTTTTGAGGATTATGAACTCATTGAGATAGGTTTCAGAGGCATCTGAGCATTGTAAACAAACTTTTGTTGTAATTTGAGCATAATAGAGAGGCCCAAGCCATTGGAAGCTGGACCAAGGAGATGTAGCCCAAGAGGGGTGAACTCCTTTATCATGTGATTGTTGTGTGTTGTATTTTGATGTTCTTTGTTTTTATTTTGATGTTGTTCATCATATGTTTTATGTTAAGTTGTTTCTAACATTTATATAAGAAACTCTCATGGGAATCAGTTAATTAAGCAAAATATTGAATCCTTAAGCACTTGATAAGAAAATAATAAGCCTCCTGGGTTTTATTCTGAATGGGGAATTAACATAACATTACTAATGTGCTCCATTTCAAATCAAGTTGGTATTAGAGCATGTGTTTTTGCTTACTATATTTTCTTTGTGAAAGAAGGATTTAATTGTTTTCAAGTTTATGTCATGCTTACAAGGTTAAAACTCAAAAGAGGAGAAGGGAAGCTAGTTGAAAGCCCTAAAATTGGGTCAAGTGGAAGAAGAGAAAGGTTTCCAAAGTCTTCTACACTAGTACATCCTCAAGTTGCAAAAGTTGTAGTTGAGTCTTCATAGACCATGTCTCATGAAGGAGAACCTATCATGACAAAAGATGAGAAGACCTTTAGAAAGGATTTCCTTGATATGACAAAGATGGTGAAGGTCCTCTATGAAGAGAGGAACAACAGATTGCAAGGAGAAAGCTCCAAGCCTCCCAAATGAGAAGGATCTTCAGGAGGAGGTAATGGAAAAGGAGGTAATGGGAATGGGGGCAAACCTCCATCATCTCCACCATCTTCTTCATCTTCTTCTTCGAAAGCATCTTCACCCTCTTCCACTAATACCACTACTACTGGTAAATCACCTTTTCTAAAGCTTGATGTTAAATTCAAGTTGCCTATGTATAATGCTGAAGTGAATGCAGATAAGTTGGATAATTGGATTCATCAGTTGGAGGTGTATTCTAGAATTTAGAACCCTCAAAAGGACGATATCAAAATTCAGTTGGCTTCATTGAGAATGGACGGTGTAGCACTTATATGGTGGGAATCAAGGACTCAGGACGAGATCAAAAAACATGGTAAGATCTCTATTACTTGGTCTAATTTCATTGCTGCTATAAAAAGACAGTTCTACCTTTTAGTTCATATGCAAAAAGCTTTCATGAATTGGAAAAATTTTAGATAGTTAAAAGGTCAAAATGTTCAAGAGTATACTCAATATTTTAGGAAAAGAGCTCATATGTTAGGAGTAGACTTACAGTCACAAGATACTTTGTTGAAATACATAGGAGGGTTGCATAGCTATCTTTGACATACCATTCTTATTTCCGAGCATTCTTTCCTATTTTTTTCTTTTTTTTTGTAAGCTTGGTAGGACTCTCTAATTTTCGAGTTTACATGTCCATTATTCACCTCGCTACATGTCTTATGTTTAGTCCCATGAATCTTGATGAGGTCTGTGTTCAAGCTACACACCTTGAAGAAAGAGGGAAAAATGTACAGGAAGAAGGTAAGAAGAATCCATTTCAGAGTGGTGAAAAAGGGAAGAAATTTAAAGGAAAGCAGAAGAAAAATGCTTATGTTAAGAAAGAAGGGGAGAAACCTGTGTGCAAGAATTGTTCCAAAGAGGGACATGATGAAGCACATTGCTGGAAGCTTCATCCTGAATTAAGACCAAATAAATTTAACAATAAAAGGAAACAAAGGAGAAACGTTGCTGCACAATAAGACTTGGGTTCCGACTCAGGAGATGAAACAAAGATTGCAGCCACTAAGGGAAAAGAAATGGAAAAAGAAATAAAAAAGAAAGTCATGGAAAGCACCAGTGGAGCAAATAACTCCCACAACATTTCAAATGAGGAAAATCGAATCGAGTTGTTCAATATCCAAGTTATTTCAAACATACAAAAATCGATACGTTGTTTGATAGTGGATCTCAGGCCAACTTAATTTCTGTGGATTTGGTCAAGAAATTGAATCTGGAAACCGTGCCTCATCATAAACCGTATCCTTTGGGTTGGATAACCAAGGATGCCAATTTGCAGGTCACATGAAAATGCATTTTCAAGTTTGCAATTATTGCCAATTTCATTGATGAAGTTGAATTAGACGTTGTGCCATTGGATATTTCTGGGATTGTGTTGGGAAGCCCATATCTGTATGATAGGAAAGTTGTTTTCCACCAATTTGAGAAAAAATATCATTTGTTCAAAGATGGAGTGGATTATGTTGTGAGAGCCCATCATAGAAAGCTTAGTATGTCATTAGGAAGCATGAGGGAAATGAAGTGACTAGTTACTTCCAGCAAGAGCCTCGTGCTCCTTATGATCAAGCAGAAGAATGACATGAAGTAGGAATCCTTTGTAGGGTTTGACATGAAGCTGAAAGTTGAATTGGTTGATGTGGTCAATCAATATGGAGACATGTTACAAGAACCAAAGGGATTGCCACCAAAAAGGGGAATTCAACATGAAATTCAGCTACAACAAGATGGTCCACTCCCAAACATTGGTATTTATTGAATATCAATTCTTGAAAGCTTAGAAATTAAGAAACAAGTCCAAGAATTGTTAGATAAAGGTGTAATTCATTCCTCAACTTTTCCATGTGGTTCACCAATTGTATTGGTACCCAAGAAATATGGAACCTAGAAAATGTGTGTAGATTATTGAGCTTTGAATAAGATTACAATAAAGAATCGATACCCACTGCCCATAATAGATGATTTGCTAGATCAGTTGAAAAATGAAAAATATTTCACTAAATTAGACTTGAGAAGTGGATATCATCAAGTAAGAATAGCTGAGGAGGATATTTGGAAGACTGCTTTTAAAACCAAACAAGGATTGCTTGAGTGGCTGGTTATGCCTTTCGGTCTTTGCAATGCTCCAGGTACATTCATGAGAGTTATGAATGTTGTTTTAAGATAATTTCTTGATGAGTTTGTAATTGTCTATGTAGACAATATTTTGATATTCAAAAAATCACGAGAAGAGCATGTCAAGCATGTGACAAAATTTTTTGATATCATGAGAAAAGAACAATTATTTCTGAAGATGTCTAAGTGTGAATTTAGAAAAAATTCCTTAGTGTATTTGGGCGACATAGTTGGAGGAGGTGAGTTGAAGATTGACCCCTCTAAAGTTTCAGTCGTTGTGAATTGGTCAATACCCAAATCAGTTACAAAAGTAAGGAGTTTTCTGGGTGCAGCGCAGTACTAGAGGAAGTTCATTACTAATTTTTCTTCCATATCAGCTCCACTACATGCTTTGACCAGCATGAAGGTTGTCTTCCAGTGGGGAGGCAAACAAAAAAAAGCATTTGATGCTTTGAAACAAAAGATCAATTCAGCCCCAGTTTTAGCATTGTCGGACTTCAAACAACCCTTTGAAATACAAACAGATGCAAGTGACTACACCATGGGTGCAATTCTTTTACAACATGGTAAGCCCATTTCATTTCATTTTGAGATTTTTAATGGTGCTGTTATTAACTATCCAATGTATGATAAAGAGATTTATGCATTGGTGAAAAGTGTCAACAAATCGAAGCATTAATTAATGGGAAAAGAAATCATTATTCACATCGATCATCAACCTTTTCCATATCTGCAATCTCAAACCAAATTACAACGATCAAGGCACTTTCATTGGATGGGATTTGTATAGCAATTCCACTTGGTAATTAGGTACAAGAAAGGTATTTATAACAAATTTGTTGATATGCTTTCTAGACCAGCTATTAATGTAGCCATTTTACTCAAGAATCATTATGTTATGCCTGAAAGTTATGTTGAACAATACGCACAAGATGTTGACTTTCAAGAGGTATATTTAAACTTGATTCAAGGCCAACAAGTTGAGGAATTAGACTACCATGTATATGATAATAGGTTGTATCATTTGGAAAAACTTTGACTTCCATAGGGAGAGAGAGTAAATGTCACAAGGCAAGCACACACTTCTCTTATTGCTAGACATTTCGATGTAAGTAAAACAGTGGAAAATCTTCAGAGGTATTTGTATTAGCTCATCATTACTAATCTGCTCCATTTCATATCATCATATGTATTATATAATGTAATGAAACAATGAAGTGATGGATGGTGAGTGCCCTCATAAAGGTGATACCTCCCTTACCTTAACTATGTTGGACCATCCCTTGACGTAGAAGAGTTGAACTATCAAAGGGGTGAGAGGTACAAATCCAATGGAGATGTCTTATGAAAAGATAGCAAACCTTCAAGGAATAAATTGAATCGAAAACAATATATACCTATAGAGGTGATGGATATGATAGGACCAAGTAACTCGAGAGCATGGAAAAGGAGTAGAGGAGCTAGATTGAGATTTGATGACAATCCAATAGTGTTCCTATGAGATATACAAAGAGAGATCAAATAGTTGAAGAGGCCTTACAAAGAGGAGGAGAGGGATATAAATAGGTTAGGAGATGACTTCAAGGAGTTAATAAATTCCATTTTAGCCACTAGGAAAAGTATGTCATCCATTGGAAGTGTACCATGAACTATGAACCATAGGTTTGATCCCTATACCACAAATAATTCCTTTTAAATACACATTCTATTTGATGGGTCATGACTTATTATTGCCTAAGGAAGTTGTTGTTTACTTGGCACCAAGAATTAAGGAAAGGGGCAAGGAAGGATTGACACATTGGACCCTATGTTTATAATACCCAAATGGATTTGGGTCATTGAAGGCCTAAATTGAATTGCTCCAATTAAATGTAGGTTAGATAAGGAGCAAAAATCTCTAAGAAAAATCCTAACCAATGGAAAAATCATCCCAATTTAGTGTCTCAAAGGGTCTAGCAAAGTCAAACCAACAAGTAAATGCCAAAGGCAAGAGAGGAGGAAACAAGAGACCCTACCTAAGTACTAAATATGCCATAATTGCATGTACGCACAATCCAAACATCAAGCATCTCTAATTTTGAATGTTCTATGTATGTGAATTTTGTTTTGAAATAATTTTGATAGCCATATACAATAATGGGTATTTTTATTCAAAATTTTGGCATAATGTCTTAATTCTATGGCTTGCTATTATAAGTAATGTATTTAATATATCTCTAGAAAATGATCAATTACTTATTAGTTAGGTATTTAAAAAATTATTACTATAATAATTTCCTATAAATGTTTGCTTAAACTGACCAGTACCTGAAAATTGCATTGGATTGCAAATTTACCTTAAAATTCTCTCGGTCGGGTATTCAGGAACTTATCCACATTTGATGGTTCTTAGCGACAACCAAGAGAATATGAGGGGATATCTGCTCTAACAATGCACTTCCTTCCCACGTGTCATTAGTGCTTCCAAAATTCCACCAATCATAAATAAGGGCAAGACATATTGAACGTATCGAGGTACCAAAATTCACTACTTAAAAGGTGGTGTATCAAGTAGCTGGCTCATTCCCCCATTATGGACCTTTAACAGGTAAATTTGAGAGTGAAAAGGTGGCCTATGTTAAGGAGGTGGGGCTTAATAGTTTCATAAGATAAAGCTTTCTGCAGAGGGCTCGCTTGTGATAATAGTAGCATAAGAACATCCAAAATTCCCATAACTATCTGGAGATTTGAAACTTGGGAATCGAACATCTGAGCACCATATCTACCCCTCATTCGGGTCGGAATCATCAAGAAAATAAAAACAATCTAAATACAAATACAAGAATAAAGAAGAACAACATGAAGAAAGTTGACAACAATGGAATCAACCAGTGACAAGAAGATGGACAACCCAGACAACAAGTCATAGCAGCCATCCATGCAGCAAGAAAATCCAGGAGCAAAGAAGATGAACCCACTAGGAAAGACGCCACTAGAGGAGAATGATAAGAAGAAGTTAGTTATGCGAGAACAATAAGAGCTCACTAAGCCATCAGTGAAGAAGAAGTCAAACAAGCCAGCGAGGTAGCCGGATAAGCAATCGAAGCCGTCATCAAAGTCATTGAAGCCTGAGAGGCCAGACAAGAGATCAACGAGGCTGAAAAAGGAAGCAAGAGGGAATATCAATCTTGGAAGCCAAGAAGTTTGATGCAAGCCCCAACATATGATATGAAAACAGAGAGCCAACAAGCCAAGGGTAACCGATCAAGACCAACCAAGGAGAAAGCAACCAAAACTAACCAGAAATTGTGTAAGTGTGCCTGAATAGCCAAGCGAAATTCAAGTTGGGTTTGGGTTTGGGAGTGAATGGCCTATAAAAAAAATATGAAGAAGAAGAGCAAAGAAAACTTATAGGTGAACCCTGTTGTAGGTTGACGTCTGTTGCAGAGAGGAAATGAACCCTGTTACAGGTTGTCGACATTGTTGCAGGTTTGAGCCAGAGAGAAAATGCAATGCGTGATGGTGGGAGAATGGGTCTGATTTGTGAGATAACAACAGAGGGGTTAATTGAGATGTGTGACGTATCTCTACTTTCATATTCGCCATCTTATTGCATTCAATGAGTAAATATCGTGGTACGATATGCAGGCAAGTATAGGGATGGTGCCTTGGATGGGGATGCTCGTATCTTATGGTGTATAGATGTGGATGAATGTATCTATGTCACGGTATTGTCAGGCTGACTCTTAGAGTGTCTTAAATAATGTATAGTCTTGGATATATTGCTTGCCAAGAATTACCTGGGTATCATTCCAATATATTATGGATTAATACCTTAAGTACGCAAGTCATATGCGAATACAACATCGTTCATATCAACCATATAATTATAGATTATAGTGAATAGTCTGTATTAGAGTTCGTATAATTAGCATGGTGCCCAACTACATCAACCAATAAAATCATAATCCTAATAGCACAAGGATCCTAAATATTAATAAATAAAACGATTATCGTTAAAATAAGACCAAGTGTTCTTCTTCTCTTGATGTGTAGGGAGATGTTACAAAAAAGAATTTCTAACACCTAGTCTAATAAAATGATAAAATTAATCAACAAATTTCATTTATGTGAACCATCCATTTAAAAAAAAATCAACCATAATAAATCAAAATTAAATGTCTCTACATAGGAAAACAAAATATTAATAAACACATGTAAAATAAATAAATAAATACATATGTGATATAATAAATTTATTTACAAAATGCAAATATCTACCATAAAAAATATAAATATAAATGGAATCAAAATATAGCATTCATAGATATCATTTTTTAATTAAAAAAAATAATTATAGTTATCTTACCAATTTTATATTCTCATGTTACTTAAAATTTGGAAGCTAAATTTCCACCCTTTATATATTAATTATTGATAAATTAGTTAAAATTTTGAATTTGGAAACTCTATTCTCAAATAGTTACACTTATATTAATAATTAATTTAAATAAATTGTTTACCATATATCACACTATGTCAAACAGAAAACTATAAGAACTTAATTATTTTGAAGTATTAAAATATTGATATTATAAAATATATGGTTATATATTTTTTTAATTTTAATTTCTTTAATTTTTATAATTTTAATAAAATTTTAAAAAATAAATTAACTTTTAAAAACAAAATGTAAATATATGAGGTTTAAAAAGTTAAAACTTAATTCAAAACAAATTAAAAAAACAAAATTTAATAGCTAAATATAATGTGTCTTTTAAGTAAGTTCATGCAGATTGAACAATTTAGATCCAACAATCTCTCATTTTCATTAAAGCAAAAAATATAAACCAAATTAAATAACTAAACTTAATGTTTTTTAATTAAGTTTATAGAAATTGAGCATTTTAGATCCAACAATCGCTTATTTTTAGCATTGATTAGATAAATAAAATCATTTTTTTAATTCTATAAAATATATTACATGATTAATATAGATATAATTATATTAGTTGTGAGGGTGTATTTTGCGTCACGCGTTGTTAGTTTGAACAATTTTTCATTTTCATAAAAACCTCTGAGAAATATTTTTTTTTAAGAGTGTATAGGTAATAAATATATTCCATCTTGGGCCTGGAGTATGTCCTAAAACTGCTTCCGCTTGGCTAAGAGCTCGTCTTCCTCAGACGTAAGGAAACAGGTTAACGGCCCAAGACCCAGAGGCATCTGGCAGGAGTGATAGCCTGCTCCCTTATGGACCACCAGCGGGTTATTTCAGGTGGCGTGGTTTTCCTTGATAACAGTGATGTGTTAAACTAACATTCGTGGATAGCAGCCAGAGATGGCTGTCCTCACTGTTGGTTTGACAAACTGAGTTTGATAGGTTTTTCCACCTTTTGAAAAAAAAAATTAAATAAATAAATAAATAAATGTATTCCATCTTTTATTTATTCCATCTTCATTTTCTGAAACGTGTATTTATAAACTATGAATTTATAAATTAAAAATAATTAAAAATAAATATATTTATTTTTCTATAAAATTTATAATTTTTAATATAATTAATATTTTATTATTACAAATAAATAAATATTTATTATTATTTAATAATAATTTACGAGTTATTTTTAATGTTACTTTTTAAAGTTTTTTTGTTTAATTTGTGTAAAATCAGTCGGGTTTATTGAAATCACAAGTTTGATGGGTAATTCTTACACAATAAAAGAGTCCTAAAAAAATTCCAGGAGGCTGAATCCATATATACAATAGAAAACCAGTTTAAATAATACAATTCAAAATTTCACTTCAATTTTTTCCACTAATTCTGATATCAAAATATCATGCTAAATTATTTTATTATAAAATTAAAAATTAAATATATAATTAAATTTTAAACTATATACTATGAAAATATATCAAATTTCTCTCTTTTAGAATTTTTTAAACGTCCACCTTGCCGGCTTATAAAATATTACGACATAAAGCATCCAATTTTACAAGTATCCATTTTTACTTGCTTTATAGTATCAAGAGGTGCGTACCAATGTGGGACTCCATATCGAAAAGCGTGAATATTGTAATTTTTAAAGGAATCTTTGCTTTCCATTGATGTGGAGATTTGGATGTATAAGTTTTGTATTAAACATTTTGGGTTTTCTTGTGTTTTATATTATAAAAAATTAATTTATTATAAAGTTGAGAATTTATTATAGAATAAATATTTATCTTTCCATATATCCAAATCATTTTATAAAAAAATTTAAAAAAAATTTATATAATTTTTCAATCTTAAATATTATTATCTTATTATTTAAAAATTTTAAAATTTGTGATAAAATTAATATTATTCTTTTATATTCATAGAAATTTCAGTATACAATAAAATGTATTATTAAAATATTAATATCAATAATTCCACCCATCTAATAAATAAAAATGCTATCCTTCGACATCCAATCCATTAAAAAAAACATTATGTTTCTGCACCTTTCCCACATGCTAGTCATCCAAGGATCACGCTCAAACTTCACATTTTATATGATTTACCCTTTTTATTTTTATTGAGTTGAAGATAGAGGGGAGAGCAATTTTCATCAACGAAATAAATAATTAACTACGTGCAATGATTTGGTCTTTCCATTTCTCTATTAGTAAATTAGATAAAACACAATGTGTTTTTATGGGTTTTTTTTTTTACAAGCAGAAGTATCTAAGAGAAACTAAAAATATTGAAGTTAGTTTCTTATTATGAAGATATGATTAGATCTAAAAATTGTTTTTCTTAAGCAGGGGAGGGTTAGATCTGAAAATTACTCTTCTTAAGGAGGGGAACGTCATTTAATTACTAGGTGATTCAAAAGTAAACATAACAAAACATATACATTGTCCAAAATATTATTGAAGTACATAGTCTACAACATAGCAAATAAAATATATAGACATGTTTAATAGCTAGAGTGATCTGAATGAGACTCTGCAATTTGGATGGGTTCCTTAGAGCTCTCCGATGTTTTCTCAATCGAGAGGGGAATACCCAAATGTTGTTCAATTCTTTCTATTCTCTAGTCTAAGTTGCTCAAATGTTGGTGTATGTGCTTCAGGGAGTGGAGAATATCAATTCGGTGCTCATCTCTCTGAAATTCCATCTCCCAATAAAGATCCATTGTTTGCATGTATTGGTTGAAGCAACCTCTCGTGTAACCCAGTCAGTGGTCATAGCAGCTTCTCCTTTTGCATGTATCAGTTCATCCTAAAGATGACCTAGAATGAATTCATGATAGCACAATGCAAAGTCCTCTAGTTGGTGGTGCGTGCCGGTGTTGCCCCTATGGGCTTGCTCTTGGTAGTACATGACACCCCTCCGAACTTGTGCCCTTTGATGAGGCATGGGGAATAATATAGAGGGACAAAAAACACAGGAAATAGCCACAGAGGGTAACAAAAGATGAGAGGACAAGGGAGGAGCCATGTCAGGCAAGCCAGGTAAAACCATCAACGTTGCCACCTTCGAGTAGGAGAGAAAAGAATTGCCATACAAGAGAAGGGGGCTAAGAATGTGGCCCAACTAAGAAGATGGCCGCCAAAGGATAACCGCGAGGAAATTTACAGCTAGCAAACATCAAAACCACAACTTGAATTAGAAAAATCTCGACAACCATGGAGAGAGGAGGCTAAACATGAACAAGGGGAGTGCAAGTTGCTACAACTTGAGGCCACAACAGACAACCAAAATGGGTAATGGCAAAGGGAAGTGGGAATAGAGGGGAAGCCTCGAGAATGGAAGAAGAACACAAGGAAGTCATAAGAACGCATTGTTGAGCTGGCCCCGACCTCCACAGATGTTTGAACCACAATGAATAACAAGTTACAAAGAGTGAGAATTCATTACTAGTTCCACAATGACATTCCCACACACATATTAACACATCATCACTGGTAAGATAGAATTTTGGCCTTGCTAATAGAATACTACCTATAAAATCTGTGACCTAATTCCCACCTTCAAAATTCCATCTTAACCCCAGCATTGTCCAAGTTAATCCAATCCTATGTGGGTGTCCACTAAAACCAAATATATTGAAAGTGAACCAAATCTGTTAAAAGATGCATGCCAATTCCCATGGTTAAAAGCTTAACGCGCATTACCTCCTCATGCTTGAGGCTCCAACAATCACTCAAACCAAAGGCTAATCAACCCGAACCCATTAAGCAAGTTCACTTAGAATGACAAACCTTAATGACCATCCTCTTGCCTTAGTACATTAACATTAGAACATTATCTCGAACATGCTACCACATCTTCAGTCCATTGAACAGGTGGTAGCCCGTCCCCCTCCTCGTAAGTCAACTGATCCGGCAAGCAATTTGTATTGCAATGTGGTTTTAAATATTCAAAATCCATCGGCTTCTGCGGCGAGCTTTCCTCTTACCTCACATGGCTGAAGAACCTTCCCGTACTGTTATACGAGGTCCTCCTATAAATGATGTTGAACTCCCTGTTGGGTGAGAGTAGTATAGCCACTTAATTATTCAGTACTGTGATGTGTATTGATCCTCTCAGTTGCCATGGAAAGTAAGTGTGAAGAAAGTGTTCGTCTTCTCAGCGACGGGATTCAAAAGGTGGGCACCGGCTGCATTGACGAAGGGTGTGTCCTGCCCGTCAAAACGGCTGGTAAAGTCATCAGTTGCCGAGGTATAGTTTTGGTCCCATGTTTAACCCATCTCCATTTTATACTTGTTTCTATTCTCTTCCTATAAGTTTCAAATCAACTCTAACGTCGTTGAGATTCACAGTGTCATCATGTTTTGCCTGATAAGCAGCTGCAGTAGCATGGGGGCCGAAGCAGCCCCTTGTTATAGAGGAAGTGCAGGTGGATCCCCCCCAGTATATGGAAGTCCGTATCAAAATCACCCACACCTCGCTCTGCCATACTGATATTACAGTCTGGATGGGCACGGTAATATATAACTTCGTTTTCTAGCTTGTTATATTCATTTACTGTATTCATATGGTAAATTAATTTTTTGATGGTCCTCAACAATCAATTTTTTTCCTTTTTTATGAGTGTAAATTTGGTGATTTTGTCCAAAAAGACATTTTATTTTTTATTTATATGTTTTGTTTTAGCAAACAGAGTCATTTATCTGCATGTATAGCAAAGAGTCGGGAAATCATACTTTTCAAACCTTAGCTGTAAAATAATGATATAGTATTAAAAGGCAATAAACTCTATTTTGGGTATAAATTTTTGAGAATAAGGTTCAATGATGGAAACTTTAATTTACAGGATTTAAAATATGTATTGTTTTAAAAAATCAAATTCATGATTTTTCACATAATACGCTTATGTTTACAGGACGGAAATATGGAAGCGTTTCCCCGCATATTTGGACACGAGGGTGCAGGGTAAGTTCTCATTATGGGTATTTTTATGGGGATTGTAGATTTTAGTAATATCTTGAAATTTAACAGTGAGGACAGGGTTAAATAATTATTGATGGAGTTGTTTTTGTCTGGGTTTTTTGGATTTTTGGTTACTTGAATTTGGTTGAAAATTTTGAGGTGAAATCTTGCTTTGTGTTATTTATATTAGTTTTAAAAAAAACCTAACACATTTAGATTATGGAGGGGTTACTTATCAAACTAGTGATTTCAATAAATTTTTGTTGGATTTTAGAAAAATTAGACCAGAAAACCCATGAAAAAACTTTCAAAATCTCACTAAAAACAACTCAATTATTGACTTTTCTAAAGACTATCAAATTCTAAGAATGTTTGTTTGATCCTTTTTCTAATCGTCATATTATTGAGATATTCTTGAAGTCTGCCATAAATATAGTTAAACACTTCATTATCATGTTTTTCTTTATAATCGTATATTTTTTTTACCTTTTAATTTTATTATAAATTTTGAGAATATTTAGAAATCCAATAAAGGAAAAAAATTAATTAAATGAGCGTGCTCCTAATCATTTGATTATTTCTGAAATCCACAATCTCAACTAAACGATACAGATAATTTTGGTGATTACAGGATAGTGGAGAGCGTAGGAGAAGGCGTTACAGATATTAAAGAGGGAGATCATGTAATCCCGTTGTTCACAGGGGAGTGTGGAGATTGTGTGTGCTGTAAATCCAAGAAGACCAATCTGTGTAAGAAATTCCGTATTGAGTTCGGAAGAAAGGTGATGAGAAACGATGGAAAATCGCGTTTCTCGATTATGGGAAAGCCTGTTTTCCATTTCATGTCGACTTCCACATTTAGTGAGTACACAGTTGTCGATTATGCATGCGTTGCCAAAATAAATCCAGAGGCACCTTTGAATAAAGCATGCCTGCTCGGCTGCGGCGTAACCACAGGTATATTTACTCTCGATGCTTGTTATGCACTTTGACAGTAATATAGTTTTCTTTCAATAGAGTGGTGAAACTAAGGTAGAATGAATGAGAGATATTTGTGGTGGATATAAATCAGGTGTTGGAGCTGTTTTAAACACAGCGGACGTTGAACCTGGATCAACTGTCGCCATTTTTGGCCTCGGAACTGTTGGCCTTGCTGTCAGTATTCTTTGCCCTAAAATTAGTGTAGTTTTATGCATTAATTATTGATTTCAGAGATGAATTCTAGAATCATTTTTATTCTAGATTTGTTAAATATAAAGGAGGGCATCAGTTGAAATTTACGTCTAGAATAATTTAATCCCTCCCTGCCCATCGTAAGTTTAAATAATACCTCAATACGAATGAAGATGGAAAAAGTCTAAACACAGTATCAGTGACATTTTGAACACTGTGTGCAGGTTGCAGAGGGTGCGCGGATGAGAAAAGCCTCCAAGATAATTGGTATAGATATAAATCCAAGCAAATTCACCAAAGGTAATTGTAGAAATTCTGTGAATGGGAATTGTCAAACTTTTAATATTATGACATCAATTATTATATAAGCAACTCTTATTATTATTATTAGTTTATTATTATACAAATAAGAACGTGGAATTAAGCCAGAAATTCGCATTTACTTGATTTACGTTGCAGCGAAAGCCTTGGGAGTGACAGACTGCATAAATCCAAAGGACCATAAAAAGCCCATTCAAGAGGTACTTTAAGGAATATTATTTTTCCAAAGAAAATTTAATTATGTTCTCCTTAATGCTAAATATAAAACTTGATGTATGATAGATAATAGCAGAGATGACAGATGGAGGTGTGGATTACAGCTTCGAATGCATTGGAAACACAGAGGTGCTATATCAGGCCTTCTGGGCTACTAGCGAGGTAATGCAATCCAATTTCCATCGCTCAAATTTCAGTGCATTTAATACCATATTAATATTAATATGATGGCATTGCAGCCATTGGGTTTGACAGTGTTAGTGGGGATGGATGCAAGTCCACGTAAGATAAGCTTTCATCCAATCGAATTATTTACAGGCAGGAGATTAGTGACCACGATATTTGGCGGTGTCAAGGGGAAAACCCAGTTGCCTGCTCTAGTAGACAAGTATATGTCTAAGGTACAAACTATATCCATTACTTGTATTTTTATTAATTTTTTTTATCATCTCCTAATCATGTTATTAGTTTTTTTTGCAATTCATGTCTGGTGTTTTGAATTTCAATGGACAAGAGTGTTTCACCTCGTTCATGTTCCTCAAATTTTAAAATATTTTAAAAATCTACCCTTAAAATAAAAATGACTTTTCACATCTCTATTTCCTTTTATATATATATTGATGGCAGGAACTCAGAGTTGAAGAATATATTACACATGAACTACCCTTTTCGGAGATCAACAAAGCGTTTGATTTGTTGTTGGAGGGGAAGTGCTTAAGATGTGTTCTCCGCCTGTAGGTGACATTAAAAATCAGTTGATGATATCGTTCATGGTTGTTTAATGCACTCTCACCCACTCTGATCTCTGGAATTTTAGTGAGAATTAGTTTTTTTGCAATTCATGTTTGGTGTTTTGAATTTAAAAAAAACAAAAGTGTTTCACCTCATTCATGTTCCTCAAATTTTAAAATATTTTAAAAATCTACTTTTAAAATAAAAATGACTTTTCACATCTCTATTTCCTCTTTCTCTTTTATATATATATATTTATTGATGGCAGGAAATCAGAGTTGAAGAATATATTACACATGAACTACCTTTTTAGGAGATCAATAAAGCGTTTTATTTTTTGTCAGAGGGAAAATGCTTGAGATGTGTTCTTCACCTATAGCTGAAATTAAAAATCAGTTGATGATAACGTTCATAGTTATTGAATGCATTCTCACCAATTCCGACTTTTAAAATTTTAATATTTAAAATAAATTTAAAATAATCTCATTTGTGTTCTCTGATCTAATCTAGATAGTATATAAATGTTGTCATCACTACCCCAGTTCCATTGAATATGTTTCCCTCAATTGGCCGAGATTTATTATCCGCGTTGACGGGAAGGGTGATTCCCTGACCAAATAAATAAATAAATAACCATGAAGTGGAGCATCTTTTTATCTCAGGAAAATAATATTATGTATCTTAATATTTAAACTCGTTTTCTCATATAATGTTATGTAACTTTATTATATTATTAAATCACTACCGAGTGCCATTCAAATGCATGAAAGTTGATTCTCTAAACTCGAAACCTGACACGAATAGATTTCATTGTTAAACTTCTCAAATTACATTTCAATCTTCGGGGTGGTTTGATGAAGATACGTTTTTTGGGTCTAACTAACCGATGTTTCTTTTTTCATTAAATTAAATTGTGATTCTTCTAAGTTTAATATTTTTAAAATGCATAAAATAAATTCAATACTTCAAAAAATTTAAATTTCATAAATTATATAATTTAAATTTATAAATAAATAATAAATTAAAATAAAGAGTATTTTTAATTTAATTGTAATTTTATTTTCTATAATTATTTATGATGATGATGATGATGGTGGTTAACGTTCACTGAGACCAAACTTTGGTTTATCAGACCTAAAGAAACAAATTATTTAGTTTGATTTAAGATTTTATTCCTATGCTCAAAAAGCTTGGAGAGAAGCCTCCTGAGCTCATTATAATTTTGACATTGTAAAAGGCTAGGAAGGTTAGTATTGCAACAGAGATTATGAAACTGAGATCTAATGTGGTTTTACGCGGGGCACTCTAAGAGGAAGTGGTTTTCATCCTCAATGTTCCTATTCTCACAGAGGTGGCAGATCCTTTTCATCCATAGTGTTTTAGGAACTGCCCAACGACCTGTTTCAATATGGAGCTCATGAGAGTTCATTCTAATCTTCGCTATATTAATTTTCTTCTTTGAGCTAGTTAAAACAGAGAGATATTTTTGATCTTCTAGGGTGGGGTTGATGACTTTCTTATAATAACTTAATTTTCTTTTAGCTGCTAAATCTTTCTCACACCACATTTCTTCTTTGAACTTAGGAGTAACAATATTTTTAATGTTATTAATGTTTTGCAATACATCATTCTAGTTGATCTCCCAATGGTTTAACCAGGCTCTCGTGTCTTTATACCACCCCTGCTTGAGCCTTAGGTGGTTTTGGCTGGAATTTAAAGCTAGCTTAGGAAGTCTATGGTCTCCTATGTTATTGAGTTTGTGCTTGTACACTAGAAGCCTAGTCATAGCTAGGCTCTCAATAGGGGAAAGACCTACTTCTATAAGGAGAATAGGATAGGGTGTGTTGCTTTTAATTTTCAGGTTATACGTTATAAAACACTTCTAGATTTGCTCAATCTTTCTCCAAGATTCTCTAGAGATGCTGCAACCCCGGACCTCACATCCATATAAGATAAAAAGAGTGACTAAAGTTTCAAAGAGGAACTTCTTTTTATCCCACATTACAAGGTTTGCTATTTTACAATTATTTTCAAGACCAAAATAAGCTTTCCACCCCCCATTAATCCTTTTCTCAGTGCTATAGTTCCAGTTGAGCTTGTGATGAATATCAATTCCTAGGTACTTGTAAGAATACACTTCCTTCAAGTTATTATTGTCATACATAAAATTAGCGTAAGTGTCCTTCTTGGATTTGATAGTCATAACTTTTGTTTTGTCAATGTTAACAGTCACACCCATGGTAGAGCAAAAATCCTTAAGAAGCCTAAGTTGCTTATCAAGATCAGATGGGCACCTTGCGAGAAGAACAATATCGTCAGCATAGTGAAGAAGGATGATGACTATCCTAGCTAAGATCGTGCCAGCGCATCCTGCTTCCTCTAAATACCCTTCAAGCTTGTCGATGTAAATGCCAAATAGGGTAGGGGAGAGGGCAAAACCTCGTTTAACTTCGATATTACATTTAATATCTTTCGACCACCTCTCATTGTTTTTTAGCTTGGCAATTACATTCTCGTATAACCTTATAGCGGCAGCTCTCAACTCGAAAGGAACCTTTAGCTCTTCTAATCTATTCCAAAGGTTGTTTCTAGGAACTGTATCGAAAGCCTTTCTAAAGTTCACAAAGCAACAAAATAGATTGGATTTATCATTACGACATTCCTCCACAATGATCCTAAGCATAACAAGGTGGTCTATTGTTGAGTGATGCCTTCTAAAACCCGCTTGGCCTTTATCCCTCTTACCTTCAATTTCAAGCCATATGCTCAACTTCTTTTCCAAAATAATACCATATAACTTGGCTAAGAGATGGTTGATCATAATTTTCCGATAATTAGAGGGGTTATTTGTATCCCCACTTTTAAAAATAAGGATAATGAGGCTTTCAGTCCATGGTTTAGGGAACCCTTGCTTGACTGCTTGATTGAAAAGCTTGTGAATGTGGGGGATGAGGACAGGACCTCCAATTTTTAAGATTTCTGCCTGGTAACCTTCAATGTCCTTAGCTTTCCCATTTGCCAGGCGATTAACCCCAAAATCAATGTCTTCTAATGAGAAAACTTCTTTCGTTGTGAGCAGGGTTTCAAAGTTATTCATGACATTTGGAGATTCATAAAGCTTTTTAAGATAGGAATTCCAATCGTGTAAAGAAATTTTAATATTATCTTTAGTTTTCCTATTCAGAATCTGCCTCCAAAATTTCTTAGGAGCTAGAGGTCTTCTATGTTGTCTATACTAGATAAAGGAAGCAAATTAGTTTTCGATTCATTTAGAAAGAGATCGTTTTTATTTCTATCAAATATTAAGTTCTTTTGGTTATAAGGATTATTTTCTATGGGATCTCTATGCATGACAAAATTGAGAGTTATAAGTAAAGGCCTATGATTAGAGTCAGGCTCATGGTCGTTTAAGATGTCAAAATTTATTATTTCGTTGTATAAAGGGAGATCGGAAATAACATAGTCTACCACACTGCTACCAAGCCCATGGATGTAGGTCATCTGGCTAGAGTTGGGCCACTTCTTTAGACCATTACAAATTATGAGATCCTGAGCACTACAAAGCTTGACTAGCTTTGACCTAAACAAATTCTCCCTGAGGTCTTTAGAGCTCCTTTTGTACCTACTAGCCAGAGTAGGGTCTTTGTCTAACCAAAGAGGATTAGGGTTGGAATGATTGCTTAGAATAATAGCTTGGTTGCTTGAAGTTTGAGCATTAAAGTCACATATTAAAAGGATATTACCTTCATTCCTTAGGCTAGAAATATCATTCTCTAAACCATTGTAAGGACTATTTTTATCTAGATTCTTTTTCTTATAGAAGTTAGAATTGATGGGGAGAAAATAACTTATTGCTATGCAAGTCTTTTTATTATTAATGTCAGTGATCTCTATCCAACTATATTGGTTGTAAGGGTTGTTTTTATAAATCCTAGCATGGGGGGAGATGTTCTTCTTAATGTAACAAGCTATTCCCCCAATGCCTCTACAGGAGGATCACTTGTTCCAGGTAGACCATAGCGTAAAGCCATCTATGTTAGGGACCTTAGATTCTTCGTGCTCCCAAGTTTCAACAAGAAAAATAATATCAACATCATTTGAGATCCAACTTAGCTTGGGGCCTTTGTTCCATGGAAAACCCTGGCAGTTCCAAGAAAGAATCTGGAGCATGTTGAATTGCTATTTATTACTATCTTTTTGGTTTCTATCTCGAATAAAGGCTTTTCTATTTCTGATTATTGCCCATTTTCCTTCCTTCCTAGCTTCTTTTACCTTTTGAACCTCCTTTCTTAATTCTACTTGATCTTCTGGAATGAGATCTTCATTTATGAATATTCTCGTTCCTTTTAGACTTGAGGTTTTACTAGGTATTTCATACTTATGATCAATAGAGCTCACCTTTATTCCGATCAGTCTTCCTTTATTCTCAGTTAATTTCCCCAACCTCGTTGCTTCTGTGAGACACATTGTTTCAATTTGTAATCTATTATGTAGTTCTATCTGGGCTATGGCTAAAGTATCCTCATCTACCTCCTCTTTTAAACTGAAGATTATAAGGTTCAAGGCCCTTTTGTTACGCTCATGTTCTAATTCTATTAATTTTTTCATTTCATCTTTAATTGGTTAGATATTTAATTTATCTACCACATTATTTAGGGTGAGGTGGCTATCAACTTTTTCTTATAGTTCTTTAATCATGTCCTTCATTTTAAGACTCTCTAAAGTATCAGCATCTCCTTGCTGGGATGTTTGGTTAGTATCTTGGTTTTGTTTTTCTATGACTTGCAACCTAGTCTCCATTGCCACCATTTTATTCTCCAATAGTTCTATTTTATTTTCTATTTGTTTTTGGATCGTGTCTTCAAGAGATGCAAATTTATTTTCCAGCATGGCTTCTAACTCTTTTTGTAGCTTGACTTCTCTTTCTTCTCTACATTTCTCTAAAGACTCTATATACTCATAAAGGCCTTGTAGAGTAACTGTGCTAGGTCTGCCTTTGGTAATCTTTGGTAGCTGTGGTGAAATATTCATACTTGAAAATATATGAGCAAATATGTATTAGAAAAAGATAAGGAATGTGTGCACCTGATATCAACAAACCTGACTGCAGATCGCACTTGCCCCGGATTGGATTGACCGTAGATCCAAAGGTAAAAACCCACGAGTTTCTAGTCACAACAAATGGCTCGTTATAAAAGTCCTCCGCGCCTGGTGCTGAGAATTCTTGCAGAGCTGTATTAAATGTGGCAGACCCAATATAGATGTATATGATTATTTGACGAGCCAAAGTATATTCAACAACCCACCTAGACCGCAGATTATTCAACGAACCACTAAGAAATTGTGCAAAGTTCTACGAATACACCACCGCAAAAGCAGGTTATATAACACTTCAAAATTTATGTGCCATAGAGATTAGGGTTCACTGCAGAGATCTACGAATACAACCTAACCAAAAGTTCCAGATACTACAAATTCCTTAAATTCTACGCAAAAACTGCACTGCTCAGGATCCGTGTATTATCCCAATGTCGATCCACGTCAACAAATTTGATTTTGTCCCATCAAAATCATCTACAGGTGCCGCTTTTAATTTCTGAAGTTCAGACCTGGTATAGGAGTTGAATATACTATAGAAGCTTGGGTCTGTTCATATTTCACACCTATTTGACGAGCCAAAGTATATTCAACAACCCACCTAGACTGCAGATTATTCAACAAACCACCGAGACCATATAGTATTTTGTAAAATTTGAAACATATTTATTAGTGAAATATTACTAGCACAATCATATAAATTAAATGATGACCATCAATCTCTCAAAACACATATCAAAACACTTCCTTCGTGATACATCTCACATTGTTAAAATAAACAATTAATAATAACTAAGTTAATTACAACATTATTTTAGATTATTTAAATTATTATTATTAATTATAAAAAGAATTAATATATAAGATAAACATATATACATTTAAAAAAACATGGAACAAGGTTCTTATCCATGGATATTTATCCCAATTTGCCATGGATATTGTTAATTTATAAATAGTTTGTGTTACAATACCATGGGCCAATATCATGACTTATTCATACCACATGCTCAAAAAACCATAACTTCCTCTATATGGTATTTGCTCATCTGACATATTTTTAATTAATAAATTCAATTAAAAAGGCATAACTACTTTGGAGACAAACTTCAAGTTTTGATTCATCTATACTATGAAGAATATTTCATGGAGGTTAAATCCTTACCATCCACCTAGTAATCATTGATAATTAAATTAAAATTTTGGAAACTTTATTCCAAAATAGACATCCTCATGGAATGACCTCCTCTCCAACTTCTATCCTACTACATTCATTCAGGAGCTAATCACTACCTAACTTAGGGTTGATGGCACTTCATTTGTGTGGGATCCCGAATAAATCACATGAAGCTCAATATCTCACTCACCCACTACTACACATAGGGGGCTTTTAAGACAATATTTGAGACAATTATTGGGTAAATTGTCTTAACTTGAGACAAAAAAAAATTGTCTATTGTCTCTATGCAAGTTTCTCAAATAGAGTAGTCTTTAATTGTGACTTTTTGAAATTTCTCACTAATTTTTTTCTGGAATCCGATGAAATGTTTTTTGGTCAAATCTTTATTTTTGTTTTTTAAACTGGTTTTTTGACTACATATATGGATTCAACACCCTCAAAAATCCCTTGGGTACTTCGATTGCGAAGATTTCACCTGTCAAACTTGTGATTTCAGTGAATCAGGATGCCAAATTCTAGACAAATTAGATCAGAAAATAAATCAGAAAACTTTCCAAAATGTCGCACTTAAAGACTACTCGGCCTCAAATTATTGTCTTAAAACAATGTCTCTGTAAAGACAATATAAAACACAAGCATTATTGTTTCTTAGGAGATAATTTCATTTTTGTCTCTCCAGAGATAATAGTTGGGATTAAAGACATATTATCTTTATATAGACAATACGTCTTTAATCCTAACTATTGTCTCTTTAGAGAAAATAAAAAATTATCTTTAAAGACAATACAATATCACTTGTTTCTTTAGAGACAATATAAGATAATGAATCCAGGAAAATATCTCACCATTGAAATAAATCAATATAAAAATTATTTAATTAAAAATAAACTACAATTTCATTATTTAATTCATGTTAAGGCATAGTGGATGTAGTGTCCTATCTAGGGTGCTAGACTAGGCTATATTTATTATCGACCAGGATGCGTAGACTTAGAGGCATGCGTCTAAAGTATATAGACATAAAGGTATATAGACATAAAGGATTATTAGCTAAGTGGTTATGATGGTAGGTCACAGGACTTCTTTACGGAAGATTGAGGTATGTTACCTATCACCCAAACACTTAGGTCACTCAGTTAATCTACTTAATTACAACACTGCCACTCAATGCATTTACCAAATTAAAACACTGTGTATCACTTCAAACCCAGATTTCAATCTCCTTACAGAGACACCATACACGAAAACCCTGTTTAGCAAATACTCAGCATTCACTAATATTCATGCAAGCTAAAGACATCTGGAAATTATAAACATACTTTGAAATGAAAGCAGAGTTCATGACATTGCTTTAAAAGACAACAAAGGATCGAATCCCTTACAGGATGCGATTCACGATCTCAGTGATGAACTGTTCAAGCACGATCATAAACATAAACCATACGCATTCTATTGAAATCGAAAACCAATCTTAACTGCTATGCATATCATTTAATAACCTAAGTTGCGAATGAAAAGGAAATGACAGTATACCAGCTTAACGCAGGGCCCGTCCGCGTTCAGAGGTATACTGGACTGTGTTCAACAAATCAACGCAACAAGGAAAAGATCGTGACTGCAACTGTGTTCTTGATATTAAGTTCAAACTCTGTTTTCAAACGATACAACGATAACCAACCAACTGACTACACAGAACTGTGTTTACATATGTTTTTACAACCCTTACATTTCGAAAACGAATGTACATTCATGATGTGGCTGTTGCCGCTTTTACCATGTCGAGATTTTTAAAATGTTTCTATCCTAAACTGATTTCAAAAAGGAACAAAACTAAATCAATTTAGAATGCTTTGCTGTTGCTGCCTTTGTCGCCAACATGCTATACTTTGACCATTGTTGACCGCGCATGTAGGAGGGTCGATTCTGCTGTAGGACAGGTATTCATCCATGCTTGGACATTCTACTTTTCATCCCTACCCTTCGCTCTAGCCTAGCTGTCATGCCACATGTCAAACAATGAACCAATTACAGGATGTTGGAACTTCCTGTAGCCATTTTACCAAAAATTCCTAATTCTTTAACATAAAACTCCTAAATCAATTTCAATGCATTTTAATAACTATAGGACTATTAACTAATCAATTTTCAAGGGATCTAAGAGATATATGATGGAAAGAAGTAGGCAAATGATATGTTTTAGGAGGAAAAAGGAGGTCATAGGATGGTACCAACAGTGGAATCGAACCACCAACCTCCTGCTTATAAGACAAGTTCTTTTCCATTGAGCTGGAACCCTTCAAAAAATTATGTGAGTTATGGCATTCCTTGAAATTGCATAAATAAACATTGATTTTTAAAAAATGCTCGAAACATAATGGCATAATCTTTGTAAATTCTATATCCATGCATCCTCTATTTTTAAATCAATAAAATATACATTATCTAGACCATAAATAACTTATCAGATTCACAAACCAACAATGCATCACCATGTTCAAATTTTGTTTCCCATTAATACTCACCTTTTTTATCCATTTTGTGGTTTTAAACAAGTTTGTGCAAACACAAGGAATTTGATTTTTATGTTAAATTTGATTTGGAAAAGAATAAGATTTGTTTGGAATTCTTCACCCTATAAGTCATAAGCGAACTTGAATAAATCATCACCTATCTAAATAGAAAAATTTAGATGAATTCAATAAGCTAGCATGAAAACATAATTTGCAATTGGATTTATAGTTTGTCACAAGTAATCAACAAAGACCATGGAAAACATCACAAACTTTTCCTCTTTTCAAGGAAAGAGAGAAACTACATTCTTTTAGTGAACCATCTATACTATCATTATGAGATGTAACTTTACTAGGTTGGCATTCTTCCAACAAATGGAGGTTCTTCCTAGTTGGTTGGGAGGAAAGAGCCTTGGTTGAAGGGGCATAATGGGATTTATGAATATTTCCTTTGCTTAGCTTGTTCTTACCCACATTAGTCAATGTCATAACAGTGACAACACTGGTGACTATAAGCATAGTTATTGTTGCTAAAGAAACAACATGACATACTGGCTTTTGAAATCTCTGTATGTTATGCCATAGAACTATGAATTTTTTTACCTTGGACTCTATTTGGTCATTTTGTATGCATACATCAGGAGTCACTCCCTTGCATGTTTGGTTTTCCTTTGTGTGTAGATCTTGTGTATGGGCCATGGTTCCATGCATCTTGGTGGATTTGGAAATCCTTTGGAAGTTATCTCTGATTTTTTATATGGACAAGGAGATTAGGTTGAATTCGTTACAAAGTTCAACAACCCTTGCAAAGTATTGACATTTTAGTTTTGGGCAAGTTTTCTTGCTAATTGTTAAAATGTGGTGATACAAGTTTTTCCTAAATTTGAACATCGAGATAGTGAGGACTCATGTAATGTTCTGGTCCATTTTGGTTACAAACAAGTTTGTGCAAACACAAGGAATTTGATTTTTATATTAATTTCGATTTGGAAAACTATAAGAATTGTTTGAAATTCCAAAACAAAATGAATAAAGATAATCATAATCATGAATTCCATGGGAGCAAGTCAAAAATAGATATACCATTTAAAAAAATACGCAAGTGAAAGTGTTGGGTAGAAGGAAAAAAAATGAAATGAAAAATAAATAAATAATTTCATTATTGATACAAGATAATTATTGAAGTAAGTGCGCAAAGTGAGTGTGGACCTTGACATAAAATAAAAATAAAACCTTTATAATGCATAATAATTCTACCCATAAATTGAATGGGCATTTAATCCATCTCTATAATTAGATATAAAAAATACATCCTGGTCATCACAATCGTGAAAGGATACGCATGGATTGGTTATGAAATACTTAAAAAACCAAGAATATAAATGTAATGGAAATTCTAGACTTCTGTTTGGAGTGGATCTATATCACATGTGCCCCCCAAAAAAATTCAGAAATGTTAAATTGTCTCGGTTAGAAATAAATGGTTCTTTTATCCAATGAATCAATAAATGGGGGATGCCTTAACATGTATTATAAAACACAATGATTGAACTCCTCAAATGAATAGCGCACTGCAATGCTGAATCAAATGGTATAATCTATAAGAGCATGAAGCATGTGAAGGAACCAACGGATTATGGCTTAGGAAGCAGTAGAGTTTATTTTTGTTCTCCAAGTAATAGAAACATCATCAAAATGAAAATAGGAAGATATGTCTATTTTGTGGCACTTAGGATGCTATACATTAAAAAACAGATGGAGCTCACTGAATATTCACTTGATAGGCACATTCTTTTAGTATAACAATGGATAGAAATCACTAGTAAATTTCATTGTTGAGACATCATCAATAGCATTAACTAACTTTGTTGACTTTGTTGCCTCAACGTTATGAGCATTGCAACCCCATACATGAATTTTTAGTATATGACACTTGGAGGAATTTTTGTTTAGAAATGAATTATAGGAATCAATAACATTTGATTTCCATAAATTGATTAAGTCATCTGTGTCTAGCTTCAGCATTTCAAACAAATACCTAATCAATAGAACATAATATATGAGGCAGATTATATTGTAAACATAGATATCATCCTGCATTGGAAATCAATTGAAACATAAAATTCGTTCCTAGCCATCCAATTTTCATCACATCATAACCATAAAATCAATTCCCATGGTTCCTAATCTGCTCCTTAATATTTCTCTATTAGCATGTTTTAAATCAAAATCACCTTCAACAACTTTAAAGATAAGTTGATCAACCTATGGTGGCGATTGTCAAGTATAGACGTAAGACTCTAAGAGCATATGGTTGTTGATTGAGAGTGTTCTTTCCATAAGTTATTAGAACTAGATCTTAAGAATTGGATATAGATGTCTAATGAGTCTCCTTGGAATCAATACAAATTTTCAAATTCCAATGTGGTGGACAAAATTCATTAAGAACTTAAGACCAAATACTTTTCGATATGGAACCTACACCAAAATTCCAAACTGTCATAGTCGGCAAGGCACCCACATCATTGGTAGAAAATCAATCCATGCAACTGCATGTTGTGATGTTTTAAAATTTAGGAGGGGTTCATATTACCAACCATTAATTCTAAGTTCATTAGAATAATACCCATATGAGCAATGTGTTTCCATTCTTGTGATATGTAGTAGACTAATGCAAGCATTTTATCTAGAAATAGAATCGATGTAATATCCCTTATGGCTTATTAGACTATGCCATTATCATTGAGGAGAATATGCACCAGTGTAATATGTATTACGTTAGTAAGTTAATGGCATTACTGCATTATGAGGCTCTTGGAAAGTTGTACAAAATCTAGAGCAATATTTTAAAGATAAATGTTTAGTCGCTTGAAGAGAATCTTCTTGTTAAGAACACACAAATTATCTACCATTAAGGCAAAAAGTAGTTTAAGAATTACATTTTAATCTATATAACCTCACAAGTTAGACAATTGGTAAGTATGCATAAAAATTGGTCATTAGTAAACAATACCCTTTTTTCCACAACTTGACTCCAGTGATAATTAGTCTCATCAATTAGAGATAGATATTTCTCTATTTATTTTGCTATCAATCCAACTTTGTAGTTTTCAAATTATTTATCATACATCTCACCCTCGAACAAGGATACCCCAATAAAATAAATACAACACACTTTGCAATTCTAATTATATCCAAACACCATTGAAATTTTGAAGGGGACAATGATAATGGCTCTCTAAAATAGCATGCTCGACATTTACTCAATTTTCAGAGTGCAATATAAGATGGTCTCAACCCTGTTACTAAGGAGGTTGAATGATTAGTACTCTCTACTTTGCACTTGTATGATTCACATGAAAAGACACCATATAGAAAATTTTTGAAGCCCAAAAAATGGGCCATTTAGGCAGACTAGGCCACTAGCTTCTTGGATAATCAAGCAACACCCAACAATTTTTGTACCAGAAAGGCATAAGTTGTACTAAACAAATTAATTCAAGATGAAAAATGAAATCAGAAAATTAGAAAGCAAGAGAGTTATGAACATACAACATATATTTTAGAGACAACAAATACAAAAGGAGAACAAGAAAGTTCACAACTTATTGAACTTAATTCAGGTAACAACTACAACATAAGAATTTAAAGTTCTTACCAAAATTTGCTGCAATTTATCAATAAATTCATCTAGTATTTCCTATAAATAAGGTGGGCTATGCTTCAAAGATTGAACATAAAAACTCAATCCTAGTACATGGTGTGTCATCCTACTACCTCAATCCACAACATATCCAAGTTGTTCCTTTATTCTGTAGTTTGAAAAATGTAAGTGAGGCTAATAATAGTTATGCAATTAAATTTTGTGTAATGTAAAATGCTAACATGATACTTCAACATATCAATTTTTATACTAGAATTTTAGTTAAAAGTTATGATGAATTCCTAAAACGTTTTATAATCAAGACTGAAATATATGATCTAAGTTCAAGATACACCTACACTACCTTGGGTAAACAATTGCGTAGTCATATGAATATCCTATACCCACTTCAGGAGCGACTACACACCATTTAGTACCCACCCTATCTAATTATGACTAGGTACCTCTCACCTAGAAGAACAAAACATATACTCATATGGGGATAGGAACCCTAAAATTTGGGTACTCTTATGGGTGACATTTGCATGTCAAAATGTTTTTATAAGAAAAAGCAAAGCAAATGATAGGGACCTCCTCCCCCATAAAAAAAGTACACTCCTCGATTTAGATGTGAACACTAAAATCAAGTACTCTTAAAGGCAATTTTTACATGCCAATTAAATAAAATATTCAGTAAAAGAAAAAAGAAAAAAGAAAAAAGAAAAAGTTGTACCCTCGTGCAAAACTTTAATCCATCACTTCTCAAACACTCTTATGAACTCAAAAGAACAAAAAGACACTTCAGTTTTACCTTTCCATTATCATATTGAAGAACGAAACAATACAAAAGTGAAGAAGAAGAAAGATGGGGATTTCAATGCCATTTTTCATACAACAAATTCATGGACAATAGTAGATAGTGAAGAGGTGAAGTGAACAGTTGTTTTTGATGTTCAAATCTTCCATGATGGGAATATTTTCTAAATGTTTTAAGCAATTTCAATTGGTGGAATTTCCACTTCAATTTTTTTCCTTGAAATCTTCACTCAGATTTCTCCATAATGTCTTTCTCAAATTCCTTGTATCTACTATGGAAATACATATAAAGGAAAAGAGGAGTCAAGGATGTTACGGGAAAAAACATTTCATCTAATGCAAAGATTTTTCTTCCACATTAGATGTGCAACTACACTAGAGTTAAAACTAATTTTATGCATCTTCCCAAAAATGGTGTTCAGTTTTACTCTGGCAAGTTTGAAGACCTTGAGAAACTGCCTAAAGAATAAATAGAGCAGCAAAGGGTAGATAATTTGGCACCCAAGAAGGAAATCTGACTATCACATGTTAGAAACTAAATAATAGAGCAATGGAACACATAAAATATTGCAGAAACACAAATATAGAAAAGCATAAAACGAGAGAGACACATATATATGTGGTTCACCCAATTTGGGTTACATCCACGGAGAAACAACCATGCCTTCCTTTTATATTATCTAGCAAAATGAAGAGATACAACATGCAAGAAATTTGTTGTAATTTCCTCTTCACTCTCACACAATCTCCTCTCTCTCTGTCACACAAAATAATCATTTACAGTTGTAATGAAATTCCCTCATATAAACCGAGGGTTTCCTTCTAAGTAAAAAAACCCTAAATTAACATAACTTCTACCATCAGATCTTTCGCCTAATAAACAGCCTAGATTGACTATGAAATTATAGTATTTCACAAGGCAATTTTTATCAAAAGTTTGCTTCGGGGGGCTAATAAAATCATCAACGCCCCCCTAGACCCCCATGATGGTGATCCTATGGGTGACTTTGTTGCCCCAATAGGAACAAGGATCCAACATGGCTAAAACAATACCTATGAATCAAGAAGATCATCAGGATCCACACCTAATAAATTGTATGTTGATTTATTGAAGTATCATATGTTTTCAGGTCAGCATAGCTCCATGCAAAGAAATATTTTTATATCATAATAAAATAAATGAAGCTAAGCCTTTCATCTAGAGAGATACCTAGCCCTAGATTAATGTTTTGAGGTTTTTCAGTAGTACCTAGATTGGTAACCTCAAACCTTAAAGTAGAACTTTGAGATTTGCAGTTAGTTGGCCAATTGAATTGGCTTTAAGGTCATATAGATCGTCCAACTTAAATATTTATTTAGGTAATGAATTTTCTCCATAAGTCTTATTAAGTCCTGTTACACTAAAATTTGTCACCATGACTATTTGCAGTTAGTATGGCTCCATCAACTGTCATACTATCCTCCTTGGCAAGTCTCATACCTCTGCTCCTCATGTCAAACTCCAAGAAAGAGAGAAAGTCCTTAAAAAGTCAAATAATTCTGGGTACGCAGTTTCTCTTAGCCTTACCTGCGTGTACGCACCCCAAGTTCACAATACCTGCGTACTTGTACGCTCTGTCTGTAAAAGGGTGGGTGCGTACTCCTGTAAAGGTCAAAAGGCGCAAGTTTCACTTCAAAAAAGTTACTTGTGGTCATTTGTAGAGCATTCTAGAAGCTTTTTTGACGTGTATTGAGCGCCTCCAGATGGTTCATGTATCCCTATGAAAGAGGAACTTATCCCATCAAGAGGGGAGCTATCCCATTCAAAGAGGGGCTTATCCCATTGATGGTGGACCTGATTAACTTCCTCTAGAGCACTATAAATACAGGCATTGGGCTAGAAGGAGGGGAGGTTGAAAGCTGAATATTCCTAAGGGTAGATGCTGTTGGAATTAGGACTCCCTTATAGAGCTTGAGAGGAGAGATTCCCATCCTTTCCTAGCCTTATTTGGAAGTGGGTGAGCTGATCAAAGTAAAGGAAAACTCTTGCTGGACCCTAGGAGGGACCTGCACAACACCAAGGCTCAGGTTGTAATGGTTTCTTTTGTTTCCACTTAATACAAATAAGCTCACTTTTCTCAACAGATTGTTATACATGATTTGTTTCATATACTCCTTGGTCTGTATGATGAATATGTGTTATTTTATAAGTTATTCAGGTGCTATTTAATTTTTTGGCTTGTTAGTGAATGCAGGTTTCGAAGAGAAGGAGGAGCTCATCCGGATCGGTGAGGCTGGACTACTACAAAGCGTTGGACTAAAGGTATGTTATGAACACCTGATTACTTGTATTCTAAATGCATATTTAGAGAAAGGTAGTGTTTACTTGTCTTGTTTGTCACTAGAAAGCCTTAGCTTCTAGGGAGGTCGGTTTTGTCCGCAAAATTGACTCTTTCCGCATGACAAAATGGCGACTCCGCTGGGGAACTCCATGATGTGAATGATTTTTCCTTTGTGTGAAACTTTGATTTGAGATAAGTCGTTTTCTTTCTGGTTTTTGGCTGTCTGACTGTGCATTTGGGTGGCTTAGCTTAGGGTTAAATTAGATTTTAGTTTTTCTTGGTTTTGCTAGAAGTACGCAGCCTCTGCGTTAAGCACAGTGCGTACCTGTACGCACTGCAGCTTTGTGCACAGAGCGTACATGCACCTGTGCAAACAGGTTGCCTGCGTACCCCTGTCAAAAGCCTAGAAAATTTCAATTTCTTATTTTTTATCTTTTAGATTTTGTTTATAGCTTGTTTTTGCTGCCCAGATCCACTGGTTACCTGTCAGAAGCTTTCACCTTGGTTAATTTCATTGGCATTCCTACTTAAAGCTTTCATCAATTGGGTGTTTTGAGTTTCTTTTTGAGAAATTCTTGATTTGATTTCCTTTGGTCATTACTTGGAGGTTTCTCTCAGTCCTTTCACAATTTTGCATCTTTTTGCTTTTGTTTTTGCAAAAAAAATTCCCCCTCATTCGCCCGGGGGGGGCTAAATTGTGTATGAGTGTTAATCGCCTTTGAGTGATTTTATTTTTTGATCTTTGGAACTCTCACCCAATTTTCTCGACTTGCACTTGATTGGTTCTTAGATTACATTAGAATCATCTTGTGTTTGAGAATTCTCTTGCATAGATCACATTTGCATAATTAGAATTCTCATTTTCAGAATATGAATGAAAAATGTGCATAGATTACATTTGCATACTTTTCAAGTGAATTGTGCATAGATTAAAATTGCATATAGTTTACATTCTGAAAAAAATCAATCGTAGACTTAGATCAGTTTTCTTTGATTTGAATTTACACAAAAATAAAAATAAAAAAAAAACTATTTTGGAATTGATTTGCATTAGTTTTTCTTGATGAAATTAGTGCATTAGAGAATTTGTTATATTTTCTCTTAGTGATCAATTTCTTGCATTGTTGGAAGTGAATGGAAACTCTATCCTTACTTTAGTTAGGATTCATCGAATTGAAAAGATTACATTATCATATTCGATTGCATTCAGTTGAGTCGGATCATAACACCATTGGTTTCATATCCATTTACCCATTTGAGTAATAACAGCCTTAATAACACAACGCTTAATTAAAATTCATCTAGTAATTTTTACATTTCTAGGGCTCTGATACACCAACATAGCTTAGGCTAGTGTCTTGGAGTAGGAGAGTAATTAACTCTCCAAGATAGCAAAACCAAACAAGTAGCTCATCTTGTGGTAGGATAAATCCAGCTATTACATTTATGCTCTGGGAAAGCTCCTCTTAAAGGAGAAGCACGAGATCGTGTCCGAACCAGTGAGGGGATCAATCCTCCTTCATTGGGAATGACGCCAGATACGCACGTACTACAAATGGTAAACCTCGGATTATTGTCGAGGAGCCTGGGGTCACTTGTCGGTAAACCTTGGATTATTGTCAAGGAGCCGGCAAGGGGATTGAGCTTGTTACTTTGCCCTTGCGTACTATCGGATCATAGACTGTTCCCCCAGGTGTATTTGTTGCTGTTGGTGACCTTAGTGACCATATTCTTTAGGATTCTACCCAAGGTGACGGTGGAGGGAAGATCCCACTGTACCTGGAGCAGACATCGGCTAGACTCACTTGGATTTTCTGGGGGGTTCACTTCACTCGAGACGGTTAAAATGGAGGAACTTGGTCCAATCTATTCATTAAGCAGGTTGCCGGGGTAACTGTTCCACCCGCCACTTCTGTACTGAATTCTGCGATGTTGGATTTCATCACAAACTAGTGTTTTCGGTCCGGAAGGTTACTGTTTGTGTGTGGTTTGACTCCTAGATTTGATAGTGCGTGTTAATTTGTTTGTTTTCACTTTTAGAGACCATAGGTGTGAATCGTGAATTTTAATTGTTAGGTGTGAATTGTGAATTGTTAATTTTAGTTATAAATTGTTAATAAAATTCACTGAAGTTGAATATAATGGCAAACGTTCCGGAATTTACCAACCTAGGAACCCCTCCTAACGAGAATCCTAGTACTTTTCCTTACTTTGGAAATATTGGTCCTCCTTATATGGCTACTTTGTCATTACCTGGATTTACAATAGGATTACCAATATGGTTATTTTCAACTTCGTTGGCCCCAAATACTCCAATTGTTCCACCTCAACCGAATGCTTCACCTCAACAGAGTTCACCATCTCAACATCACCAACCTTCTGTTGACCCTTTACCTTCTTCGCCTAATTTTTCTTCCTCCATTTCTTCCTCTTCGCCTAGTAAAAGCCTTGACGCTAGTAACCAGGTGTCTAAGAAGAAGAAGAAAGGGAAGAAGAAGAAGAAGAAGAAGAAGCAAGATAAAAACGAAGTCAACCAACCAACCATGGCTGTAAGTGTTAGTTGTGTTGAGGAAAATTCCGACATGCATCGTAAACCCAAATACCCTTGCAAGCTTTGTAAGGGTGACCACTTCCTTATCAATTGTCCTGGTATTCCAAAGGTCTTGGAAGTATGGTCAGAAAAATCTCATCAACTTTCCATTGATCCATCAACCAGTGATAGTCAGGTTCCTGGGAAAAAGGGAAAAGTTAGGTTTCCTTGTAAGTTATGCAAAGGGAGTCATCAAACTCACATTTGCCCTCATATGGATGAAGCCTCAACATTGTTGGAAAACCTTACTGTTCCACAGCAAGAATTTCCAACTGGTTACCGTAAACTTTCTCCCAACCTACCGTCAACTGACGAAGTGATTGATCTAATTTCAAGTACAATCGATCACTCTCTTCCATTGGAGAGTGAAACTCATGTCACTCAGGTTGATGATCCATTAGTTGATCAAGTGGTCGATTCAATTTCACATTCGGTCGATCCCACTTTCCCTTTAGAGAGTGAACTTCATACCGCTGAGGTTCTTCTTGTTACATCAGATTCTTCTATGCCGGGGGGCATTTCACCTGTTTCTACAGAAACCCCTCCAAGCACTGAGGTCTTTTCCTTTGATTGGAATAGACTGACAGAACCTCGTCTTCCTTCCTCCATCCCTTTCCAAATCATTGTCAAGGCTGGTGGTAGGGACATACATCGTACTCAGGTAGATGAAGGTGCTTCTGTTAGTATTTTATCCTCAACTGTTTGGAAAGCTTTGGGTTCCCCTCAGCTTGCGCCTATTACGCAGAATCTGAAAGCTTTTAACAGAACCATTAGTGAACCTTTAGGGATCCTTCCTAAGTTTTCTATTACCTTGGAAGGTAAAACTGTCTGTATTGATCTTATGGTAGTTCGAGGTCCCTTGGATTTCAATTTACTCCTTGGGCGAGACTATGTTTATGCAATGAAAGCTGTCGTATCGACACTCTTTCGCGTGATGTCTTTCCCTCACAATGGCAGTATTGTGACTATAGACCAGCTTTCGTTCCCTAGTCTTGTTTCAACTACCAATAATATGACACCCCTAAATGTTCCTGATTATAAAGTGGTATCTACCCTACCACGGGTTAATTATGTGGCAACTGGTCCCATGTTTTCAGTTACCGATGTAAGTGAGTCTCTCACTGTTTGCTCATCTCCCTTTGATTTAGATCCGGTAATTGACATGGAAAACTCTATGGGATTACTTGAACACGATGTTCTTATCCCTTTTGAGTCCCTTGACATGTGTTCCTTCCAGAGAAGTATTCTTCCTTCTGATGAAGACCTCTTGGAAGCCATGATCAAGGTGTGTCCTTTGACATGTCTTTCTTCCAGTTGGAAGCCATGATCAAGGGTTGTGAGGAAAGTTCCTTTTACTGTGTCAACCTCGTTAAAAAATGAATCAGTGTGTGCGAGGATAGTTTTTTCCTGTCTCAACCTCGTTAAAAAATGAAATTGGATGTTACGAGGACAGTTCTTTTCCTGTGTCAACCTCGTTAAAAAATGAATCAGGTGGTATGAGGACAGTTCTTTTCCTGTGTCAACCTCGTTAAAAAATGAATTAGTTGTTGTGAGGACAGTTCTTTTCCTGTGTCAACCTCGTTAAAAAATGAATCAGTGTGTACGAGGATAGTTTTTTCCTGTATCAACCTTGTTAAAAAATGAAACAGGCTAGCATGATGATAGTTCTTTTACTGAGTCAACCTCATTAAAAAATGAATCAGGTAGATTTTAGGATATGTAGGTAGATTGTAGAAAGCAGGATTTTGCGAGGATAGTTCCTGTTACTGATTCAACCTCGTTTAAAAAATGAATCAGGTATGAGGATAGTTCCTGTTACTGAGTCAACCTCGTTTAAAAAATGAATCAGGTATGAGGATAGTTCCTGTTACTGAGTCAACCTCGTTAAAAAATGAATCAGGTATGAGGATAGTTCTTTTCTTGTGTCAACCTCCTTAAAAATGAAACAACTCCCTTTTCAAGTTAAATATTGAAAGTAAACCTTCATTCCATCCACCTGTTTGAATGCAATGAAGCCTGGGGGGCATGTACCTCGCTTTGCATCATTATCCTGGGGGCATGCGAACTTCTTGAGCATAGTTCCTTGTCTTGTGTCAAGCTCGTTAAAAAATGAAACAAGGAGTCTTGAGCATAGTTCCTTGTCTTGTGTTAAGCTCGTTAAAAAATGAAACAAGGGTAGGTTAAGTAGGTAGATTGTAGAGTAGTTATGAGCATAGTTCCTTATCTTGTGTCAAGCTCGTTTAAAAAATGAAACAAGGGTTTTGAGGATAGTTCTTTTCTTGTGTCAACCTCACTAAAAAATGAAACAACTCCCACCAGTCTTTCCAAGATTTTGAAAGTAAACCTTCATTTCATCCACCTGGTTGAATGCAATGAAGCTTGGGGGGCATGTACCTTGATTTGCATCATCATGCTGGGGGCATGCGAACTTATAACAAGCATAGTTTTTCGTTTCAAGCTTGCATAAACATGAAACCGAATCCGAGCATAGTTATTTTCCTGTGTCAAGCTCGTTAAAAAATGAAACAAATCCTCCTCTAATTGAGTCGAGAGTTTGACTAGATCTCATAAATGTTAAGTTGTATATTTAGGTTAGTTATTTCAGTTTTTTTACATAATTTTCTTACAGTTTTAGGTCAAGTCTTTCAAATGATCTCGTAACTCAACCTTCTTTTCATCCAACTGGTTGAATGAAATAAAGCTGGGGGGCATGCGCTCTTGGAGTTACGTTTAGGGGGCATCAAGCACAGTTTTCTCTCTGTTTCAAGCTTGTGTAAAAATGAAACTACTTTGAAGCATAGTTTTTCTCTGTTTCAAGCTTTTGTAAAAATGAAACCTATCTTGAGTCAATTTCAGTTATTTTCAAGACTCGTTAAACTCATGAAAATCCCGAGATTATTTTGTTATCTTTCATTCTCGTAAAACAAATGAAAATGCTGAGTTCTTTCCATCTTTTCCTGCTCGTAAATTAAATTGAAAGTCGGCCATATGAGTACATTTTTTATCATTTTTTCGAACTCATTAAAACCTACGAAAAAATGAAAAACATCAGAGTCATCTTTAAGCCCTTTTCTGACTCCTAAAACATGAAAAGATTGCCGAGCGTTTCTTTTACACTCGTTAAAACGGAATTAAAAGACGGTCCTCTTATAGCCCTTTTTTGACCGTAAAAACATGAAAGGATTGCCGGATTTTTGTCGTTTCAAATTCGATATTGGAAATAAAACGACGTGTCCTTGATCACTTTTTACTTTTCAGATCAAAGACACTAATCATGAAAGTACTCCTTGGTCGCAAGATCAAGCGGTTCTCTCAAGTATTATTTTATACTTTTTCGGGCTTGGGAGACACAAATTTACGAAAAAGTTCAACCCTGGAGTCTTCTTAAGTTTTTTCAGACTCTCTAAAATTGAAAAACACCGAGTTTCTCCTATACTGGACTCATTAAAATTTCACAGTAAAGGACCTGTTCGATTACAAACAGGAATGGACCACTCCTTCTTAGGGTTCGAATCAAAACTAAGTTGGACTCATCTGAAGGATGAGCTTATAATCAAGCATATGTTATCCTCCTCAAGGTTGTAAAAAATAAAGAGGTACTTGCCAGAAATGGTGGGGGAAAAGAGAGAAAAATGAGCCTATTTGTTATCCTTTGTCTCAGAAGAAGCCTTATCACCACTCTTGAACATGACACTTTCCATTCACCTGGGTTGGGAAATCCTTTGCCTCACAGTTGATCAAACCACATTGAAAGTCTTCAGCCGGGTATTAACTTTGGGTCAAATGTCACCAAGACATCTGTTGTGTCGTTATGTGTTCAAGAGGTCACTGCAAATAAACCATTCATCTGCAAAATACCCGTCATCCATCTCGACCATCCCTGAGTCAGTCCTTATAGCTATATTTCTTCAACTTGATCTATGATTTCGTGTTGTGGGCTTGCCTGCAACGGGTCGCTTTCTATCGACATCAACACATTATCTAGAAAGATGACCTAGAAATCATCAGTACCTTGAAATCTGCATGCATCAATGGCAGGTTTCTCGCCTTTGACGACGGTTTAAATCATCGACTTTCGATCGAAGGACTCCGTGAAATGTTCGACATCAACTCATTCATTCACATCTCATGGTTTGTACTGGGTACTTTGAGAACCATTGACATCACTGGTGGTCTCTCTCACACTTGTTAACAGTTTACATCATCGACTGGTAATCAATTGGTTTCTACCATGCTCGACATCAACTCATTTATTCACATGGATAGAATCGTACTATTTCGGGAAGTAGAAATGAAGACCCTGGATCTAGTTTCCACCATCCAGGCTGCGAGGAGTTTTGTATTCATTATACAGTAGACTAATCATAAACAGATGGTTGCGTCCATACTGTGTCTACATGAGTCTATGATTATGATGTATTGCAAAATCATTCCTATATCAAAGCAGTAGTTAGTTTGTTAGTTAAAGTTTTGATCTGAGTATGGGAATGCCTACCTCAGCGATGATATGATCTCATATATGTATTTTGTGTTGAATATTTGCAGGTTCCGACTGGGCTCTCCACAAGATAATCCTTGAAATGATAAAGTACTTCACCCTTCCTAGATGATATGAAACCCTAATCTACTACAGAATTCGCACTTTAGGGGGCAATCTGTTACACTAAAATTTGTCACCATGACTATTTGCAGTTAGTATGGCTCCATCAACTGTCATACTATCCTCCTTGGCAAGTCTCATACCTCTGCTCCTCATGTAAAACTCCAAGAAAGAGAGAAAGTCCTTAAAAAGTCAAATAACTCTGGGTACGCAGTTTCTCTTAGACTTACCTGCGTGTACGCACTCCAAGTTCACAATACCTGCGTACTTGTACGCTCTGTCTGTAAAAAGGTGGGTGCGTACTCCTGTAAAGGTCAAAAGGCGCAAGTTTCACTTCAAAAAAGTTACTTGTGGTCATTTGTAGAGCATTCTAGAAGCTTGTTTGACGTGTATTGAGCGCCTCCAGATGGTTCATGTATCCCTATGAAAGAGGAACTTATCCCATCAAGAGGGGAGCTATCCCATTCAAAGAGGGGCTTATCCCATTGATGGTGGACTTGATTAACTTCCTCTAGAGCACTATAAATACAGGCATTGGGCCAGAAGGAGGGGAGGTTGAAAGCTGAATATTCCTAAGGGTAGATGTTGCTGGAATTAGGACTCCCTTATAGAGCTTGAGAGGAGAGATTCCCATCCTTTCCTAGCCTTATTTTAGAAGTGGGTGAGCTGATCAAAGTAAAGGAAAACTCTTGCGGGACCCTAGGAGGGACCTGCACAACACCAAGGCTCAGGTTGTAATGGTTTCTTTTGTTTCCACTTAATACAAATAAGCTCACTTTTCTCAACAGATTGTTATACATGATTTGTTTCATATACTCCTTGGTCTGTATGATGAATATGTGTTATTTTATAAGTTATTCAGGTGCTATTTAATTTTTTGGCTTGTTAGTGAATGCAGGTTTCGAAGAGAAGGAGGATCTCATCCGGATCGGCGAGGCTGGACTACTACAAAGCGTTGGACTAAAGGTATGTTATGAACACCTGATTACTTGTATTCTAAATGCATATTTAGAGAAAGGTAGTGTTTACTTGTCTTGTTTGTCACTAGAAAGCCTTAGCTTCTAGGGAGGTCGGTTTTGTCCGCAAAATTGACTCTTTCCGCATGACAAGTCCCTTATCATGCATGTCCTCATCTCTAATTTTTTCATCGTAGGTCCCTTCAGATGTGAAGAAAATTATAATGTCATTATTATCCTTAAAAACTCTCCATTTGGTGATATTATCAGGAATAGAAGGTTGAAAAATCAACTCAATTGAGAAGTGATTAGGACTAAAGTCTTCTCGTAGAATTATCTTAGATGCAATGTTAGCCAATAAGTTGGCACTAGCATTTTGTAATATGGGAATAAGAGAAATATTAAATGCTAAAAAGTGGGATGTTATGTCCTGAACCAAAGATTGATAGAGTTTCAGATTATTAGAAACACAATGAATGTTGTTTCATACTTGTTTAATGACTAACTCAGAATCACCAAAGACTTTCAAGAACTTGACATCAAGAGTAATTATTTTTTGAAATCCCTACACAAGTGCTTGATATTGTTCCATGTTAATTGTGCATTCAAATTCGAGTCTACAAGTAAGCATGGAATTTTCATTTTTTGGACTAACTAGAATACAACCTGCTCCTGCACCATCATTAGACTTTGATCCATCGAAATAAAGGGTACAAAATAAACTATCTATAAAATTATCTACAGAAGAATCTACAATATTTACACATCTAGATGAATATGTCTATGATTTTTTTTTTTTGAGATGAAATATATTTTATAGGATGAAGATATATTTATGCAGGAAAACTACCAAAGAAGGATTCAACAGAATAATTACCAAGGATATTTTTCATCAAGGAAATATGTTCAATTTCCTCATCAAGATCGGTCATTATATACTTCATGTTTTTTTCTCTGTTTGTCCTAATCTGATTTGGTTTTCCATTTGCTGACTGTGTTCAACATGCCAACATTCAGGGGATCTCCCCAATGTGAAGTCCCAATTAGACCTTAAACTTTTTGGTGTAGGATTTTCATGAGGTATAAAGGCCTAGTTTCAAAATCCTTAAATATTTTCCTTGGCTCTAACTATCAGCAAGAGAGAGGGATGCAATGGTGTCTTTGAAAAGCAAGGAGGTGTGCCTAGTGAGTGTTCAGCTGTAAATGTGTCAAGGTTCTTCTACTCCAGAAAGGGGAGAAATGTGAGCCTCTAAGTGAGAGGTAGTAGTACCACCCAACAAGAGACACATGTGAACCAGAAGAATCTGTCTAACAGGCAATGGAATATTCCATAGAGGGTGCGATGATCGTTACAACCAACAAATGAAGAATTATATGCCTAATATCCTGCGGAATAGTCCAGAAGGATGTGACAATAATAAAAACCATTACAACACATTCTAAATAAAATAAGTACTAAAATAACCAAAATATTTCAACTATCTTAGCACATGTGAAAGAAATGATGAAATACAAACATCCACACCATAGTCTTAAAAACATTCATAATCCATGCATGAAGAATGCACTGGCCTTGAAGGCTTCTATTATTAAGTAAAAGTTCCAAGACACATGTTTATAGTGTACATCACTAACTCCAGTAGTGGAGCGTTGGAGCCACTCCTTGCTCCTTAAGGAACTAGCTTATCTTTCTAATGACATATGGGAGGAGCCAAGGTGAAAAGTCTTTACTCATACAATGAGGGAGTATATATAACCAAGGGTGACTCTTTGACTAACCTCATGATTGTTTTACTTCCTATGACTTTTAAACTTACATGACTCTTTACATTCCATGTGTGTCCTTTGGAATTGCACTTTACAATAAATTTTGAATACAATATACATGATCCACTATAGTGATGTGGCAATGTCAAGACACCATTGTTGCTGAGTTTTGGATGTCTTCTTGAAGATGCTTTCTTTTCACCTCCGCATATCTTGGTGATAAGGAATATTCAATGGTATCAAGTCTTGGATAGTGGTCGCAAACTAGTGTCCCTTCGCTTTCTCTTGATCGATCAACTTGTAAGTTCATATATAAGAGATTATTTAAGCATGCTTCCCTTCTTCTTCTCCTTCTCCATCATCTTACCATGACATGATAGGGTACATGTTCTTGCAATTCATTCATGATGAGATGGCATCAATACGAAAACCCCCTAGTATAAGATAATGCATTCTAATCCACGAATTGAGCCCAAAACAAGTGACAAGATGGGAAGAGGGACTCATTTACGGCGCAGTGCATAGTTCCAGAAGCCAGGGGAAAATATTGAGCTTTGAGACTGCGCCGTGTGCAACTTATGCAAGTTTGAGGGATAATACTGCGTGGTTTCCAGAGCCAGTGGAACAGGCTGAGGGAATGGGCATTACGAGAGCTACTACGCAGTTCTGGGAGTCAAGGGTGGATAGGCTTTTGTGCAGCTATGAATTTCAAGGGATGTGGAAATGATATTAAGGCACGAGGATGAAAAGTGCACAATTTATGTGAGGATGGGGACATAATTGAATAATTGTGGAGGTCAAGGTCAGGGCTTGGGCACAAAAACTATGAAGTGCGACAGTCTTGGGAGGCAGGAACTTCGCATTGTAAAGTGCCAAGTAGCAAGGTCATAGCTAGAAGATTGAGACTATGCTATACATAGCTCAGAAGAGGCCCAGTGAAGCTAGGTTGCTCAATCAGGAAGTTTTTCCCAAAATGGCTAAGTGTGGGATCAGTGAGATCGGTGTGAATGGTGATGAAATTTGAACGTGATCACACTCGTATAATATTTTTACAACATGAAAACATAGATCATTTGAACACATGAACAAATCATTTCCCTCCGGGTGACATCTGTATGGAAAGTTACGACAAGTACGACACTTAAGATAGAATTTGGGACAATTGTGATGACACTTGTGCGATAGTGTTCAAAAATTTGTGGGTGCATGTGACAGATGTTTACATAGTTAGAACAACTCATATACACAAAGAAAGATATTTGAAACTAGTATAATATTCTTATGCACATTGCACAACAGCCAAACATGCCAAAGACGACAATTTACCCAACATGCAAAGGGGACAAAACACTTTAAGAAAGCTCATGAAATAAGCTTTGATGTTTGCGAGAACAATGTACAAGACCAAGGAAGGCTCTAAAATTGAGTGTAAGCCAAAATTTTGTAGGGTGTTGTAGTAGCTACAACACTTGGTGACACACTGGTTGAATTCCATCTTCTTTATCTCGGTTAACTTCTTCTGTGCGGGTCCTTGGTTCTTCTGGGAGTATTGATTCATCATACAGATTACTTTGGTCTTCCCACTTACCCCATGAATAGACACGGTCCCCTTTATGCCTTCTTGGTTGAACACAACATAAGATTTAGTGATATCACAATGTTTTGAGTTGGGAATGGTAGCGTGGCACGTGAGCTTAAGATTTTCATAGTATAATTTTTCATCTCTAGTGTTTCTTTGTTGCTAACAAACCTATAAAGTACCCTGACAGAGTCATGTAGGAGCACAAACATTTCTCTGTTACCAGAAAGACTGGATAGTACATCGGAAGAGTTGCTTTCTTCACCTCTTTGTGCATGAAGCCTTTCTCTTCTTTCGCCTTTATTTATTTATTTTAGTTTAGAGAAATTGGCATCGGGACTTATTTATTTTGGGGCAGAAGAGGGACCCTGACTTATTGAAATTAAAAGAGGTCGTTCCTTCAGAGAAGCATATAGAAACTTTTGATTTACGTTTTCTCATTTATATTTTCCCCTTCTTCTCTTCTACTAATTGGATAAGCATGAAGACACCGAAACGTAAATACCGAGTGTAGGCATGAGGTTTTCGGAATAGGCATGGGTTCGTGGTTGGACCAAAAATTTCCTTACGAATGGATCGTATTTTCCTTCGGAACTTCATCGACCAAAATATATAACCAACACAAGGAATATAGACAAAAGGCTAGCCAAGTATTGAAGTTGTTATCACTCAGGTTGTACTTAAAGCTCCTTAAAGGATACGGCCGAGGTAACCACAAACCAATCTTTGGACTGCAGGTCCTAGCCTACCTGCAATCAGAGAGGGCTCTCTCTTTATAATTTAGCTTTGTTTTGGGTTGATTTTAGGCTAGTTATGATTTTCTTGGGTTTTGTTTTGATTTTGGTGGGATGGAGGATTCTTTCAAATAGAGTTGGGATGCATAGTGTGAGAAGTTCAAACCATTGGGCATGGAGTCGTGGATTAGGCTTGCTGTTGCGTTTTCTTGGTCACAAGAGGAATACAGAGCAGGATAGCTACACATAAAACAATATCTAGCTAGAATAAAGATGGAACGAAGGTCAGTGAATGAAAGGCAACTAAGTAGCTCTCATTATGCTAACAGAGGGAAGGTGAATGAACATTTATATAGGAGCAATCAAGGATTCCTAAACAACATTCATATATGAAGGAACTAGTGTAAATATGAGCAAATCAGTATTCATATTCAGGACTAATTCAGAGGAAAACATAGATAAATCACAGAAATTGAGAACATAATACAACTAAGTGAGCTCTGAACTATTCTTTCTTTCTGCTATTTAGATAGTGAAACCATGATGGAATAAAACATATAAACTGTAAACAGAGATAAGAAACACTTATTGGGCTATGTAGAAGCGTTAGGATTCCATAGTCACTCTTCAGACATTAAAACACAACAGTCAGTTCATCTCCCAAACATTCCAACGATCTTTGATTATAGAGACTCTCAAAAAATACAATGCAAGTCTAGAGGAAGTTATCAACCAACCAACCCTTTACATCATAACAGAGGGTGGTTTAAATAGAAAAAATTTACAAACATCCCTTGAACAGGTGTCAAGGGAGAAAATATCTCAAAATATCTATCAAAACAGAGCCAAAAGAGATCTGTGCAATAACTGCTTCTAATGCTAAGTTGTGCTGGAAATAAATGCAATAAAATATCTAAAACAGGTGTTCATGAGGGAGCAGCCTCATCAAAATGGCTCTCTAGGGCTGTGCATGGTCCTGCAGCTTCACAAATGGACTGAAAGAGATCCTTGAGCCACGCGTTGTCCTCTGTGTGATAACTATGCATTTAAGGAAGCAGCGCTGCTCCAAAAATATGACTGGGAACAATATCTTTGCAATAACTCTGCCTTGAAAGGCTTCATCTATGCCTTTAGGTGGCTTTTAAAGCAACAAAAGAAGTGTTGGTGAGCCTTAATGGCTAAATGATGCTTTGTTGACTTTGCTGGGCTTGCTTTGCTTTCATCTGCTTTGAAAAACTGGACTGATACTCTTTGCCGCATCCTGATACACTTTGGCACTGAATCTGGGCCTTTTCTCACCGTTGATACTCTTTAGACTTTCCCATCGCCCCCTTTCTGCCTTTTAATGCAAAAATAACTGCTGCTAATGTCCTCTGTGGCCTTTGGGTGCAATCGGCGCTTGGCCGATCAAAACTAGCCTTAAACTTTTTTGAAAAATGGTGCAAACAGGAGGAAAAAGTGTTGCCAACTGTGCCAAGGCCGAGACTGGCTATCTGAAGCAAAACTGGGCCTTGGAGTGATCTTAGAAAGCTTAGGGATGCATGAATTCCCTTATCGGGAGCCGGGCGCGGGCATATATGTGAAAATATGAACAAATGCCGCCTTTTCTTTTACACAGAAAAAAGACCAATTTCTATGTAAAATTCGTGAAAAACATAGGCGGGAGCGGCACTGTAGCGGAGATTAAATCCTGGCCGTTGGATCGCGTGAAGGCAGATCCAACGGCTGGCGCTAACTCACATCGGGGCGGACCATTGGTCCCAACACATAAAACCTCCGAATAGCGATGAACCTGGCGGACCCGAAATGCTTATATGCCCTTTCTTTATGGAGATCGGGTCCGGTCCGTCGGCGATTTCATATCGGCGGATTTTAACAAAATCAATATGTGGACCCAAAATCCTTTAAAACTGCCCTTTAATATTTTTCAGCTCCGGGATATAGGAGCACACAGTGCGGACCCTTTCGGACCCGATATGCCTTTATGCCGCACTTTATTACTTTTCGGCTCCGCTAGTCGGAGCCATATAGGAGTGATGCGATTAAATATGGGCCGTTGATCTCTGGGCCTGAATGGGCGGCTGAGATTAACTCGGCAATTCGCTATCGGTGGGGTCATGGGGTTGCCACATAGAAATGCCGAAACCCATCGGACCCGATAAGTTATACAGGCCCTCTTTATTTTATTTCGGGTCCGACCTATTGGCGGAACCCAAATCGGCGGTTTTAACAGTGGAATGGGTCCGTGGACCCAAAAACCCTTAACACTGCATTTGATAACTCATCGGCTCTGCCAAATCGGAGCAGTATATGGGGCGATGCGAAGTGGGGGGCCGCGTGACAAGATCTAGGCTGTCAGATGTGGGGCCCGATCCAACGGTCCTGGATCCGTCGGCGAATCGGCAGTCGGAGGGACCAGAGGGCGGCACATATGGAATCGCTAAACTGCGCAGACTCGATATACTATTACCGGTCCACTTTATGTGTTTTCGGGTCCGGCCCATCGGCACTATGCCCCATGCCTTGAGACTTAGCCATTTTCGCTTATATATGCCACTGCCCCCTCCCGATAGCGATATCACATCGGAGGGGGATCAAACAGACCCTTATCTCATCGGAGCACGCTTTTTATGAAAGGCAAGGCAAATGAATTCAGAGGGGTTCCTTTATAGTTTGGCATGGATTCTAAGGCATCGGAAGCAGTTCGATAGCCAGAAAAGGGAGGATTTTATCCTTTTTTGAAGGTTTTTCATGGTTTTGCATGGTTTTTGTATTCTTATGCCTTGGAAGGAGTCCAAAGGCACTTAGGGGGAAAGTGATGTGGTTTAGCGGCCTAAGAGGGTTTCATGCCTTATAAAGGCAAACCAAGGCCAAAGAGATGATTTTTAGACATATGAAGGGAAACTATGCAAAGGAATGAGTCCTTATGCATTTGGAAGATGGTTAGAGGGGTCAATGAGGGTTCTTGCTGAGTTTTAGATAAACTTAGTAATTCCCAAGGATGTATATGGATATTTTTCAACCAAGGGGAGGGGATAAGTATATAGGGGAGTTATAGAGATAGTTTTAGTAGGGGAAGGGAAAAGAGATAGGGAGTTAAATAATAAAGTTAGTATTTAATATGATAATGATGAGAAAAAGCGCTAAGAATGAAGTCTTAGGCTATCAATGGGGGAAAATGACTAATAGAAGAAGTGTGAACATTCCTTTAGTGAAGCAGATCTTCACCAAGGCAGATGATATGGAGAATGATGAATCTAAGAGGTATCAAGCAGATCTTGACCTCTTTAGGGGAAGTTAGTGAGTGATTTGGGAAAGAGGGAGAAGGGGAAGTTAGACATGCATTTCTTGAAGTCCTCCAACTGAAAAATCACCTTCAACTTGTGATATGATAGATATAACACTTGACAATATGAAATGGATCACAAGCCATGATTCTGCAACCACAAAGCTACCTACCCAGCCTATTCACCTAGCATTTTCTCTTCTTTTTGGTTTGGGTGCACTTGAACTAGCATACCCAGCTTTTTGTTCTTTTCTTCTTGTTGTCCTCCTATCTACAACTACACTTATTGCATCCAGGGGCTCAGATTAAGCTATTGAGCACCCTTGTTTCTCTACCTATCTACAAATCTGCCAAGATTAAGATGTTTGGACAGATAGTTATTCTCTATATTCTACAACAAGAAATTGAAACCTAGGGAGGCCAAGATTAAGCTGTTTGGCCTACCCTTAACTGAAAACTCATGAAAATGGATCAACTTATCAAAAATGGAACACAGCAGTGGCATTTAGACTAGCACATTCTCATGGATACTTCTCTGGCCATCTGTAGCAAATATGGAGCATTGCAGCATGCATAGTACGACATATTTGGCCTGTAAAAATGTCGATCATGAAAGATGATTAACCTACTGCAGCAGGAGGCTAACAGTGGCTCCACTTGGGGATGGCTTTTCCTTGTGACAAGCCAAGAATAGCAGGTCAGAATGCCTTGATCCTCTGTAGTTGCTGTTAATTGAAAATTTCTTCTGTGCTAACTGTTGAATGACTAGAACTTTAACTTCCGAATGCAGCACTCCTCCTTATCTGAAACACTATGAAAAATAAAGCATCGCCTGCTTTCTTTTGTGTGCTTGATATTGCATACACTTTTGCTTGAGCACTGCCTTGTGAAATAAACACAAAAAGGGAATAAAACTGGAGCTCTTCTTTTCTTGTCTTTGAAAGGGTGCTGAAGTAAACTGCAAATCCTCCTTTCTTTTTGATACTGTTGACTTGAAGACTACAAGCTACAAACAGTTTATCTTTAACATAAATCACTGTGATATGACAGTGCTACTCTTGCTGTTTTGCTGAGATTACTGTAGAGACAGAGCTTAAAAATAGAGGACTTGCATCGGCTGTGTCTTCACAAACTTTGTTGCTGCTCCTCTAACAATCGGACTGTTTATACAAAATAAAAACAAAAGTGCTGATATATACAAATATCAATGTACAAAGAGATATATACAAAGCTGCGTTATGTTCAACAAAAGGGATCATGATAATGCTTCAGCATATGGCCATTTACAGGGCCTTCTTCAGCAGTGCTACCCTCTACAGATTTGAGGAAATATGTGTTATTTCCCTGAACAACAGAAATAACAAATGGCCCTCTCCAAAGGAAATCAAATTTTGCATGTTTTCCCTTGTCTTCTCTTCGTGAGTCCCACCTTAGAACTTTTTTGCCAACATAGAAATTCTCAGCCTTAGTCCTCTTATCAAACATCCTTTTGAGCTTCTCTTGCATAATTCGAGCTCTGTCATAGACTTGCTCTCTTGTCTGCTGCAAATGAATTGTTTGGTTTATCCTCCTTTGTATATCATTTGGCTCAGCTTGAATCTCTTGTAGCAGCTTGATAATAGGAATGCCCAGTGATGAAGGAAATCTGGCCTCCATGCCATATACTAGCTCATAAGGGCTCATCCCAATGGATTTCTTGGTTGACAATCTGTCTGCCCATAGGGCATTTGTGAGCTTTCTATGCCAGTTCTTCTTGTTTTCTTCTAAGATCTTCTTGATAATACTGATCAGGCTCTTGTTAGATGACTCGGCTAAGCCATTACCTTGAGGGTAATAGGCTGTGGAATGGCCTAAAGTGATATGGAATTTATGGCAAAAATTGATCATCTTTTTGGATTTGAAAGCAGCGGCATTGTCAGTGATGATCTTCTCAGGGCAGCCAAATCTAGAAAGGATATTGCACTCAAGGAATTGGATAATGGTGGTGTCATTGGCTTGCCTACATGGGATGGCCTCAATCCACTTGGTGAAATAGTCGGTGGCTGTTAAAATCCACTTATGTTGGCCTGAGGAAGAGGGATGGATTTCTCCAATGAAGTCAAGACCCCATTGTTGAAAAGGCTTCTCGGTTGAGATGGGTTTCAGAGGCAAGGGGAGCAGCTTTCTTTTGCCCTCAAAGATTTGGCATTTGTGACATGAGATAGCAAACTTCTTTACATCTGCAAACAAAGAGGGCCAATAGAAACCAGCCCTTAAAATTTTATCAGCAGTGGAATTCCAATATAGATGTCCTCCACAGTCCCCTGCATGGAATTCTTTCATGACATTATTAGTTTCATTCATGGTCAAACAATTAAGCAATATGCCTTCATGGTTCTTCCAAAATAAAGCACCATCTAAGACACAAAATTTCAAAGCCTTCATTCTTAAAAATCTCTCCTTGGTCCTGGACAATCCTGGGGGAGCACACAGGTTTAACAATACAAAGCAAATATCAACATACCATGGGGATTGCAAAAAGGTGTCACTGATCTGTGGAGTCACCAGCTCCTGTTCATTGTCCAGTTGGTTGATGTCTAAGGCTTGAAAGTTTGTTTCGGACACCAGTTTGGCTAAACCTTGTCCCTTTATTAGCTTGGTTGGTTTTATCTCTATGTCATACTCAAGAATGTTAGCAATCCACTTGCCTCTTTTGCCTTCTAATCCTTCTTGGTTTAATATGTCTTTTACAACAACATTTGGGACATAGGCAATCATGTGTGAATATAAAATGTAAATTCTGAAGTCTTTGATTGCTTTAACAAGGGCATAGGCCTGCTTCTCCATGATTTGGTACTTCAGGGGTGCATCTCTTAAGGCTCGGCTGAAAAAAGCAATTGGCTTTTCATTTCCTTGGTCATCCTTTTGCAATAGGACAGCAGCTATGGTATTATCAGATGCAAATGAAAATATGATAAAGTCCCTATCAAATTGAGGACTTGTGAGGACTGGGGCTTGAGTTAAGGAAACTTTGATACTCTCAAATGCTTGCTTGGTTTCAAGAGACCATTTTACCTTGGCATCCTTCTTTAACATGTTACTCAACAGTCTTATCAGCTCGGCTAGATTTGGGATAAATCTCCTTAAGAAATTGATCTTTCCTAGGAATGCTTGCAGCTCTTTTATGTTTCTTGGATATGGGATTTGGAGAATGGCTTGGATCCTTTCCGGATCAATTCTAATCCCGTCTTTTGAAATGATATGTCCAAGTAATTTGCCTTCTTCAAGGCCAAATAAAGACTTCTTGGGGTTCAAGGAAATGCCATATTTCCTACATGTTAGGAACACTTGTCTCAAATGTCTTAGGTGCTCTTGATCAGATTTGGAGAAAGGGGTAAGATCATCAAGATAGACAACTAGGAAATCATGGATTTCTTTGGCGAATGCAATGTCCATGGCCCTTTGAAAGGTGGCACCTGCGTTCTTTAGGCTGAAAGGCATTTTAACATACTTGAATGTTCCCCAAGGTGTTGTAAAGGCTGTCTTGTCTTGATCATCTGGGTGAACCAGTATTTGATTAAAACCTGAAAAGCCATCTAGCAAAGAGATTCTAGATGACCCCACTACTCTTTGTAGGATGTGGTCCATTTTGGGCAATGGGTAGTGGTCTTTAAGGGAGACTTGGTTTAAGTTTCTCAAATCTACACAAAGCCTAATCTCACCTGTTTTCTTTCTTGTGGGAACAAGATTGGATACCCATTCAAAAAATCTAATGGGTGCTATGATACCTGCTTCAAACATTCTTTGCACTTCTGTCTCAATCAAAGGGAGAAGCACAGGATTGATTCTCCTCAGTTTCTGTTTGAAGGGCTTTTGATTTGGCTTTAAGGGAATGGTATGTTGAATAATTGAGGTGTCATAGGACTTCAAGTCCTCATAACTCCAAGAAAATACATCTTGGAATTCTTTGAACAAATCCACGTACTTGGGCTTTTGATCAGCTGGTAAATTTTTGGACAGTTTGATCATTTTCGGGTTCTCTGCTGTCCCAATGTTATGTTCTTCTATCTCAGTGTTTATGGGTTGCAATTTTGGTTTTCTGGGGACATCATTTGCATCAAACATGTCTTCTAGTGGAGTGAGGCCAATCGGCAGAAAATTGTCCTTTAGATCAATGATTTCGGCCTCTGTTTTGGCTATTTCCTCCAAATGCATCTGTTTCATCTCTTCTATGTTTTCTTCATCAAAGATGGTTGGCTATAGCAATTTTCTAGCTGTTTCAGTTGTTACAGTTTGCTGGATTTGGTTTATTGCTTGCAGTGGATCATCCATAGCATCCATATCAATGTTTAGGCCTGAAAACGCATACTGTAAGGTAAGAAAATTGTTGATTTGAGCATCATCCTCAAACACTTGCCAATCTTTAACATTGTTAGGGACAGCAGGCCTGTGCTTTATCTCAGTAGTAAAGTGGTGATTGGACTCAAAAGGAAGCTTGCAAGTGCTAGCAAAAGTAGCTAGGCTGTGAGCATGCATGTTATTGTTTCTAGAAATCTTAGCAAGTTTGGATTCAGTGAAGGTATCAAGTATTGCAGTGGCAGCAGTCCTATAAGCTCTTAGCCTTCTATCATTGGTAACGAAGTTGCCTTTCATTTGTTGGATTACTAGGTCTGAGTCACCTAGAATGGAAACTTTGGCAGCTCCTAAAGCTTTGAGCAGTTTAAGGCCTAAAAGGAGAGCTTCATACTCTGCCATGTTGTTGGTACATCTGAAGTTAAGTCTGTAAGCATGACCCTCTGCATGGCTATTATGTGTATTGTGAATCCATATTCCTGCCCCTGCTCCTAGCTTATTAACAGAACCATCAAACTCTAAATGCCATGTGATTTCTTGCTTGTGGTTAATATTAAGAGTTTCAGTCATTTTAGGATTGGGCAGACCTAGGTTTTGTGCTTCATGTGGTTCTTCTTGTATGCTGGTTGCACTGACTGTTTTGACAGTTTCCTGGGTATGGGCAACCGATTCTTGATTGATGCATGTTTCTTGTTCTAAAGGCAAAGGCCTCTCATTAGTTGGAGGACTTGTTTCATCATTAAACAAAATAAAAGAATCCATATCATAATGGATTGAATAGATAGGGAAATTCTGGGGCTTTTCCTCACTACTTACCACATACTTCATCAGTGTTTCTCTGTACAGTCTCTTTGGTTGCCCAAAGACTGAAATAGTGGCATAGGAGAGGTCTAATTGGAGAGATCCTTGGAGTTTTGGCCCCCAAGATCTTGATAACAGCATGCCATACTTTGGTGGAATGTCAGCAACCACCACATCCATTAGGATTGTCTTGTTTGGGTATTGGACTAAGGAGACACACAAGTCTTTGATGAGGCCTAAACATTTGACTTGACTTGATTCAAAGGAGAATAGATCTTTGTAGGGTCTTGTTACATCAAGGCTTAGCTTCTCCATTACAGCTTTGGGCATAAGGTTGTGTGAGGCACCTGAGTCAAACATTGCATTATGTAAAACTTTATCATGTATGTGCAGACTGACATAAAAGGGTAGAACAGCTCCATGTGCTGATTTGCCATCAACTTCTGGACCAAAAAGAAACTCAGGTGTATCATCTAAAACATTCACATCATCCCTTTTCTCTGGCATTTGCAGTGATCTTTGGATTTGTTGCCTATACACATCATGCTTTGCAAGTTCAGATAAGGGGATGGAAATCTTAAGTTTGCTTATTTCTGCTTCTAAGTTGAATGGTTTCTCCAATGGAGTCTTTGTGTTGGCAATAGCAGATTTCCCCTTTTCAAGTGTATTTTCTGCGTTTTCCTCTTGTTTATCAGTGTTATGGTGAGTGATACCTTGCGGTATTTCTGTTTTGGGAAGGCTTTTAGGAGTGCTATTTGCATTTTCCTTTGAGGACGAAGGTAGCAGAGGTTGATCATTAGAGAGCTGCATGTCTGTTATGTCCTCTACAGTCACTTGGTGTGGGTTTGGGACAGTTATATCAGCTGTTTCTGTTATAATAGCCTTGCCTCTAATCTGGTTGGGCTGCTTGCCCTCCTTTGGTTTAACTTTTTCGGGCACATCTATGGTTCTTGTCCTCAGCTTATACTATTTGTGGACTTCATAAACAGTTGAATCATAACCTTGTTTAAAGTCAAAAGACTCACCAGACTTAGTCTGAAATTGATTTATCTCATGGTCATCTTGGTCTTGTTGAGTTAGGAAAATTTGTTGCTCACCCTTCAAATCCACCAAGTTCATGTGAGTCTCCTCTATGGCATCACTAGATGTGGATGCTTCTGTATAATTTTCTTGGAAAGGAGGCCTTATATCATGGTCTGGGCTAGATCTACCAGCATTTGAGTTCTGAGTTTTCCTGAAATTTGGGTTCCTTATGGTATTGGGCTGTTGCTCCTCCCATGATGATTTCCTCTCAACACTCTCTACTCTGTCTCCCAGCTTGTGCATGCCATTGATAATAGCATCTAGCTTTTGATCTAAGGCTGAGGGCTCTTCCTTGAAGGTGGTTCTTCTCTCAGTTCTAGCTCTGTTTCTTTTGGCAATTAAATTTGCCTCCACAGTGACAGCCACATTTTGCATGTCTGCAAGGCTGTTAGGGGCTCTTTCTTTTAATTGGTAGGCCATATCTGGGTCGAATCCATCAGGGAATTTATATAAGGCAAGGCCAGGTGGGGGCCTTAAGTTTTGTGGGATAGCATTATAAATGCTATTGAACCTTGCACAATAGTCCAAGACTGTTTCTTGTGGACCTCTTTTGATTGTATCGTATTCAGCTAGTATGTTCAAGGGTCTTTCTTTTTCTCCCATCTGTTGATAAATGACTGGTATAAGGCTTTTGGGTCTGCTATGGAATTGGCTCAAAGTGCTCTAAACCAAGTCCTGACATCACCTGACAAGCTTTGGACAAAAATCTTCATTCTCACACTATCATCGTCAATCTCATAGCTTTCAAAGTAATCCTGCATTTTCTTTGTATGCTGAAGGGCTGTGCAGGCACTTGTGCCATCAAAATATGTGATTTTAGTTTGGTAATCCTGAGGCATAGCCCCAGGATTTGCAGGCAGCTGTAAAGGTGCATATCTATTCGCCATGTTGGCAGGGATAAATGGAACAACAGGGATAAACGGAACAGCTAGAACAACTGGGATAATAGGAGTAGTAGTGGTAGTATGTGTAGTGAATGGAGGTGTGGAAGGAGTGCTTTGAGAGGTGGATGAAGAACAAGGGGAACTAGGGGTTGAACGAAATAAAACTTTGACAGGGGTTGGGCCACAGCGTGGGTGAACTGCTTCAGGACTATTATCAGCAAAATCCTCTCTTCGCTCTAGCTTCCTGAGGTTCCTTGGGATTATATTGGGATTTTCAAAAGCTGCTGGGGGATTTGGGTCTGGATTTGACCTTGTATAACGTGAATTCTTTTTGGGAGCCAGCTTCTAGCTTACTTTTTGGGGATTTTTCTAAGAATATAAGGGTTAGAAAGAAACTTTTGAAGGTCTGGTTCCTTCCCAGTGGAGCTTTCCACCTTGATTTGTGAAATTATCCGAGGATGTTCCCCAGTGGAGTCGCCATTATGTTATCACTCAAGTTGTCCTTAAAGCTCCTTAAAGGATACGACCGAGGTAACCACAAACCAATCTTTGGACTGCAGGTCCTAGCCTACCTGCAATCAGAGAGGGCTCTCTCTTTATAATTTAGCTTTGTTTTGGGTTGATTTTAGGCTAGTTATGATTTTCTTGGGTTTTGTTTTTATTTTGGTGGGATGGAGGATTCTTTCAAACAGAGTTGGGATGCATAGCGTGAGAAGTTCAAACCATTGGGCATGGAGTCGTGGATTAGGCTTGCTGTTGCATTTTCTTGGTCACAAGAGGAATACAGAGCAGGATAGCTACACATAAAACAATATCTAGCTAGAATAAAGATGGAACGGAGGTCAGTGAATGAAAGGAAACTAAGTAGCTCTCATTATGCTAACAGAGGGAAGGTGAATGAACATTTATATAGGAGCAATCAAGGATTCCTAAACAACATTCATATATGAAGGAACTAGTGTAAATATGAGCAAATAAGTATTCATATTCAGGACTAATTCAGAGGAAAACATAGATAAATCACAGAAATTGAGAACATAATACAACTAAGTGAGCTCTGAACTATTCTTTCTTTCTGCTATTTAGATAGTGAAACCATGATGGCATAAAACATATAAATTGTAAACAGAGATAAGAAACACTTATTGGGCTATGTAGAAGCGTTAGGATTCCATAGTCACTCTTCAGAAATTAAAACACAACAGTCAGTTCATCTCCCAAACATTCCAGCGATCTTTGATTATAGAGACTCTCAAAAAATACAATGCAAGTCTAGAGGAAGTTATCGACCAACCAACCCTTTACATCATAACAGAGGGTGGTTTAAATAGAAAAAATTTACAAACATCCCTTGAACAGGTGTCAAGGGAGAAAATATCTCAAAATATCTATCAAAACAGAGCCAAAAGAGATCTGTGCAATAACTGCTTCTAATGCTAAGTTGTGCTGGAAATAAATGCAATAAAATATCTAAAACAGGTGTTCATGAGGGAGCAGCCTCATCAAAATGGCTCTTTAGGGCTGCGCATGGTCCTGCAGCTTCACAAATGGACTGAAAGAGTTCCTTGAGCCACGCGCTGTCCTCTGTGTGATAACTATGCATTTAAGGAAGCAGCGCTGCTCCAAAAATATGACTGGGAACAATATCTCTGCAATAACTCTGCCTTGAAAGGCTTCATCTATGCCTTTAGGTGGCTTTAAAGCAACAAAAGAAGTGTTGGTGAGCCTTAATGGCCAAATGATGCTTTGTTGACTTTGCTGGGCTTGCTTTGCTTTCATCTGCTTTGAAAAACTGGACTGATACTCTTTGCCGCATCCTGATACACTTTGGCACTGAATCTGGGCCTTTTCTCACCGCTGATACTCTTTAGACTGTCCCATCGCCCCCTTTCTGCCTTTTAATGCAAAAATAACTGCTGCTAATGTCCTCCGTGGCCTTTGGGTGCAATCGGCGCTTGGCCGATCAAAACTAGCCTTAAACTTTTTTGAAAAATGGTGCAAACAGGAGGAAAAAGTGTTGCCAACTGTGCCGAGGCCGAGACTGGCTATCTGAAGCAAAACTGGGCCTTGGAGCGATCTCAGAAAGCTTAGGGATGCATGAATTCCCTTATCGGGAGCCGGGTGCGGGCATATATGTGAAAATATGAACAAATGCCGCCTTTTCTTTTACACAGAAAAAAGACCAATTTCTATGTAAAATTCGTGAAAAACATAGGCGGGAGCGGCACTGTAGCGGAGATTAAATCCTGGCCGTTGGATCGCGTGAAGGAAGATCCAACGGCTGGCGCTAACTCGCATCGGGGCGGACCATTGGTCCCAACACATAAAACCTCCGAATAGCAATGAACCTGGCGGACCCGAAATGCTTATATGCCCTTTCTTTATGGAGATCGGGTCCGGTCCGTCGGCGATTTCATATCGGCGGATTTTAACAAAATCAATATGCGGACCCGAAATCCTTTAAAACTGCCCTTTAATATTTTTCGGCTCCGGGATGTAGGAGCACACAGTGTGGACCCTTTCGGACCCGATATGCCTTTTTTCCGCGCTTTATTACTTTTCGGCTCCGCTGGTCGGAGCCATATGGGAGTGATGCGATTAAATATGGGCCGTTGATCTCTGAGCCTAAATGGGCGGCTGAGATTAACTCGGCAATTCGCTATCGGCGGGGTCATGGGGTTTCCACATAGAAACGCCGAAACCCATCGGACCCGATAAGTTATACAGGCCCTCTTTATTTTATTTCGGGTCCGACCCATTGGCAGAACCCAAATCGGTGGTTTTAACAGTGGAATGGGTCCGCGGACCCGAAAACCCTTAACACTGCATTTGATAACTCATCGGCTCCGCCAAATCGGAGCAGTATATGGGGTGATGCGAAGTGGGGGGCCGCGCGACAAGATCTGGGCCGTTAGATGTGGGGCCCGATCCAACGGTCCTGGATCCATCGACGAATCGGTAGTCAGAGGGACCCAAGGGCGGCACATATGGAATCACCGAACTGCACGGACCCGATATACTATTACCGGTCCACTTTATGTGTTTTCGGGTCTGGCGCATCGGCACTATGCCCCATGCCTTGAGACTTAGCCATTTTCGCTTATATATGCCACTGCCCCCTCCCAATAGCGGTATCGCATCGGAGGGGGATCAAACAGACCCTTATCTCATCGGAGCACGCTTTTTATGAAAGGCAAGGCAAATGAATTCAGAGGGGTTCCTTTATAGTTTGGCATGGATTCTAAGGCATCGGAAGGGGTCCGATAGCCAGAAAAGGGAGGATTTTATCCTTTTTTGAAGGTTTTTCATGGTTTTGCATGGTTTTTTTATTCTTATGCCTTGGAAGGAGTCCAAAGGCACTTAGGGGGAAAGTGATGTGGTTTTGAGAGGGGTTTAGTGGCCAAAGAGGGTTTCATGCCTTATAAAGGCAAACCAAGGCCAAAGAGATGATTTTTATACATATGAAGGGAAACTATGCAAAGGAATGAGTCCTTATGCATTTGGAAGATGGTTAGAGGGGTCAATGAGGGTTCTTGCTGAGTTTCAGATAAACTTAGCAATTCCCAAGGATGTATATGGTTATTTTTCAACCAAGGGGAGGGGATAAGTATATAGGGGAGTTATAGAGATAGTTTTAGTAGGGGAAGGGAAAAGAGATAGGGAGTTACATAATAAAGTTAGTAGTTAATATGATAATGATGAGAAAAAGCGCTAAGAATGAAGTCTTAGGCTATCAATGGGGGAAAATGACTGATAGAAGAAGTGTGAACATTCCTTTAGTGAAGCAGATCTTCACCAAGGCATATGATATGGAGAATGATGAATCTAAGAGGTATCAAGCAGATCTTGACCTCTTTAGGGGAAGTTAGTGAGTGATTTGGGAAAGAGGGAGAAGGGGAAGTTAGACATGCATTTCTTGAGGTCCTCCAACTGAAAAATCACCTTCAACTTGTGATATGATAGATATAACACTTGACAATATGAAATGGATCACAAGCCATGATTCTGCAACCACAAAGCTACCTACCCGGCCTATTCACCTAGCATTTTCTCTTCTTTTCGGTTTGGGTGCACTTGAACTAGCATACCCAGCTTTTTGTTCTTTTCTTCTTGCTGTCCTCCTATCTACAACTACACTTATTGCATCCAGGGGCTCGGATTAAGCTGTTGAGCACCCTTGTTTCTCTACCTATCTACAAATCTGCCAAGATTAAGCTGTTTGGACAGATAGTTATTCTCTATATTCTACAACAAGAAATTGAAACCTAGGGAGGCCAAGATTAAGCTGTTTGGCCTACCCTTAACTAAAAACTCATGAAAATGGATCAACTTATCAAAAATGGAACACAACAGTGGCATTCAGACTAGCACATTCTCATGGATACTTCTTTGGCCATCTGTAGCAAATATGGAGCATTGCAGCATGCATAGTACGACATATTTGGCCTGTAAAAATGTCGATCATGAAAGATAATTAACCTGCTGCAGCAGGAGGCTAACAGAAGTGTCACAAGACTCTTTAGAGTTCGGCCCCACACATACTTAGAAGCCACAACATGTACATGCACAAAACTTATTCACATGACAAAAACAAAAATAAACTCAAGAAAACAAGAAATAAAAGACTATGTACATAGTGTAGGGCACAACCCCCAAATTTTCGTTGGAAATAGAGTTTTAAGTCTTGCCCATTGTCAGGGAGAGTTTCAATCTTCCCATCAAGTGATTAAAGATGATAAGTTTTCTAGCTAAGCCTTTCGTGTACTGTGAATGGCCCAATCCACAGGGACTGAAACTTATTGTGTTTTCCTTTTTCCTTGTGGTATTTATCCCACTTCAAGGCTAAGTAATCCACATTGAAGTTGTTCTTCCCTACAGACTTCTTGTTGAAACAATTCTTGATACAATTCTGGTTAAGTGAAAAATTTTCTTTCACTTTCAACCTTTCTTCCTATAGCTTGCAAAGGGTGTTCATCCTATGTTGCACTAACAGACACGATTTACCTTGGGATTCTTGTGAGAGTTGGAGGGAAGAAAAGTAGATGTGGGGTGAGAAGATGGCTTCATTTCCATATACTAGGAAGTAAGGGGAGGTGTTTAGGGAAGGCTTAGGCGTGACTTGGTTAGCCCATAAGGTATTTACCAAAGCGGAGTGCTAGTTTCACTACTCAGAGAATATAGTCTTTTTAATCATGCGGATTAGGTTTTAATTTGTGGATTCAGCAAGACCATTCCTCTGCGGATAATAATTAGTTGAATGTTTCAATATAATACCATTTTCCAATGCAAAATTGTAAAGTATTAGCGATGAGAAGTATGTTGCATTGTGAAAAAAAATTGAAGTAAGAATGTTGAACCTAGAAATGATGTTTTGTTGCAAAAAGCTAATGAATTCCTAATCATTCACCTATTTGAGTGGAACTACTTCTGTCCACCACGTGAAGTAATTTGTGGCAGTAAGAATTTAGCGGTGTTGCTTCAATGAATGCAAAAATATTTCTCCAATAATATCCAAGCCCCATTGTTGAAAAGGTTCCTCCACTGCAATGGGATGCAATGGGGTGCTGACTTCATGTTTATGTCAGCACACCTCTGACAGACTCGACACTTGTGGGAGTAAGCATGAGCATCTCTGAATAGTGTAGGCCAGTAAAAGTTGGCCTGCATGACCTTATGTGCTGTTGTATTTCCCACAAAGTGACCCCCGACTGGTTCGTCATGGAAATCACACAATTCATTTTTTGAATCATGTGCTTCCAAACACCTGAGAAATACTTTGTTGTGGTGCTTTCTAAAAAGAACCCCATGCACCAACTGATAGGATAATGCTTTAAATCTGAGTGCCCTATTATTCTGTGCAGAAAAGTGGGAGGGCATGGCGTCGTGCTCAAGGTATTGGCGCACATCAGTGTACCAAGAGTTTGTACTAATAGTGGGGGAGGTTCACTCGACATTGTACATCTCAATTTCTTGCTCCCATCCTGAAAGATATTATTATTCTTCCTTTTCATTCATTTCTTCTACCACTAGTCAAAAAATTCCATGGCCCTTTATTGTGTGAACTAGTTTGATCTCTAAATCACATTCTTGCAACCTAGTCATCCAGATGTCTCTCCTTTCACCCAACTCTTGTTGAACAAGCAGTGATCTGATTGTTGGGTGTAGAACAAAGATAATGCAATTATTTTTCAATAGATAGGGTCGAAATTGATTTACTTCCTTCTATACTGCACAAGCTTGTTTATCCACGATGGGGTAGTTAAGTTCTGGTCCTTGCAGACTCGCGTACATGAAAGAGATAGGTCGCTTGTTGTTCAGATCATCCTTTTGGGTGAGTAGAGTGGTGAGAGAAGTGTCAGAAGAAACGGTGTAGAGAAAAACCTCTTTATTGAATTATGGGTTGTACAATGTGGGTGCTTCTGTGATAACCTCTTTAATATGGGAAAATGCATCCTTTTCCCTTTTATCCCATTTATAAATTGCATCCGTCTTCACCATATCCTATATCATCTTAACAATATGAGCATAGTCGGAGATGAATTTGTGGAGGAAAATTATTTTCCCTAAGGATTGCGTGGCCTTTTTATTCACTCGGAAGGGAATCTGTGTGATTTTTTTGACCTTGTCTAGGTCTACCTTAATCCCACTTTTGGCAATAATTTGGTCCAAGAGATTACCCTCAAACACTACGAAGATATGTTTCTTAGTATTTAAGGATATCCAGTACTTGCAACATCGCTCGAAAAATTTCTTCAAGTGGTGAATGTGGTCTGAACTTTGTTTCAAAAATATTTTTATGTCATCAAGATAGACCACTATGCTCTATCCAATCAGCTGTGAAATTGATTTCAATTGAGCGTTGAAATGTTTCACCATCATTGATGAACCCAAACGACATTCTCCTGAATGCGAACATGCCCCACTTCATGCAGAAGATGGTCTTAAGTCTGTCAAGCTCTGAAACCATAACCTGGTTGTATCTTGAGTAACCATCTAACAATGAAAACATTTCCAACCTTGACACTATTTGCAGTATTTGTTCCATGGAAGGAACTGGGTAGTTTTCCTTGTCCGAGGAGCGATTGAGATTTCATAAATCAACACACAAGCGGATCTCCCTAGACTTCTTTCTTACTGGGACCAAATTTGACACTCAGGTTGAGTGTCACACTCTATATATGATTCGAGCATCCAGTAATTTCCTTAACTCTTCTGAATAAGAGGCTCAAGCATTGGATTTACTTTTCTCAATTTTTGTTGGAATTTCTTGGCCACTTCTTTTTTTGGTATCACATGTTGGATGATTTGTGTGTCATAAGTTTAAGTTCATCATATATGAACATCTCGGTACTGCTTGAATAGGTGAATAAAGGCTTTCCACTATTGTGGTGTACAACAAGTACCAAGATTGACATACTTCAGATAGTTTTTTATTCCTAAGTTAATTTGCTCGTGCGACAACGTAGAACTATGGGGTTTAGCATTAACGGGTCCCTAGAAGCGATTTTGCAGGTCATACAACTTTTCCAATGATACCACACCCTTTGGGATGATATTTCCTTTATTTTCACTGGTTGTATCCTATAAAGCATTTGCGTGCTCGTCCTCATTGATCATTGTGTCTTTGAACATATCAACGTTTTCCATGGAGCACGGTATCTGTTGGTCATCATAAAAAATGTGCAAATTAGTGATATTATAGGGAACGAATGGCTTATAAATAATTTCAACAGAAAAATCGTCCCTCAACGGTGACAACTTAGTAGTGACATTTGTTAATGCATCTGCAACTGCATTACGCATTCTTGGAATATAAATGATATTAAAATCTTGTAAATGTGAAATCAGACACCATACCTCTTGTTGATAGCTTCTAAGATGAGGTGACACAATGTATGGTATTGTGTAACTGTTGCACAATAATTTATGAGTCACCTACTACTTTAAGGATGGAAACATTGAGGTCAATGGCTATTTTCAAAGCCAATATGAGTGCTTCATATTTTGCAGTGTTGTTCGTGCACTTAAATTCCAAGTGGCTAGAGGTCAAATGCTTTCTTTGTAGCTAGTCTATTAAAATGCAAAAATTTCGAGAGCCCTCTTGTGTTTTGTAGCCATCGAAGCACAAAGTCCACATATAATATGTACAAGGACTGGAACTACACTAGTATTATTATTACTATTACTGACTGTACAAACGTCATTTTCACTAGTTGGACTACAAAGGAGCTCCAGCTATGTATCCAGTGGGATTAGGGATGGTTGTGAAAGATAGCACTAGTTGGGTTTCTAGGAAGAAATTGTCGAAGATAAGTTTTGCGAAAGCCAGCAGTTCATTTTGCCCATTCAAGGGAGTGACATTATGTTTCATGTATCTTTCTAAATTCACCCAGATCTTATTATTTCTTCCCTTATACAGAAGCCATAAATGTGAGCAATTTGTATCAAAGAACCCTTGTAGCTTGTTGGACAAGTATCTGCTCAACAACAATCCATATGCTTCCGAAATGTCCATAATCACTATGTTGATACATTGGTGGACTCGCTGATCGGATGATAAACAGATGATCACATCTCCAAGTTCACCAATTGCATGGACATCATTTATGTCCAGCTGAATAATTTGTGCATCTTTTTCCTCCCATTTTGTGTTAATTTTCTTGGTGACAGATAATGGCATTACGTCCACCGATGCCCCAGAATCAACCAAGAAATTATGTACATTGAATTTAAAGATTTAAAAAGTTAACAAAAAATGGGGAAAAAGTGTATTTTCATCCATTGTTAAAGCATTAAGTACAGATTTGAGGGAACTAGAAGACGTACCAGATCCCTTGTCAGAATAAGCATCAATACTTACGATGGACTTCCCAAGTGCGCGTAAGAGGATGTCCCATTGGCTCGTGATATTTGTTAGCTCAAACATTGAAATGTTCACACAAACCTTCTTCATGTCATTAAATATGTTGTAATCTACAATAGGAAGGACTGTTGAAGTGTCTAGGGGTGTAACTTGGTTTGTGACTTCTGGAATGTCGATATTATTCTTACTACTTATGGAAGCACTTTTCATTGTATATGGGTTCGCAAACTTGCTCTAAGTGTTCTATGCCAAGTTGATCGGTGGAATGATCTTTCTTAACATTTTTTCTTTGATTTTCTGCTTCATCAACTTTGGTGCAATAGCCGACCCTTGGCTTCTCAAATTATACCGGTTGGTTTACTTCTGGGCTAGACCATCACTCAAAGGTTGTTTTTCGACAGTACTATTTTGGACTGTGAGTATGCAGTTGAACATGTTTACTGCGTGCCCCACACTCGGAGTCTCTTTATTTGTAGAAAATTCTGGCTTTTCTTCTGCAGGCTCAGTTTGCTCCTCAACCATTACCACATCAACAAGATGCGTAGCAAGAATTCTCATGGCCTGATTCCATTGTGGGCACATTTTCATAGAATGATATTCTTGATGATACGAACAATATTGATCTGTGCCCAAGTTTTCAAAATTCAATACAACATTGGAGTTTTACGTAGACTTAGCGAGTTTATTGCTACTACTACCAAAAGTTGCAGTCCTTCTAAACATGTTGAACATAGGAGTCTTGTTGCTCACAGTGGTCTCGCTTGACCTTTGGTTTAGTTCTACTAACTCGTTTGACAGAGTCTTGACTGTATGGAACAAGCTCTCGAGATCAATAGTTTCTTTCTCTTTGGCCTTACTTACACAAGCCTGAGACCTTCTACCCATGTCCTTGGATTCTTTATCTGGTTCATCATCTAAAATTACTCTAATCATGCACAAGTCCTTTTCAAATGCGATTGCCTCTTCATAATTTTCGATTAGTGTTTTTTTCGCAGTTCTCTTTACAAATTGTGTAATGTTGGTCGGAAAGGCAGAAGTGTAATAATCGATGGTGATGGAGTCACGAGGTTTATTGTTTTTTGAGAACTTGTTTAAAATGAGGTTAAACCTCTAATTAAAATCTTTCACTTTTTCCCTTTTGTCCATCTTAAGAATGCCCAACTCTTTCAATAACATGGAAGGGGTCTTGTCATCAGCAAATTTCTCAAGGAAAATTTTCTTAAACCCCCTCCAGTTTTGGATGGAACTCAGAGGAAGACTATGATACCACATAGTTGCTTTACCATCTAAGGCATATGAAAATAGTCTACATGCAACATCATCATAGCGTACTTCAAGTGTCTACAAATGTAGGAAGAAGTTGTCTAGATGGGCCTCTGCCTTTACTTCTATGTCTGTTAAGTCCCTATACTACTAGTGTAACCGCTTATTGTTATTAGTGAAACCCCCTTATTATATTGTTGTTCCCATGTAGTCCTCATATTGTTCTTATTGTGCCCCATAAAAGCCCACTGTTGTTATTATTGTGCCCTTACATTATTATTGTTATGTCGGCTCTCACTATATTATGACCCCTTATACTCCTATATATAGAAAGGAGGTCTTTTCATTTGTATCATCCAAGAATTGTTCATTTGTGTAATGTAAAGGAGGTTTCCCCCTTGAAGAGGCTGATTTCTAAGGCGTTGATATATCTTTTCTATCTTTTTGTGAGCTAGTTTCATAACATTTGGTATCAGAGCTTTGGATTCTAGGGTTTCGCTGCTCCAAAAAGGTATTCGTGGAGTTTTCGCTGTAACGTTTTTTTCTACGAAGTTTAAGAAGATAAACAAAAAACCCATTTGAGAGGAAGTCGTTATGAACCTTGGGTCCGAATTTTAGATCTCTTCTCGCTATATTTTTAGAGACTTGATTTGAGGAAGTTAGGGTTTTTGCAAGCTTCAAAATTCAATATCAAACAAGTCATCATGGAATTTTCGCTATACTTTGTTTTGTACGAAGGTTCAGACTCTAAAATTAAAACCCATTTGATCCGAAGTCATGGGAAAGCTCGAGCCCGAGTTTCAAATCTTGTTTCACTATATGTTCGTAGATACAGTCCAAGACATTTAGGGTTTCTCCGAGCTCCCGAACTACATCCCAAATAGGTGACCTGGGGAAAATCGTCATAATTTCCTCTCCGAGCATCATATTGAAATTTCAGAAGAACTTACATAAAGAGGACGGACTGTAGTTTGTTTATATCTTTTTCAAATCCGAAGGTAAAAACAGTGACATGTGGAACTTTGTAAAAGTTCGCTCTTCTTAAAAGGTATCTAATCAGGTCATCTTGGGATATTGTGCATAACTCTTTCTTGGAGAATCCAATTTCCCTCAGACTGGTGGCATTGCAAAGAGGACGTAGAGAGCTACCACAGGTCGCAATTTTAGAACTGGGAGATCCGAAATTACAGAGTTACAATCATTTCAAGATTGAGCTCCTAAAATCAAGAAAAGGAAATATGAGGAAGTTTGATGGCAAGTATCTGGTAAATTGGATACTACAGTTGAAGCAATATTTTGATCTACATGAGGTGAAATTTTTACAAAAGGTACGTATTGCATCTTTATATTTAGAACCAAATCAATTTTTATGGTATGGAGGAATTTTTTCTCATAAACCACTTGTCACGTGGTTAATTTTCATGGAGGAAATGATATCACATTATGGGGATACAAAGAGAAACACCTTCTTTAGCCAATTGATAAATCTCAAACAAAAAGGTTCAATGGAAGAGCACATTGAGTACTTTCAAAAATTGAATATAAGGGTAAATGATATTCCATAGAAGCAAAGGATTGATGTCTTCATAGGGAATTTAAAGGATAACATTCAACATGAGGTTCGTCTTTGGGAACCTGATTCATTGGAAAAGGAATTCAGATTGGCAAGAAAAATTAAAGGCGGAATTATGGAAACAAGGAATCCCACCACTCAAAAATATAAATATGGAATTGTTTTTTCTCCTAGCCTTCCACAACCTACAAGGTTTACACCACAACAATTGGAAGAAAAAAAGAGAAAGAGGGCTTTGTTACATTTGTGATAGCAAATACACTAAAGGTCATAAGTGTGCTAAGAAGAAATTATTTTACATAGATTGTAAAGAGGAGGAAGAAAATGATCAAGAAACATCAAAAGAAGAGGATATGCACCAGGAATCAACCTCAGAGAAAAAAGAAATGAATCCGACCATATCTTGTAAAGCATTGGCAAGAATTACCACTCCTCAAACTCTCAATATAGAAGGACATATCAAGAAGAAAAAGGTTTGAGAAGTCAAATATCACATCGAGAAAGAAGAAATGAATCTGACCACATATTGTAATGCATTGGCTGGAATTACCACTCCTCAAACTATCAAGATAGAAGGACATATCAAGAAGAAAAAGGTACTAGTGTTGATTAATTCGGGCAGTACCCATAATTTTATTCATTGTAAGATAGCCAAGGAATTAAATTGCTTCCTATATCCAGCACCAGAGTGTCAAGTGATGGTTGCAAGTGGAGGAACCATAAATTTCTCTGGAAAGTGCCATAATATCAAGCTATCCATGGGAGAATATGTATTGAATAGCCCAATTCTTTACATAACAATGGGTGGTGCTGATGTTGTACTGGGAGTCCAATGGCTACAAAAGCAATGGCAAGAATTACCACTCCTCAAACTCTCAATATAGAAGGACATATCAAGAAGAAAAAGGTTTGAGAAGTGAAAGATCACATCGAGAAAGAAGAAATGAATCTGACCACATATTGTAATGCATTGGTTGGAATTACCACTCCTCAAACTATCAAGATAGAAGGACATATCAAGAAGAAAAAGGTACTAGTGTTGACTAATTCGGGCAGTACCCATAATTTTATTCATTGTAAGATAGCCAAGGAATTAAATTGCTTCCTATATCCAGCACCAGAGTGTCAAGTGATGGTTGCAAGTGGAGGAACCATAAATTTCTCTGGAAAGTGCCATAATATCAATCTATCCATGGGAGAATATGTAATGAATAGCCCAATTCTTTACATAACAATGGGTGGTGCCGATGTTGTACTGGGAGTCCAATGGCTACAATCCTTGGGTACAATAGCTTTTCATTTTCAATAAATTTTCATGAAATTTTCTTTGGAAGGAAAGGAAGTTGAATTAAGGGGTATCATAGGGAAACATGGAAAGATAATCAGATCTAACAAAATGACAAAGCTTCTAAATAAAGAAAAACGAGGCGTAATTTTACAATTATGTTTGCTAGAGGTTCCCACATCGAAATCATTTATTTCTCTAGATCTCCAAAAAGTCTTGGATAATCATTCCAAGGTATTTGAACTCCCAAAGGCCTCCCACCTATTCATGATCATGATCATTCTATTCATCTGATTCCAGGAAGTGTTCCTCCAAACATCAGGCCTTACAAATATCCCTATGCCCAAAAGAGTGAAACTGAACGTATGGTCGCAGAAATACTAGAGGTTGGTATAATTCAACCTAGTCAAAGTTCTTTCTCTGCTCCAGTAGTATTGATGCACAAGAAGGATGGGCCATGCCGGATGTGTTTGGATTATAGAGAGCTCAACAAACTCACTATTAAAGATAAATTTCCCATTCCTGTCATTGATGAATTATTTGATGAATTGCATGGATTAATTTACTTCACCAAGTTGGATCTTCATTCAGGATATCATCAAATAAGAATGAAGACTGAAGACATTCTGAAAACAACATTATTGAAATAAGATGCATTTTCATGGACTCCAAAAGAAACAAAGGGCTTTGAACATCTTAAAGAGCCAATGTGCCAAGCACCAGTCTTAGCTACGCTAGACTTCACAAAAACCTTTATTGTGGAATATGATGCATCAGGGAATGGAATTGGTGATGTTTTAATGCAAGAAGAAAGGCTCATTACTTTCGAAAGTCACCCAATCAAAGGAAAGTATTTACACAAAGATATTTATGAGAAGGAAATGTTGGCAAGACTACATGCACTTAAGAAATGGCGACCTTACATAATGAGAAGATCCCAGTTCAAACAATATTTCTAGAACTTAACGAGGAAGGAAAAATCGTATTGGAACCTAGAGCAGTCACAGAAACAAGAACTCGACAGCTATGAAATCGATCAATTTCAGAGTATCTCATCAAGTGGAATAACTTACCCACTAAAGATTCCACATGGGAGGACAATAATTTTATACAGAAGCATCCAGAACTACTCAAGCGTTTAGGACAACACTTTTTGAAGGAGAGGGGCATGTTAGGTCCCTATACTACTAGTGTAACCGCTTATTGTTATTGATGCAACCCCCTTATTATCTTGTTGTTCCCATGTAGTCCCCATGTTGTTATTATTGAGCCCCATAGAAGCCCACTATTGTTATTATTGCGCCCTTACATTATTATTGTTATGTTGGCTCTGATTATATTATGACCCCTTAGACTCCTATATATAGAAAGGAGGTATTGTCATTTGTATCATCCAAGAATTATTCATTTGTGTAATGTAAAGGAGGTTTCCCCCTCAAAGAGGCTGATTCCTAAGGAGTTGATATATCTTTTCTATCTTTTTGTGAGCTAGTTTCATAACACTGTCAGGGTCATACTTCATTAGGATATTTTCTGGATGTCTTGGTATCTTGTGTAACACATACGGTAGTGCAAGTGGGCCCTAAGACATCCACTCTAGATCTTGGTTTGCCATGTTGTCTTTACTGTCTCCCCCTTCTTCTTGATATTCTGATTGGTATTCTTCTTCTTCTTCTTCTCCACCAAACCCACAGGAAGTATCATATAAGAGAACTACGTTATCACTGTCACCATCGTTGAAGGTTATGTTCTAGTTTTTCTATGTTTTCTTCAGAGTCTACTAACTCTTCAAGGGTAGCGAGAACCAAATCTTCAACTGTTGAAACCATTATCCTAGTAGAGGAGTTTCTATTCCAGGTATTATTCCAATAGATCTCGCAAATGTTCAGGTGATGGGGCAGATGGCCCAAAGTTGTTTGTATGTGAGTTCCTAAGGTTGTGCAGTCTTGGGCTGAGAAGAATTTCCAATTTCATGAACATGTGCATGGGAGTTGCTGGGAATATTACTCTCTTGACCAAAGGAAGTGAGATTGGGGTTGGTGGGGTTATCTACCATAAAATTATGGCTTCCCTCCTTCTAGCGCTAGAAATGTTGACGGTGTTGGACCTGCCAACATTCACGAGATCTCCTCGATGCGGAGTCCCAATTAGACCTCACATTGTTTGGTGTAGGAGTCCCATTTGGTATAAAAGTCTGGTTGTTGAATCCTTCAAGACTTACCTTGGCTCTAGCTACCAGTAAGAGAGAGGGATGCAATGGTGTCTTTGAAAAAAAAGAAGGTGTTCCTGGTGAGTGTTCAATTGTAAATGGGTCAAGGTTCTTATACTGTGTAAATGGGAAAAAAGTGAGCCTCTAAGTGAGAGGTATTAGTACCACCCAAGAATAGGCACACGTGAACCAGAACGATCCATATAACATCCAATAAAATAGTCCAGAAAGGATCTGACGGTCATTACAACCAATAAATGAAGAAAGATCTCTCTAATATCTTGTGGAATAGTCCACAAGGATGGGAAAACAATAACAACCATTACATCACATTCTCAATAAGATCAGTACTAAAATAACTGAAATAGTTTAACTATCTTAGCACATGTGAAAGTAAGAACGAAATACAAACATTCGCAGAATAGTCTTACAAACATTCGTAATCCATCCATGAAGAACGTGTTGGCCTTGAAGCCTTATGTTATTAAGTAGATGTTCCAATACATATGTTTACAATGTACATCACTAGCTCTAGTAGTGGAGCATTGGAGCCACTCCTTACTCCTCAAAGAACTAGCTTATATCTCTAATGCCTTATGGAAGGAGCCAAGGTGAAAATTCCTTTGCTCATATAATGAGGGAGTATATATAACCAAGGGTGACTCTTTGACTACCCTCATGACTATTTGAATTCCTATGACTTTTCAACTTACATGACTCTTTACATTCCATGTGTGTCCTTTAGAATTCCACTTTACAATAGATTTTGAATACAATATACATGATCCACAATAGTGATGTGGTATATGACCACTCATGACATGACATGACATGACACTACTAACATGGATTGCTTGATGATGTGGCAATGTCAAGAATTTGTTGCTACTGAGTGTTGGATGTTTTCTTGAAGATGCTTTCTTTTCACCTCTGCATGGCCTGGTGATAAGGAATCTTCAATGGTCTCAAGTCTTGGATAGTGGTTGAAAACTAGTGTCCCTTCACTTTCTCTTGATTGACCAGCTTGCAAGTTCAACTACAAGGGAGTCTTTAAGCATGCTTCCCTCCTTCTTCTCCTTCTCCATCATCTTTCCATGACATGATAGGGTACATATTCCTGAAATTCAATTATGATGAGATGACATCAATCCAAAACACCCCTATTCTAAAATGATGAATTCCGATCCACCAACTGAGTCGAGAACAAGTGACAGGCTGGGAAGAGGGACTCAATGACTGCGTGGTGTGCAGTTCTAGTAACCAGGGGAAAAGCTTGAGATTTGTGATTGCATAGTGCGCAGCTCAGGTAGGTATGAGGGACTATTAAGGGATTTTTGAGGTGTAAAATGGGCCTCCTTAGGAAATTATAAAATAATAGTGGAAATAATAAAATAATATTACATTACATCATTAAATTTTCAAGGGAAAAAAAGAAAAATATATTTTTTCAACTCGTATATTCAACTTATCTCCCTATGGGTTTACTCGACTTTCGAGTGGAAACACTCGTTGGATGTATAATTTGATTCCTCATCCAAGGATTACCCATGTTACATACTTTCGATGGACCATGCTACACGAAAAATGAGAAATACATGAAAAACGTGATTGCAACCACTTTTTTTCATGCATTTCTCATTTTTCGTGTGGCAGGGTCCATCGAAAGTATGCAACATCCTTGGATGAGGAATCAATTTTTTCATCCAACAAGTACTCCCACTCAAAATTTGAGTATAGCCTTAGGGAGATAAGTTGAAAAAGTTATTTTATTATTTTATTATTTCTTAATATTTTTACTTTTTTACTCCAATAATGGTGAATCATCCCCCATGGTTGACATCATCATCTTGAACCCTATTGGTTCTTATAAATTTTATTTTGGTTGTACATTTTTATTAGGAGACACATTTTAGACCTCAAAATTCCCCTAATGAAGACTGTGCAGTTTTCAAAGCCGATGGGACACGCTGAGGGAATGGGAACTGAGAGAGCTAATTGCACAGTTCTGGGAGTCAAGGGAGGTGGGGCTTCTACATAGCTACGTAGTTGAAGGGCTCAGGGGATGAGATTGAGGCTTGAGGATGTGAAGTGCACAGTTTAAGTTGGGTTGGGGACATGATTACGTAATTCTGGAGATCAAGGTCGGGGGTTGGGCACAGAAACTGTGCAGTGAAACAATCTTGGGAGGCAGGAACTACGCATTGCGTAGATCCAAGTAGCAATTTCCTAGCTAGAGGATTGATTATATGCAATTCGAAACTCAAGAGAGGCCCAGTGAAGCTAGGTTGCTCGGTTGGAATTTTTTTTCCAAAAATGGCAAAGTGTTGGATTGGTGAGATCAGTGTGAACAGTGATGAACTTTGACTGTGATCACACACTTAGAATATTTTGATGACATGAAAACATAGATCATCCAAATAAATGAACAAATCATTTCCCTCTATGCGACAGCTTTATGGAAAGTTACGACAAGTGCGACACTTAAGATAAACTTTTGGAAGACTGTGATGACATTTGTGTCACAATGCTCAAATTTTTTTGGATGAGTGCGGCAGATGTTTACATAGTTAGAAAAAATCATATACATAAATATAGACCTTTGAAACCATCATAATAGGCTTATACACATTATGCAACAACCAAATGTACCAAAGATGAAAGTTTACCTAACATGAAAAAGGGGACAAAAAACTTTAATAAAGCTCATGAAATAAGCTTCGATGTTTGCGAGAACAATGTACAAGACCAAGGAAGGCTCTGAAATTGAGTGTAAGCCAAAATTTTGGAGGGTCTTGCAGCAGTGACAACACCATTATAGGGTATCCAAATATTAGACCAATTGGTAGTGAAATAACCATTAAATTTTTTAGACCAGTCTCATCTCAATATAAGACCATAGAATTTTGGAATGTCCGCAACCAAGATTTCAATTATTTGGAAAACCTTTGGATTGGATGAATATCTAACCAGAAATTCATTCATTTCTCCTAAGACTATGAACTTTTTCCTATCTAGTTGAACTATTTGAGTGGCAAATTTATGAGGGTTCACATTCAATTTTAAGAAAACCGAATAGGGCATAATGCTTGATGAAGCACCTAAATCAACTATAAAATTATGAACATTCTTGTTAAAGACTTCAAAGTTTAAGAGAAAAGGAGGTGTGTTTGAATTTGACCTATCTCCAATGAGAATAGCATTTGTTGGATCAATCTTATCCGAAGATGAAGTAAATGGCTTAGATTTAGCCTTACTCTTAGGAGCCTTAGTTGTAATAGTAGTTGATGGAAATTAATAAGTCGGAACTACATTCAAAGCATTAAGAAATAATTATTGTTGTTGTTTTAATTTGCTGACTTCATAGACAGATAAATTTTCCTCGGTTTCCTTAATATCTTCAACAATGTTATATTTGATGTTATCAAATACAATTAAAGTTTTGGAGGAAGGTGAAGCTGAGGAAGATGCTTTAGGAGTACTAGAAGAAGAACCAGTAGTTTGATTATAAATTTTCTTAGGGATATTGTTTTTAGCTAAAGAATCACTTGAAACCTTTTGAATTTTTGAAGCTGGATCTACAAGTCCTTTACTTATAGTTGTAACCGGAAGAGTTTATTCCTCTTCCTTAACTGAGGTAGGTAGAATAAAATCCCAAATTCCATGTGCTTCAACTATTTCTTCTTCTTCATTTTATTCTTTAGCAAATTGTGTTTCTTCTTCTTCTTCCTCTTCATCATCTTCACTAGTGGCTGATATTTGTGCATGTGACTGAGCAATGCAGCTTGTTGATTCTTTCTAAGAGTACTAAAGGACCACTTTGAAGAAGAACTTTCAACTATTTTTTTCTTTAACTCAACCATTTCGTTTGACATTGTCTTAAGAACATTTTGTAATCATTCCATGTCATATGTATCCTTAGTGCTTTTATTCTCTTGTTCATCTTTAAATGTCACTTTATTTGTAGGATTCATTTCTTCAGCAACAAATTTCTTCTCTAATTCTAACATTCTATTTTCAACGACAAAATCTTCTTTCATGTTATCGTTGAGTGTTTGTTTTTGTGCTCCATCGACAAACATGGCTATACAGGAAGGAAGAGCACCAATATACCACTCAACCCCTACTTCTTCGCTTGGCCTAGATGTAAATGGGATTTTATTTAAAATTATTAAATATGGAGTTGAAATCTTTAATCTTTTCATTATTTCTAACTTTGAGATTAGATAAATCATTAATTAAAGTGGTCGGTGTTTTGTCTTCTCCAAATTTTTCAAGGAATTATTCTTCAAAGGTATCCCAGTTAGTTATTGAACTTGTGGACAAAGAAAATTACCATGACCCAATTGATCCTTAAAATGTATAAGGGAAGAGCCTACATATGACATCCTCCTCAGAGAAACCATTGAGATTAATGGCCAACTTGAAATTATGGAGATGTTCCTCTGCTGGAAGACCATCATCCGGGTTGTACTTTGGTAACCATATACTTTCATGTTTGAGAATAGGATGCAAAGGAGCTACCATATTTACAACTCCAAGGGAGTTCGAAGGTCAATTTTCCATTCTAGTGATTATGATAGGACCTGTGGTGGAGGAGATAGCAGCAAAAGTGGAAGAAATACGAGTATATAAGGGTGGGGGGATAAATGAGGATGAGGATGGAGAACTAGAAGTTGTAATCGATGAAGAAAAAGGAGAAAGTGGGACAACAGGAGATTGTAATGGTTTTGAAAGGATCAATGGAATAGTAGGAGTAAGAGGAGGTGAAGAAGGTGTGATATTCTCACTAGCATTAGAATTAGTGCTAGAGGTGAACTTCTTTTTTCGATGATTTTGCTTAAATGGATTGATTCCTAATTTTTTGCTCTAAGCTTTATTCAAGAGTCCATAATATTTTAAAGAAGATGTAATACTACCTTCATAAGGTTCAGGTTCATTAGTCTTCTCTCTAGAAATTGAGAATCCTTCAAGTTTACGAATAATGGTTTGAGTCTCAGGAGGCTCAACTTATTGAATAGGAAGAGGAGTATTTACTAAGGGTTCACTAGAAGATCTTCTTACCGGGCTAAGGTATTTATGGGAAGGTTATGCAACTCTAGATATTAGAGGTGGAGACTTAGAATCGGATCTAGAAGTTGAAGGAGATATTTGTGGAGGAGATTGACTCTTGTGATGGTTGATTGTTTTAATATGTGACCTTTTTTCCATTCACAGTTTAATGGCCTTCCTTCTAGTGCTAAAAATGATGATGACTAAAAATAATTGCATCAACGTTTAGGAATCCACCTAGTAAGAGCCCCAAATTAGACTATTTTATGTTTGAGATATTGGTTTTGACTGGTATTTGGGTCCAGTTACCTGTAAAACTGAATTATAAATGAATATGGAATGGGTGGTGATGATAATGGATAAACTAATAAAACAATTAATATAAAATCAAACTATTCTAATCTATTTGCTTTACCCGGTTATATCAAATGATATGTGCTAAAAGATAATTTTATTTCATGACAATGAAGATTCTCATAAATCAACATTCTTAATATTGATTTAAGAAATATTTTGATTAAATAGTTAATCAAATTAATTTCAAGCTCATCACATATGAAAAAACACTTTCATTGTTCACTATATTTTAATGAATTGATTCCCACAAATCAAAAGTGATTATGTTTGAGTCAATAGGGACATATACATGAACAATCCTTGAGAAATTATAAATAATTCTATTTAAAAAAAGAAAGCAAACAAAAATGATAAAAGTACCTCATCTATAAACAATCTATTCATGCTAGAATTGGAGTGGTTCAAATATATTATTAACAAAAAATTATGTACAAAAGTGCAACAAAAGTTATCCTTTTCTCCAAAAATTAGAACGCTTTGCAATGAGTTTGAGAGGGATATTTATAGCTTTCTTTACAATAAAGGAGTAAAACTAATCCTCCTACAAACACTCAACTTAGAATAACCAAAACTATCATAAAAAGGTAAATAGTTACAACAACCTCAATCAGGTAAAGTTGAACCAATAATTTGTTTCCATTGTCGTGAATTTCTAGAAGTGGTGACAACTCTAGAGGTGATTGAGGCTTGATGTGCACCTAGAAGCTAAACATAGAAGCCTTCAAGGGTGGAATCGTTTGAATGGATGTATTGGTAAGTGACTTCAGGACTAGTCAATGACTATGAGGCTTGATTAGGAATTTTCAATTAAGTTCAATATTGACCATGGCTAATTGGTCAATTATTTCATTTGAGAAATGAACCTATAATGGATTTGATCTGGATTTAAACAGGAACACAACAAATTACATATATAGCCATAAATACAAAGATGCAGTAGAAATAACACTTTCTTTCATTAATATCAAATACTAAAATATGCTTACAAACAGAATTGAAATAAGACTAACTCGGGCGATGGTACCTTATCTTTGAGAAGAGATGTGGCAACTACATGCCTCTGAACTGTGTTACAATGAGGCTCAAAGGGCTATTTATCATTCAGAAACAATGGAAAATCCTAAACATCCAAAAAACTAACCCTAGGAGATGAAGTGCCAAAACTGTGGGCCCCGTTTGGGTAAATTGGTACATCAACTTCCAGGGGTCGTAACATTGGCATACGATCTTTATTTGGCTATCATAATACCTCGTTTCGAAGATCTAAAAGAGAAAGAAAAAATAAATTGGCAAGCCGATTTGGAATGCTTTCAGTATCTCTGTTATCCCTAAAAACGTCGTTTAGGGTCTCAAAACAGCTTTGGAAGTTCAGGACCCGAAAAACTGCCAAAACTAGTAAATTGTGCTATAATTTAGGAAATTGAAAACCTGAAAGACATTGTGTTGGGGGTCCAAGTGGAATAGGCTGGTGGCCACCAATATCCACCTGGATCAGGATTCTACTATGGCATTAGAAAAATCATGTGCATCATTCACTAGTTTCTTTACCAAACAAATTCTAGCTTTCCAACTTTTAAAACAATGGATTTTTGCATTTCATTAGCTTTGGGAAAATCATATTTCTTTCTCTCAGTTTTGTTTTTCTATTTCAGTAGTTTGTTAGGTCGCATTTGGTCTCATCATAGTAGGACTCCATGTTGACTAGCTCATTGGTCAATGCATCTCCTACCTTGCATTGGACTTGAATCAAACTTAACTTCTCACAGAAAAGTTTTTGTTTCTTTTCGAGATGAGTATTAATCTCATAGGCATCAAGCTTAAATTTGATCAAATGAGAATTTTTGGCCTACATCTTCTCCAACTTCCATTGCAAATCCCTAAGTTGTCCATCCTTGAGCTTTTTTTCTTCAACATGCTAGATTTGGAGCACACTAAACTACTTTTGTAGTTATGTCATTGTGATATCCTTTTGGTTTAAGTATGTCTACCACTACGCTTTCAATTGTTATTTTTATTTTAGAAATCCATGTTCCATGGTGGCTATTCTTTAATCCTTCTCTTTAAATAATTAATGTACCTCAATTTCCTTTTCCATAGTTGCAGAGGCCTAGGCACCTATAAATTAGGTCAATTTGCCAAGCTCATCAGCAAAGGAAACAGAGAATCCCTTCCAAAGGACTTCAAGAGAAATAGCTTGAGGGGATTTCCCTGAGACTACTACTTGAGTTTCATTTAATGTTCTCTTCTTTATGCCCCTCTTTACCAGAAATTTATGCATTAGACAATAAAAAAAATCCATAGGAGGAATTTCCTCAATGTTGAGGAATATTTTAGAGGTGGGATTAGCAATAATAATCTCCACATCATGATGTGTCACCATTAGTGTCTTCTCAGAAACTATAAGATATGGTGGAGACTTTTTCATAGTACTGGGATTACTCTGTGTATTTTTCTTTGAGAAGAAGTTTCTCTTTCTATTATCATGTTTTCTTGTGCCCCGTGCTTCGACTATTCAATGATTTGGTCAAACTCTTACCACACCTTTTCCCACTTCGGGTCTTCTCTTTAAAATTTTTGTTCAGGATTTGAAGAACTGACTATTCCTACTTGTTTTGGTTGAGGGGAAACCACTTGCTGAGTGTTGATAGTGTTGGACCCACCAACATGTCAGGGGATCTCCCCAGTAAGAAGTCTCAACTAGAACTCAGACTGTTTGGCATAGGAGTACCAGCTGTGGGTCGTACGGTATCACCTTGACTGTGGTTGGGTGCAGAGGTAAGTGAGATGTCCTTGTTGGTAGCAAGGGTGTGACATGCGCAGCAAGCCAAGGAAGGTGCATGAATGGCTCTAACACATGGAAGGTGGAATGAGTGCGCCCCTTGGAAACATGTGTAAGCACACAACTTGGAAGGGAACACACGAGAAAAGATGCATCAAAAACTTGAAGGAAGGTGAACCAACAATCCAAAGTGATGGTTAAACCAACAACACATTTCAGTAAGATTCATACATACATATACATAAAGAGTCTATACATACATGTGTAAGCAAACATATACATATATCATTAGAGTAACCAAGTTAACTAAAGGAAACATGTTGGATCTGTTATATTAAGAAGTGAAAGCTCCAATCATACAGTACAACCATGACCAACCACTAGTCCCGATAATGGAACGTTATAGTCACTTTTGCCTTCTCCTCCAAAGAGATATACTAGCTCCGCACTCAGGAGAAGCCAAGGCTCGTTACAATACTCTCCAAGCTTTCTCTAAGATAATCCTATCGAAAGCTTGGCTTACCAAAAGCCTCTACAATGAGTTATGAATTACTATAAATAGAAAAGGGTGGGGTGACCCTTAACATTCCCCTTTATGATTGTTCACCTACCCTCATGACTCTTCAACTACTCTATGACTGTTACATTCAACTATCCAAGATGTTACATACAATCTGCACATGTACCCATGTGAGACAAAATAGGTTGAGCAAGACATCAATATGACTCAGATGACTATGGGAAGACCAACTTTTCAACATCCTTACAAAGGTTGACGGTCGCAAACTATTGCCAAGCTTTGTAGTCCACGATGGTGTCTGTGTACTCTGTGATGACATCTTTCTCGAAACGAACTCTTGCCTTTATTGCATCTGGGTACACTGCTTTGGCTCCTCTGTCCAACTCGTCTCTTAAAATATGCATCATTGTCTTGAGTGCGGCTGGACCAACAACATGCTGATGCATAGTGTCTGCACTGATCGCCAAGTCTGCACTGGTGGCTATGTGCATCAACTCGTCAAATTACGAGTCCAGCTCCTATCAAACTTGACCCTTTGTCTTTCCCTCAATGAGTGTCCCAATATATGGGATCACCTATGCACGCACAACAACATCCATGATTCTGAACACCTATGCATGGGAAGCTTGCAAACTAGTGATGAGATGTGGGAGTTCCTCATAGTTCCAGATATGACTCTGGATGTGTGCCTTCAACTCAATCGCTATGGGATTCATCATCCTGGGAAAGTGTAATGGGGCTCCCTTGTATCTCATTGTCCATGTTTGCATGTAGTCGACAACAGTATGTAAGTTTGACAAGATACGTGCTCTCCTAACACAACAATGTTTCCAACCGTTGAGATGGAAAATTGCCTTATGCATGGTACCAAATCTGGAATACAGTTCCCACATGACTGTCTCAAGGGACGATACTTCATTCAGTATCATCTTCTTCAGCTCTGCTCGGGCGGATAATGTAACTAGTTCTCCTCCCTGCTTGGTCGTCTGTAACTCCTTATCCATTCGCTCATTCTCTGTTATCAATAAGCAAACACTCGAGAAAGTGGCTTTGGCATATGCTCTCGTAGCATCAACCAATGTTGTTGGATTCTTGTGCACATCAGATATGATCACTTGTTCCTCAAAATGCACAGGAGATGTGTGGACATCCAGAGTAGACACTCTGCGTGATTTCAGAACTCTATGGTGTGACTTGTCGAATGATATGTTGTGCATCTCTTCTTCCAGATTGTCTCCAAGGATCTCAGTATCTCCTTGGTCACTGATGACTCTTTCTGTTTCCTGATCCAGTGAAGCTGGTGGGTCAAACTCTTAGTGGTAAGGTAGTAGGTCGATGTCTTTCTCTAACTCTAGCTACTCCATCTCTATATCCATCTGCTCAAGTAATCATTTGATCTCTTGAGTGAAGTCCTGCACCTGCGACTGCTCACCCTATCTACTTTGTGCCAGCTATTTGGATAAGTCTACCACCTGTATGGCCGCAGTTTCATCAATTTGTGCATGTTGCACCCCTTGTTGTGTTTATCCCTGATGTGCTTCCTTCTCCTATCTCCACATCTCTTGTTCCTTCTGGAGTTTCTCCTTCAACTCTTGCAACTCTTTCAATGTTTCCTCCATCCTTTGTTTATCTCTCTACCTTTGCACATTCCTCTTGTCATGCTATCACCTCTTCACCTCTATTTCCAAAGCTACTTTCTCCACAAGTTGGTCTACTCTAAACTTGTAGCTTTGTTTTGCCTTTGTGGTGTCAACAATCTTTATCTTTCCTTTGTCACGCGTAGGTATGTTACCCTATGTTGCTACTGCTGTTGCAGCTCTACTAGATGCTGCTTCGCATTGCTTGACTAACCATTCCACAACAATGCCAACCTGTTCATTGGGCTTGGATAAGCTATGAAAATATCTCCATGGGTCTTCCTCAGCCCAATGGCATGCCCTATGGATCCAAGGAAATTGCACTCTTGTGTAGTGATCCTTCACAAAGCAATGTGAGTCATACGGATTGAAGCTTCTGGTGCGGAAGGTAAATTTTTTGAACTCTTCTATCTCGGTATGGCATGCTTAAGATTTTGTGTCTCGTACAACCTGATCTACAATGGAAGAGTGGGCTAGGGTGCCTTCTTCTTTTGATGCAGTCTAGCTGACAACCCTGCCGAGATGTGGTACGACACTTCTTGCATGATGAGCTTGTCCATGGGAAACCTCTGTAGAACATGTGTAGGCTTCTCCACAATATACATCCATATGAAGGTTCCAAAAGGTGAGGCATACTAATCTTCTATGTCGATCAGTTCCTCCATTGTTTCCTTGAAAATACAAGGTGGATCCTTCTCAAATATCATCTTGTACACCAGGTTGACAAAATGGTCTGCCAACTGTGTGATGACTTCACGGAAGCTGCATCTGGAAAACAGTATGCAATAAGTGTTTACAGAGGTTTCTACTGATGTCCATGCCCACTTCAAGCCTATGAATTCCTAACGGGCATAGATTACATCCAATATGTATGCGGACATGTAGATTTATGCTTGCTTACCTTTGGGCAACTGTCGATCTCTTGTTACCTGTTCCTTCAACCTGTGAGCCAACATGTCGGACCAGTTGCATGCCTTTACTTCACTGGCCAGTTGGTCCAACGTGATCACCCAACTCTGCGGGAAGGTCTCCATGCTCTCTTGGTATTACAAATGGCATGCAAATATGACCAAGTACTAATATGCCTTCTGCATAATCTTCATCTTGTAAATCTAGTTGGGTGTCATTTTGAACTTGGCTAGCTCCTTCACCCAGTTCTTCAAGATATCCCTAGAGTTGGCATTGTTGTTGGGTATGTTGAAGGGTGTCTCCATGGTGATCACTAGCTTCGACAAGTGGTACATATGTTGATAGTCTTGTACCCTAAAGGTAGCAATCTTTGTCCCACTGAAACTTCTTAACACTATCATCTCGAGATCAGTGTGTGAGATGATCCAATGTATCATGTATGCGCATGGAAATGTGGGATACCTGCATGAAATTTGGTACAAGCTGGACTTGTGAATGTTTACATAGACTTTGTGGTCTTCAAGATCTTCCCTAAATGTGCTTGAGAATGCATCAATCATCTCTTGCCATATCATCTTGATGTCTTTGTCTATGATTAGCTTGGTGTCTTTGTAGATTGACAAACTATAGACACTCGCTCAACTACATCTCTAGGTGTGCTTCCGTCGGTGTCCTTTGACTCTGCTCTCTTGGAGGCCATTGACCCTGAACTACTGAGAGATGAACGAACACCTACTATATCTAGAGACATGCAACATACCCGAGAGATTGATGGCAAGGATTGCGCAATTTTCACCAGGAGGCCAGGAGACTGACTGTCGGAACTGTGCAAAAGGCAGTCCAGACTGTCAGGAGGCTGGTTGACTGCTAGAATTGTGCAATGCACAATCCAGACTGACCTCCTAGGTGTTGAGATTGCACAGTGCACAATTTCAGTTGATAACTCATGTAGGCCGAGGAATTGCATGACACAATTTTCTAAGCCAACAAACACTACCTCTTAGAATTGCGCAAAGGAAGTCCGGAGGACACTGTTTGGCTAGATTTGCACATTTTCTGGGAGGAAGGTAGAGCCTCGCATCTCAAAAATGCCCAATGTTGTTTGGGCAAGGCAGAGTCCAGGCTAAGGTTTCCCAGACCCGCCGACGGGATACTGAAAACATATGGATATTTGAATGCATGGGGAAATTGAGTGTAGGCAAGAGTGAATGATCATGCATGAAAACATCGAATGCAAGATTCAGAAAACTAAAAAACATGCTTGTGTGTGAAACAAGTCGTTGAATCGGTGGCCATCTGTGAAAAACAGTTTCATGCTTGCGACAACAGTGAGATGCAAACAAAAACTAAAATGGTGCTTGTACAGGCTAACATGCATGCAAACAATAACAAGTGTTCATAGAAATCAAGCAGATAGCACTCACACAAGCCAAAACACAAAAAGCGATAGAAATGCTGCTAAAGACAAGTAAAGCGGATTTACCCAGAAATAGTTGAGTTGGATGTGCCGAAGACTCCTAGATGTTCTGCGGGATGACATAGCTCCAAGATTGATGTGAAGAATTAGCTCTGAAGCATCAAGTAAATAAGTTTGAGGCTTATGACGCGCATGCCACAAATCTAGGAAAAAACGACACTTGGAGGGAATTTTCTAAAACAATCTTTGCATATAACCTCCAACTGCTAAAAATAAATCCCTAAAATCTAGGGATGTTTTTCACATGTTTCTTTTTCCTATCTCAAGAAAAAACAACCCATGCATGCAAATTAATTTTTCTGGGTCCCAGGTGGAACCGGTCAACCTGAAGGCACATCCAACGACCTCCTTGATTAAGAGAGGGATTTGCGCAATTTATGGGAGGACCTGGGCTGGCTGTTCCAGAGGGATTTTGCTATTTTTGGGAGGAGCACGTGACTGTTGCCTACAATTGCGCAATTTTTGGGTTGAGTTTTAGTGTTGGGCCAGATTGCGCAATTTTATCAAGGAAGCTTGTCTAACTGCATTGCCCAATTTCTGAGCCCAGCAGGCTGTCTAGCAGATTTGCACAATTTCTGGAGGGAAGGATGGTTCCCCTCCAAAATTGCACAATTTTCTGAGGGAGCTGCTCAGCTAGCAACTAGTTTAAGTCTAGAATGGAAGCCTATGAAATAAGTGAAGCAAACTGACATGCACAGGCTGGAAAACCACTGAAAAACTAATGAAGCCTATGTACTTGACAGTGCAAGATAGCTGCTAGGATGTTTGGTAGGGAGGCTCCAAAACGAAGCTAAGGCAAAATTTTGGAGGGCATTTGTGGCTGCTACAACACTTGGCGACACATTGGTAGAACTACAATTCTTTGAATGGACCTTTTTCATGAAAAGCAATTCTAACAACTCCGAAAGTATTGTTCGGTTCTCTGTTCGTCTTGGTTTCCACACTTGCTTGATTGTAAGATGTATCATCTGCCAAGCTCTTTGTCAGTCAGCACACATTCCCAGCCAAGCCAACACAGTTCTTTTGATTGGGATGATGGGTATATCGGTGCACAAGTCATATGGTCATTAGAGTTTTAGTTTCACCCCTAGTGTTGCCTTGCTACCAGCAGGCCTAGACAGTACCCCGACGGAGTCACGCAGGAACACAAGCATCGCTCTGCTGCTAGCGAGCCTAGTCAATACCCCAACAGAGTTACTCACATCACCTCTCTATGTAGGAAGCCTTTCTCTTCTTTCACCTTATTCATTTTTCATTTTTTCAAAATTTTTCACATTTTCATGTTTTTCGTTTTTCATTTTCGTAACTGTGCATAGCACTTATTAATTTCAGAAGTGGAAGAGGGATCCAGGCTTATTGAGAGTAGAAGAGGTTGTTCCTTTAGAGAAGTATTTTATATATACCTCTGACGTGCTTGTTAAGGTTTTCCCCCTCACCTTAGTCTACTTGATTGAGCTGAAAAGGATTAACCCAAAAACAACCGACTAGAGTAGGTGACACTAGTTAGCGCACAAGCGTTGTGTTTTCACCAAGGTTCACTTCGAACAATACGTATTTTCCATTGATGTATCATGGACTGAAGATAATAAATTCTTCATGTAGAGGCCGGATGATAGATAACCAAGTATTGATAACTACACAGGTCCTCTTGTACTTTACCCATATTGTTTCAAGAGTCACACATGGTTCCATGTAAAACTAACCTATGAACATAAACAAGCAAACAAACAACAAAACAAATCAAAAGAAGAAGTAAATACGTAAGCAAAGAAAGTAAGCAAACATGTAGGCAAACAAGAAAATGAACAAAGTAAGAAGCAAACATGCATGCAAGAAAAAAAACCAAAAGCAAACATTACTCTTACTCCTAAGCTAACGGTGCATGGGTCTGCTCACGTGAAGTGATACTTCCAATGCAGCCACTGGCGCATTGGTCGACCCATGTTGGTGAAGGTATGGTTCGAAAACAACATAGTTGTGCGAACCAACAAACATGAAAGATATAACAATGAAGACAAACACACTTCGAGTTTATATGCGTCCATAGAACATAAGTGAGTGCAAGTGCATGACATGCAATCTGTGGACTTACCATGATGTTGTGTGACACTACGTGCAGTCGTTAAGCATATGCATACTCTTTACTATGACATGCAAACAAACGAAAGAAACAAAGACAACTTATGTCATGCACATGTGCTTTCTATGTAAGATTCTTCCAATGCATGAGCGATGGGATCGTTTAGTTCGAGTGGAAGAAGCATAATATGTGTGTGAGATTGATCTTCAATGTATACAGCTGAGTGATGAGGACCCTTGCATGTTACATCAATTTCCCGATTGGAAGTGAAATCAACCTCAAGACAACAAGGGCATGAGAGAACCATCAGCTCGAGCTGAAGTGCCTCGACAGTCCATGGGGTTTTGACTTCATCAACAGATAGATCATCATAAACAGGTGGCTTCAAAAAATCAACTGCGAATGATCAAATATGGGCGTAAATAAATCACAATAGTTATGATCAGAAAAATCAATGATTTCATCAACATCCTCATGATCTGATGAATCAACCAAAGGGGTAGATGAGAAGCAGAAAAATTCACCCTTTGTGTTTCCAGAAAAGGTGGATGAAAAATCTAGTGGATTTTCAAAAAATGATTTGTCATCTCCATTGTTAGATGATGGACTAACATCCGGTGTGTTCTACGAATGATTAACAATGGGTGCATTCGTAGACAAAGATACACATGCAAAATCATGGATGGTAGAATCACCAAAGATGTTCGGAAAAAATGGAGGAGGTGCAGACAGAAGGGAATCATCCTTCACCGTGGGTTGATGCCCAGGCTCCCAGTCATACTCTCCATGAATGACAGTGTAGGTTGGTTGTGCAACACCAACTCTGTCGATAGCTTGATCCTCGTTCACAACAAGAGTAGAGTTCAGAATGGAAGAACACAAGACAGTTCAATTAGGAGGATTAGGAGAACATGAAGATGAAGGTTGAGGTAAAACATGCAAGTGACAACCCATGGGCTTCGCAACCAAATCCACGAGAAAATTGAGAGAAGTGATGTTGGGAGGATGTGATAGTTGAACAGATGTGTGTGCATGTTCTCCCACATCACTTTGCAGTGGTGGAGCTGTTTGATGAAGGGATGGCTGACGGTCACGTGTGACAGTGACTGTGTCCATCTGTGATTGCACAGCTCCAACACCAAATTATGCTGAGTGGGGCTTGAGCTTGAACTCCTTTTCAGGATTGACAAATTTTCTAAGACAATATTGAAATCTATCCATGAGATACTAGAATTTCATTTGACTTTTCGGAGCTTAAAACTGCAATACACGAAAGCAATCCCAAAATTCCATAGGCGATTCTTGCGAGGTCTTCTGTTGTTGGAACATTTTTTGGTCAAGAGGTTCTGGATCAAAATGATGGAAAGTAGATTCAATGAGATCAAAGAACTGCTCAAGTGAGTGTATGTTGCCAGGTGGCAGACTCTAGCACCACCGTTGTGGGGATTCACGAAGTGTGTATGAAAGCAACAGGTTGGCCTCTTCATTAGAGAATTCATTTGCATTATCAAGAATTGCAAATAATTCTTTCAAGTACGCAGGCCAGGCCACCTCGCCTTCACCATCATACGTGAATTCGAACAAGACATCGGAAAACTCCCACATGATGTCGAGAGGTTCCACATGGGAAAAACATCGCAGAGGGCTGAGTGTGACAGTATCCATGATAGATGTGTGAAGATTCAAAATAGGATGAGAGGACACAACATGTCATCTGGCCCTCCTTCTAGTGCTAAAAATGTTGATGGTGTTGGACCCGCCAACATGTCAGGGGATCTCCCCAGTAAGAATTCCCAACTAGACCTCAGAATGTTTGGTGTAGGAGTCCCAGCAGTGGGTCATACAGTATCTGCTTGACTACGGTTACGCGCAGAGGTAAGTGAGATGTCCTTGTTGGTAGCAAGGGTGTGACATGCGCAGCAAGCCAAGGAAGGTGCATGAATGGCTCTAACACAGAGAAGGTGGAATGAGTGCGCACCTTGGGAACCTGTGTAAACACGCAGCTTGGAAGGGAACACACGAGAAAAGATGCATCACAAACTGGAAGGAAGGTGAACCAACAATCCAAAGTGATGGTTAAACCAACAACACATTAAGTTCAATAAGATTCATGCATACATATACAAAAAGAGTCTATACATACATGCCTAAGAAAATAGATACATATATCATTAGAGTAAACAAGTTAACTGAAATACACTATCAACATATGCATGAAACATGTTGGCTCTGTTATATTAAGAAGTGAAAGTTCCAATCATACAGTACAACCATGACCAACCACTAGTCCTGATAACGGAATGTTATAGTCACTGCCGCCTTCTCCTCCAAAGAGATATACTAGCTCTGCACTGTGGAGAAGCCAAGGCTCGCTACAATACTCTCCAAGATTTCTCTAACATACTCCTATCAGAAGCTTGGCCTACCAAAGCCTCTACAATGAGTTATGAGGTACTATAAATAACAAAGGGTGGGGTGACCCTTGACATTCCCCTTTGTGACTGTTCACCTACCCTCATGACTCTTCAACTACTCTATGATTGTTACATTCAACTATCGACACTTGAACTTCCACTTTACACAATGTTACATAAAATCTGCTGACGTACCCATGTGAGACAAAATAGGCTTGAACAAGCCATGAAATACATCACTATGACTCGGACAACTGTGGGAAGACCAACTCTTCGACATCCTTACGATTGTTGATGGTGGTGAAATGATGCCAAGCTTGGTAGTCTGCGATGGTGTCCATGTACTCTGTAATGACATCTTTTTGGAAACGAACTCTTGCCTCTATTGCACTCGAGTACACTACTTTGGCTCCTCTTTCCAACTCATTTGATAACATGCACATTATTGTATTGATTGTGGTTGGACTAGCGGCATACTGATGCATAGTTTCTGCACTGATCGCCAAGTCTGCGTTGGTGGCTATGCGCATCAACTCGTCAAAGTATGAGTCCAACTCCTGTATGACTTGGCCCTTTGTATTTGCAACGGTGAGTATCCCAGTAGATGGGATTGCATGTGCCCGCACAATAACATCCATGCTTCTGAACACCCATGCATGGGAAGCCTGCAAACTAGTGATGAGCTACGGGAGTTCCTCATAGTTCCAGATCTAACTCCTGATGCATGCCTTCAACTCAACCGCCATGGGCTTCATCATCTTGGGCAATTGTAATGGGGCTCCCTCGTATCTCATTGTCCATGTTTGCATGCAATCGACAATAGTATGAAAGTTTGACAAGACACCTGCTCTCCTAGCACAACGCTGCTGGCAATCGGTGAGATGGAAAACTGCCTTATGCATGGTACAAAATCTGGAATACAATGACCGCATGATTGTCTCAAGGGACAATACTTCATCTAGTATTTCCTTCTTCGACTCTGCTCGAGCGGATGTTGTAACCAGTTCTCCTTCTTGTTTGGCTATTTGTAACTCCTTAGCCATTCACTCATTCTCTACTATCAAGAAGTGAACACTTGAGCTAGTGGCTTCAGCATATGCTCTAGTAGCATTAGCCAATGCTACTGGATGCTTGCACACATTAGATATCATCACTTATTCCTCAAACTTCACAGGAGATGTGTGGACATCCTGAGTAGACACTCTGCATGATTTCACAACTCTATGTTGTGACTTGTCGAATGATATGTTGTGCATCTCTTCTTCCAGATTATCTCCAAGGATCTCAATATCTCCTTGGTCGCTCAGGACTTTCTCTACTTCTGGATTCGGTGAAGCTAGTGGGTCAACCTCTTGTTGGTAAGGCATGAGGCAATGTCTTGCTCTAACTATGTCTGCTCCATCTCTGTATCCATCTGTTCAAGTACTCATTCAATCTCTTGAGCGAAGTCCTGCTCTTACGACTGCTCACCCTGTCTTCTTTGTATTAGCTGATCGATTGAGTCTACCACCTGTATGGGCACAGTTTCATCAATCTGTGCATGTTGCACCCCTTACTGTGTTTGTCCCTATTGGCTTGTTGGGGCCTAACCCAAGTTCAGAAGTGATTTATCCAAACAAATCCCGAAACTACCGGCCCTTTCGGCAACAATCCACAGAGCGCAGACTGAGGTCTCACCCGAGGTAGTATGGGAGGGTGTTGGAACCAGGTTTTTTCACCCTAGGGATGTCTTGATGAGGTCTGGGAAGTTCACGAACCAATCCTGCACGCTTGCACTGTTTCGCGCAGCCGTCCGACCTTCGCGTAGCTCTGGTATAGAGCGTGATGAGGCGCTATCTTGATCCTTTATCCTTACTATGTTATTATTATAGATATGACTTAATTTTGTGGGCCCAGTAGTCTTATCAATCATTCAACATTCATAACAAGTGCGCACAATCATAAATTGTAAAGAGATGCATAAAAATATAACAGAAGTATAAACACACAGATCTACGAGCCAATGCACAATATTTCAAAATCAACTTATCTTTCATTAAACTTATGTTCAGTTACAATCCCAACTCCGCCCTGCACACTCAGCTATAGGGGTCTGTGCACATAGCTGCGAACTCTACCAGGCCTTTGCGCACTCAGCTGCAAAGCCTCTTCCTACTACTATGACCCAAAACTCAGACTTATAGACTTGGAGCAAATTTCTCATTCAAAAACCCATATCACTTAAGATCAGGACTAAAAGCTTGCCTCTACACTTAGAGCCTTGCTCTATTTATACATTCCCATGGTTCACGGACCATGGGTAGGCTGACACGTTCTATATTAAATTACAATAATTTTAGGGCAGACAACCCTAGACTCTCGCGCTCCGCGCCTGAATTTCATCAGGTCTTACATTACATTTGACCAAAATTTGGGCTAAAAGCCCCAAAAACCCACTATGGGGGGATCCGCTGCCCAACAGGCCCCCAACACAATCATCGTGACTCGTCCTTGAGTCACTCGGCTAGTGCAGTGATCTTCGCTCGGAGTCCATCTAGTAACTTCTGCGCTTCGCTGATGTCTTCCACACATTCCTCCGTTGTTCGTTGTATCAATTGTGCACAACTTGCTGATGCATCTTTCTCAGAGGAACCTTCTTACCTTAGCGCATATGTATCCTGCATCTGGGCCAGCTCCCCCTTGATCGTGGCGGTGACCGTGAATGCTTTCTCGAGCCAAGGTTGGATGTGTGCTTTAAGCCCTACTTCTTTCTAGCTTACAACATCCACCTGTTCTTTCAAAGCCTGGGCCTCCCTCATCTTGGCCAATTGCTGAGTAAGGGTGATCATCTACATGGTCCCCCGAACATTTTCATAGGCCTACAACAACTCTCGCGCTTCTGTCTCTAACTGCTGTAGCGTCGGGTCTTCCTGCAGTGAAGTGAGCATGAAGAGGGACTAATCCAACAATCCCGTGCAGTCCTATACAACATGCTCTATCACTTCCAACGTTGATTGAATGGCACAGTGGCACTACTATTTGACTTCTGGGTGTCTAAAGCGTCGGGCCTCCCTCATCTTGGCCAATTGCTGAGTAAGGGTGATCATCTACGTGGTCCCCCGAACATTTTCATAGGCCTACTACAACTCTCGCGCTTCTGTCTCTAACTGCTGTAGCGTCGGGTCTTCCTGCAGTGAAGTGAGCATGAAGAGGGACTAATCCAACAATCCCGTGCAGTCCTATACAACATGCTCTATCACTTCCAACGTTGATTGAATGGCACAGTGGCACTACTCTTTGACTTCTGGGTGTCTAAAGCGTTGTGCCTTCAGTCGCAGCTCCAACTGAACCTTCACGGCCTCCTCCTGGGTCTTGCAGACTCCAACTGCTAGTTGGTGAATATTTTACACGGTGGGGAGTGCCGCCGGCATGGCCAACTCCGGTATATTGCTACAGGCATCCTCCACAGCCTGTTCTAATCCATGTTTTTGTGCGATTAGGTTGTCGAGCTACAGGCCGAGCTATACAAAATTTAACTTCTGTTCGCTCAAGACTTAGAGGGCGCAACCCTCCCTGGCATGAAGCTCAGAAATTACCCCATCCTGCAGCTGGTACAGGGTTTCTCTGGGAAGGGCAGCCAATTCAACCCCCAGCCCCTCATATCACCTTCGGCTTCTACTAAGACGGTGCCTTCTGGTAACACCAAAATGTTCATTGTGCGGGCACGCAACATCTGCTCAACTTTGGATGCACCTTCCGCAAGGTGCGGTGTCATCATTCCTGGGGGTTGCACCTGTAATGCCTGCAACTGTGCTCTGAGTGCCCCCAACACAGTTGTCTGCTCCATCATTAATTCTTGAAGAGCATCCTTAGTGACATCGCGAACTGGTTCGCCACTGTCAAGAAGGGCTCCCTCAGAGGTCTTTGTTGCCTTTTTATTCTTTCGTGCAGTTGGCTTCTCCTGGATGCGCGACCTCTTGAGTTGGGTCGATTTTGTTGTAGGGTCCGTGCATTCCTCTGTCTCAACCTCCCCTGTATGTCCTACTCCGTGGACATTTCCTTGCATTCCTTGGTCTCTTCGGTGGTCGCAGTTGTGGTTTGTGCCATCTGCTTTGTCGCTGCTGCCTCATACGCCTTCTGCTGCATGGATCCTTTCATGCCCAGATATATAGATTATCCATATCCTCCTTGAATTCTATCGTGCTTTGCAAACTGTTATATACTGTCGGGGACAAGAATGGCCTGCGGTTGATCCATGTTCAGATGCTCGCCTCCATGAACACCCAAAACACCTTGATCTCATGAACCCTCGTCGTGTCTTTCGTCGCCGAGAGAGAGGTGTACCTCGCAGCTTTGGGTAGGTTCTTGCTCCTGGGCCTCCCTACAATTTTTCAAAAACTCATCGCAGAGAAACTACGCCCAATTGAACTAGACCCCTTCTGCACACTACTTTGCTAGCGTAATTACAGATGCTAGTACCTTGTCTGTGCGTCATTTCCTCATGAGCTTTCCGACCAGTAGCTGGATGGCTACGCACACCCCTTGGTGCTTGATCCTCATTATTACATACCCTCGCTTCCTCTTCTCTAGCTTATATTTGGCCTTCATAGCTTCTACGAGGGCCAAGTCGCTGCCCTTCCCTACTATGGTTGCAGGATTGTTTCCTTTGACGGGCAGTCGAGAAATAAAGTGAATTAAATCGGTTGTGATGGGAATTGGCTCCTCCAGCCAGAGATACTCATCATGTACTAGACACAGTAGCTTCCAGATGAAAAAAATTGTGATGGGTGTGCGGTGGTAGTGGGGTATCCACCACAGATGGAGTAACCCAGCCTTCTCCACACCACGTAACCATTTATGCTGCAATAATTTTTCCGCGGCCAACTGTGGGAACTTCTCGCTGTCCGCAAGGTCCCAGTCTTTGAACTTTATATTAGGTACCCATCCCAGTGGCGGACCTTCAAACCTTATTTCATCTGAAAGAAGCGGGGTCTGGAGCGCACTCTTCGTGGCGTCCAGGTCCCTCGGTATCTTGGCTATCCCTTTCCATGGGGGGATGTAGGGGGGTAACTTTATCACCAAAGGTACTTGGGAAACATTCTCCACCTCATCATCCTGTGCTTCAACTTGGGTGATCAGGGCCTGCAAATCTTCCTCCTCCTCCTTTGTTTCACCGGTGACAACTTTGCCCTTTTCTGCCATTGACAATTTACTAAATCATGGGTTCCGTGGTGATACCCAGACTATCCCCATTGTCTGCTTGTCTTTCTGTGGTCATAGTGTGCATGGAGACTTTGGAACCTCTAATGCAGCTATTGGCTCTCCAAGCTCCTCCTGGGTCACACGGGGCTTTGGGGTAACTTCCACGAATCTTACTCTAGTTCTTGCAGCCGTCATCGTTTCTATACTGGATCCGTTCAATCGCGTACTCACAGGTGGCAAGGTAGCTCGGTGCTCAATGCACTGTATTGCCTCAAATCTTAAATAACCAAGTGTTGTCTCGAGTTTACCCGAAGGGATTTTATAGTAACGTTTGAATTTGAATTCGACCATTCCCTCCACTTTTGAGTCATTAATACCTTCTTAGCGGTAGATCGTCCTAAATCTAGCTCTTAATTCCTGTCTTAATGGCCCACCGCCCGCTCCTTTCTACCTTAAATTAGACCTCTTTTCATGAACAGTGACATCAACAGTCACCTCCCAGCCTACCCGTGCAGCAGTGCAGCCCCTTACGCGCGACAGCGACCCTTGTGACATACTGGCCTTGTGCAGAACCTTCTTCCCACGTAGCTCTCCTACAGACTCTTTTATAGTCTCACGCCCTCTTTCAACTGCTTGGAGCGCTGAGACTATGCTTCCTACAGATATTCAAGTGGTCGCACCCCCGGTGCGAGGCTTCAACTTTCCTACTAGCCTGGGCTGCGAGCACCCGTCAAATACCCTTGCGTCCATTAGTGCGTCGCGTTCTTCTTTGTATGGTACACTCCCTTGTTTAGTAAGGTGTGATTGCAGCCATGGTAGTAGGGCCGCAACTCCTTCTAATGCAGTAGTAGGGCTGGCTAGACTTGGTCCCATCATGCTTAGTTTCTCGCAGCCCGCTTGCGCGACTTTGGTTTCCAGTTCACTGATTTCTTCGTCTAATGTCACATTTTTCTTCCTCAGTCGTGCCCAATATTTGTCGAGTTCACGAAGTTTCAATCTCCCTCTTCAAATGGCTTTGTGTAACTACCTAATTCCTTTACCTAGGTCCTCATGTCTTGTCCCAACTGAGAGAGTTGTAGTCTGGGGATTCTTCTCTGCTCTCCTGGTTTCATCTCTTCTTGTCAGTGTTGGGGTCATTTCAATGCTTTGATTTTTGGTCATGGTCTTATAGGCCCATCGAACCGCTGGTATGCGCAGGTCCCTGTCAGTTTGTCTTGCCTGGTGAACTCTGTTCATGACTCCGCATATCTTTTTGAATGCTCCATCATGGACTAATTGTGGAGTGCGTCGCCTTCCCTGTTGCCACGTGAGGTTCTGATTTTCGATCCTTAGTCTGGGAGGTTCTTTCACAACACATGTCTGCACCCATCGACACAAGTGGGCGCACAAACTATTGCGTCCTGGCTTCCCGGCTCGCATTCGTCACTGGGGGCTTCCAAATCGCAAGCGCATCCGTATTCTACATTCGCGCCAGTTTCCAATATTCTTCTGGTGTGTATTCCACCATCCTATGGGTGTCGCGCACAATGCCCATTCCAGCGCATAGTACCACTGTTGTTCTAGTACTGCACTTTCAAATTTGTCTAAGAATTCATCCACTCCTGTTACCCCATCATATGTTGGCAGTTCCCTTGCTTCAGTCGTCATGCACCATAGTGATCTAATCATCATGTTGCAATTCAACGTCGTTACTTCGGGCAACTGGTTCTTCCAGCGTTCTATTTCTTCATCTGAATCCAAAGTACAGGAATTGTCATGCTCCCATGAGATTCTCCCATCTACTGTTGGGTTCACTCGATCTTGGTCTTGTGCCGTTATCTGGTAAATGTAATCCAGCTCATCGTCGCTATCATCATCGTGCACAGGTTCAGTGTAGCACACTCCCTCAGCTAGATCTAGCGGAACTACTATGCGTGGAGACTTTTTCTCTAATATCATCTTTCGCTTCTTCATGTTGATGACTCCATTCATATCAGTGGCCGAGTCTATTCCTAGCAACGCAGGGTAAGGGTTGCTGTCATCCACAATCTCTATTACCTCAAAGTCTGTTTACGTGCTCGCGCCTTCGATATCCACTGTTACCCCTTGCAACCTCCCCATGGGCAAGATATTTGCTTGGCTCGCCATCCATAATTGAATAGGGGACCACTATAACGCGGGCCTGCCCATGCATTCCCATGTCTGCTTTGGTAACACATTCACGTCCGAACCCAGGTCTAAGATTACCTGATCCATTTCATATTCGCCAATCTATGCTGTCAATCTCATTTCCCTCCTGGTGCACAATTCATGCTTTCTTAGCTTCTGGACTACGTGTGGTTCCCCTGACCCTGTGCACCTAGTTATCAACTCCTGTAATCCTTTAACCACCTTATTGTCGCGCAGCAGTTTTATGCATGTCTCTAAAAAGGTAGTTAGCATAAAAGGATCCATTCCTGGCTCTGGTTGATCCTTACTACCTGAAGTAGAGGCCTCCGCGAAGCTCTTCTTAGCTTCCATAAATGCCTCCTTTGCGTGTTCCAAGTCAAACTCAGGTTCCTTTGTAGGTGCCTTGCGAACCCATGTATCTTCCTCGGGCTACTTCCCCTTATCTTCCCCTGTAGTTGCACCACTTCAAAGAACCACATTCACATTTGGGTCTTCTTTGTGTGGTTGAGACCTCATCATTTGAATATTCTGCGTTGGAGTAGGCTAAAGTACCCCTTTCTTGCACATTTTCATGATCAATGTAGGACAATCTATTGCTTCATGATCGAATTGAGCACAGTATGAACAAGATATTCTTGTCAGGTTCAAACAATCACAAGCGTAGTGCCCTGATCCTCCGCAATTGTACCAAATTAACTATCTGCAGCCCCTTCCTGGCCCCATTCCTCCTCGTCCTCGACCTCGGCCCTGAAATCCAATGCGCGTCATCCCTGCAGCTGGTTTGAGGCCTCATGTTTTTGTCTGCATTCTATATGCTGGGGTCGGCTCCATCATTAACTCGTAGCTACGACAAGTACGCTCGTCGTGGCCCACTGTTATCGGGAAAACTAGTGTCTATACAGAGCTGCTAGTCCCACTAAGGCTAGTAGCTACCTTAGAAACAAACACACTAAAAACTACTTTCGTTTTCCTTTATGAGAAATAGATAAGAGAAGAATAAGGAGACCAACCTCTGTCTTGCCCTTGGTTCCTTTCTTGATTCCTCTCTCTTCTGGTAGGTCTTTGCCACTCGCTTCCTTGTCTACCAAGCTTCAAAGAGTACCTGTAGAATCAAAGCAGCATAACACTATCCAGGAACATAGATCTATTATCATAAACAATATAGGATTAGATGTACATTGACCACACAAATGCATAAATCATCAATCATACAAAAATGTGGAGGAAAACTTGAATAGCTTTATTGGTAATCAAAAAAGAGCAAAGAGGATTACAACCAATTGTTCTGACCCAGCATCATCCTCTCAGCAAGAAAGCCCTTCTTCACCTCATGAAAATCTTAGATCCCCCAACACTATGATATTGCACCAAGAAACCAACAACACTTCCTTACAAGATACAAAATTCCAGCCTCTGGATCTCTGGGATGAGGGATCCATATATAGATGTCTGCAAGGGAGGTGAGTCAGCTTTTGAGATTTGATTAGTGTCTTCTCTCTGATAGTTCTTGATTCCAGTTGGAGATTGATGATCTATTACTCCTCCCTGGTCGAATTCAAAGAGGCAAGTGTCACAGGAGAGGTTTCTGGAAAATTCCATGCTCCTCCACCTTGCGGATTGACCCTGCCATTTGCCCCTTCTCGCCCATCGCACCCCATAAAAGGGTTTTTTGACATGCATCGCACCTACTGTGTGTATTCAGGTGGGATGCAATGCACTTTGCCTATGGAGTAGGTGAAATGGTCCAGTTTTGACCAGTTCTGAGTAGTTTTTCATGGAGAACTTCTGGGAGATGCTGTAATCAGTTGAACTTGTTATTTTAGGGGTTGGAACAACACCCTTAGGGACTTAGGAGCCCTTGGTTTATGGACATTTATGCTTGGGGTTGCAGTGCCCAAAAATGTCTATAACAGTTGCCCCCTAAAGCATGAGGTCGTTAATCTTTTGATGTCGGGTGAAATGCTTTATCATGAGGATCCGAAGTTTTTTCGAGCTAGAAGGTGACCTGTAATAAGATACAATACAATAAATTATCTTCATATTATTTTCATGATCTAGCTGAGGCGGGCATTCCCATGCTCAGCTTTATAAATTCATTTTCATGTACATAGGACAGACAATTGTCTGAGTGTAGACTGATGATTCTGGTAGAGCCATCATCCCTTAGATTGGATGATTATCTGTGCAGCAATGATGTACATTTTATGTCTTTATTTTCCTGAATATATATCGTAGCTCGGATGGATGAAACTAGATCTGGGGTCTTCAATCTCGTTCGATATTCACTCAAAGTACAAGTCGATCCATGTGAGAGATGTTCTAGCATCGAACATGGAAAGACATCGCCTGATTACCAACCAATGATGTAAGCTGTTAACAGGCGCGAGAGGAATCACCGATAATGATAATGATCCTCAAGGTACTGCAGTACAATTCACGTGGTGTGAATAAGGGACTTGGCGTCAAACACCACGCAAAATCTTTCGGTCGAAGGCCATTGATGTAAACCTGTCACTGGAAGTGAGAAACTTGCCATTGAGGCATGCAAGCTTCAAAGTACTGAAAGGGTTGTTCCTAGATCAACTTTTTGGATAATGAGCTGATGTCGACAAGAAGTGATCTGTCATAGGAGGGTCTTAGTGAATCCCACATCAATGACACGGAACGGAGCAAATGATTTTGATGGAGGTGAAAACGATCTGGTGATATACGGTTCAGGGTGGCAGTCATGAAAGAATGGAGCAAAAATGTATTATAGTGGGTGAGACACAGGTGAATCCTCTGAGCGACTTCTCTTGAACATATCGGCGACACTGACATGATGGATTGGTAGCATTAACCCCAAATGTGGATGGTGTGATGGAACCATGGTGATGTGACCAGTGAATGGAACAACCCAACCCGACTCGGATGCGGAGTGAAAGTGTCATGTTCAAGAGCGACTTGCTACCAACAAAGTTTCTTCAAGTTTTCTTCCCAATTTTTCCCAGTCATTGCTGGCCAGTACCTCTTTATTTTTGTCAAGCTTGAGGAGGATAACATATGCTTGTTCTATAATTTTCCCTTCGGGCAAACCCATCGCTATGTTTTAACGAGCCTAGCGATAGTGAAACTCGTTCTTGTATGTTATGGACAAGTTTGCCGCTATTAGGTTTTAACGAGACAAAGATAACTCGGTCCTTTTCAATTTTAGAGAGTCTAAAAAGGGACGTAAAGGAAACTCCAAAAATCCTTTTTCATCATCTAATCCCTTAAGTCCGAAAAAGTATAAAATAATACAAAAGGGATGAATTTTCAGTAATTTTAACGAGTTGAACAAAACAAGCGCTCGATCTTTTTGTGTAATAATCCCTCAGGGCCAAAAAGATTAAAATCTAAAGGAGGGATAGCACTTCCGGCCACTTTAACGAGTTGGAGAGGCCAATGGCTTGGCAATCTTTTCATATTTTACGAGTCAGTTGAAAAGAGCTTAAAGGAGACTCGTTTTGTTAGGAACGAGTGATAGATTCGGGTAGCAGCTGATTCCAGGCAAGGTTTGGAATTTTCCAATCACGGCAGTGTCACAAGGATGGCTAACAAGATCACTCTTCGCAGTTGTTTCTCAAAAGGGGTAAACAATCAAGTGGAGGTGAATGATCGGCTAATACAGAGTGGAAGTGATGACGAGAACACGACCAAGGCTTCAAAGGCTGAAGTAATACATTCACGATGGTTATTTACCGGAAATTGGTTCATTTTTTAATGAGATTAAATGCTTGGGGAAACACTTGGTCATTGCTTATGTTTATTTTTTAACGAGCTTGAATTCCGCGTTAAAACTACTCGATTAATCCAGTCGCATAATAAGGATGTCTCATATATAAAAACGACATTATTTCAAAGCTTTTCCCTGCATCCTTTCTTTATGAAAGTTAGGAAACGACCAATCCTACGAGTTTAAAGGGTGAGAGGACCTATAAATTTAAAAAATAAATGGTCGCTCTTTGCTTGCATGCCAAAATGTTTGCATGCCCCTAGGTATAGTGAAGTAGAGTTTCCAGGTTACCCCTCAATTTGCAGACAAAACATTTGTTTTATCGGGAAAGGCCTACCTTTTCAGGTTACCCCTCAATTTGCAGACAAAACATTTGTTTTATCGGGAAAGGCCTACCTCAACAAAGGTATCTTATTCCGGTCTAATCCCATTTTCCAAAATGGATGGGTGTGTCAGGCCAGTCATATACTCTCCGCGGAAACCCACCCTATACCCAAGGTTTTCCTGTCGAAACAGGCCAGGGTGCATGCCCCCTGGGTTTCAGTCATGCCCTTCGAATCACTCGCGCTCATCAGGAGGGCGGACTGGGGATTAATGAGACATTCCTTGCATGAAAATACCATTCAGGGTTGGTATATGACTATTTGCTGTGTGTGAACCGGGGAATGAAAGCTGGTCTACGAGCTTGACCACTCCTCCTTCGTGCAGAAAACACATTACTCTGAAGAGTGAGGAGACAATGGCTCCCATGCAATAAATATAGTCTCGTCCAAGGAGTAGATTATAATCCAGGGGTCCTTGGACTACCATTACGTTCATGTGAATAGTTTTCCTTCTCAATGTTATCGACACATCGGGAAGTATCCCTAATGGTTGACTGGTTCCTTTGTTAAATCCTATTAGGTTTCTCATCTCAGGAAAAAGCGATGGCAAACCAAGCGCTTTCCAAGCAGTTGAGGAAAGGATACTCACAGAATCCCCTTCATCTATGATGGTACCAGCCATGACCATTCTATATATTTGAGCAATGATTCGGAATGGTACACTAGCTGGTAAACGGGGTCTGCCTAGTAGATTCCAGTCAAAGGAAACAACCAGGTTGCTTGGAGGTGGGACCGAATAGATGGTCGGATACGACTCTGGTGAACTTCCTTCCTGCGGTAAAGGAACGGGTAGACTGCCACCATGTTCATCAGAGTCTGTGCTTACGAAGAGAATTTGAACGGTGTCGTTCTTGTTCTCTTCGGTGACTGTATCATCTGAAGATGGACCTTCTGAAGGCAAGACCGGGTCAATTGCCACCTCGACCTTTTGACTTTCATCTAGTATGGATTCAAATGGTTTATCTTCAATGATAGACGCTTCGGCTGACCACAAGGGTGTGTCAGCCGGATTTTCAACTAGTGACGGACACGGTAAGAGTTTCTTGTATCTAGGAGGAAGCCGTAACGGTGAAACCGAACGGTCGTCCAAAACTCTTTTAGCTTCATCTAAGAAGGGACAATGGTGGACGACATGATCGCCTTCACACAATTTACAAGGAAATTTATATTTTCCTTTTTGTCCAGGGGCTTCACTTTCACTATTTGACGGTGTATGCTCAACATGATCGTCAGAGGTTGATGACACCGGATTGTGAAAACGAGGAGACCAGTCCCTTAAGATCCGAGGGATGCAAGGACAATCTCGATGATAGTGGTCTCCTTTGCAAATGACACATGGCGATTTAGGCCTGGTCGGTGCAGTGTGTGGATTTTCGCTAGACGATGCTTGGTTGCCCCTTTTCGCCTTTGGCTCCTTCTTCTTCTTCTCCTTCTTCTTCTCAGTTACTTGATTTTGGGCTTTACCAGCTTCATCAAGCGAAGAGGAAGGAGGAGAGGAAGAATTGGACGAAGTAGAGGGTTGGGGGGTAACTCTAATATCGTTTAGTTGCTGACTTGATTGTTCAAGAATCACGGTGTTCTGAATGACAGAAGTTGAGAAGAGCCATACGGGCAAGCCAATTGTCAATCCTGGAAGAGACAATGTGGTCATATGGGGTGCACCAACATCTCCCCAAGAGGAGAAAGGACTAGGATTTCCTCCAAGGGGAACTCCTTGGTTGGTGGACTCCATTTTTCTCAACTTAAGATCAACATAGGGAAGGTGATGATTATTTTGTTTAAAATAAATTTTAGACGCTTTGACACAACTTGTTTTTTCAATTTTTAAGAGTCGAGAAAAAACAAAAGATGACTCTAGTCGCCTTCTATTTTTAATGAGCTTGAAGCGACAAGTGCTCAAATGGACCTTTTCCATTAAGGAGTCTGAAAAGGAAAGAAAGGGACTGCTCTGGAAATCTAGACAGAGGGATTACCAAACCAATCGCAAAACTGCAGAATACTTTTTATGCTACGACAGTCAATCTTCCCGAATGCTGTGTTCAGTGCATTGCGATCGATAGGGCGGCAGACACGGCTTCCTATGGATAAAGGATAAAGCCTATTGTGGTCTCCAAAAATATACTCGACGGTACGTGAAAGCACAAGTCCGTACTGGCACTTATCGTCTCAAAGTGGAGGAATCACCCAACCAATAGTGAAAACAATAGTTACTAGGCTTTACGACGCCGGAATACGTCTCTAGCCTAGACTTCTAGATGTTGTGCATTAGGTTCCAAAGCGTTTTTAGATTCATTGAATTTATTTTATGGTTGATCTTGCTTAAGAAATTTGCCCTTTGGGTTCACCACATGACGTAGATGTACAATTCCTAAAATGCAATCTAAGATGATAAACAATCGTTTAATTTTCTTTTTGCAATGAAAATCCTAGCTACTAAGGAAAGAGAGATGGCGTTCTTTCAACAAAGAGCAGAGAGCACACACTATATGCACTGTCCTAAATCAAACCAACAAACAGTCTAAATGCAAATGCACATGCATGTATTTGTTTTTAGCCTTCTTAATGTGTGAATGATAAAAGGAAAGCTAAGCGTAAATCTGAATTATTTTCCAAAGCGAAAATTACTAACAAGTTTCTTTTCAAAACAAAATGAGGACAATGACGACACTTTGTTATTTGGAATTGAAAACTTGCTTTCGACACTTGAAAAACTACTAACTCAAATCAAATACAAGAGTAACAGTGTAATCGACTATCAAGAACAATCAGATTCTCTTCTATGACTAAAAATGACACTTGCGACACTTTCAAATCAAGAAACGACAGTACAATTACGCTACTTCTTTGTAAAGGAGAACTGAAAATGACTCAAAAATACATAAAAAAATTTACAGATCTTTGCACAATGGAGGAGGAATAACAACAAGGAAAGGGGTTTCAACCGAGATGTACTGCCTACAGGCAGCAAAACTCCTAAATAGAGCTGAAAAGAGTGAACACAGAAACCAAAATTTAGGAACAAGGCCTTGTCTGATCAGCGCACCTGTAACACAGTGAAACTGAAATGCAACTCACCTACTACACTTGGGAAGTGCGATGCATTTGAAGTTCACAGAACAGACAGTGCGTTGGACTAAGGACGAGACTTTGATTGGATTCTGAGTCACAGTTTGTAGTTTAGTTCAAGTATTTAGGCTGAACAAGTGGTAATCAATAAATCAATCACAGGGGTAATCTGAGGTTACTAGAGCCACCACGAGGGCAATTAGAGAGCTTGTAAATCAATCGTTTAATTCATACACAAAATCCGGAGATAGACTGAAGCATCGTTGATCTACTTTGCACTTGCATAGAAAATGCAGTTCAAAGGCTAGCTGGCTTGACTTCAGGCTCCGTCTGTAAGTTTATAAAGTAAACAAATATATATGAACAAACAATCTACTCGCTCCCCAGTGGAGTCACCATTTTGTTGTCAGGAAAACTAGTGTCTATATAGAGCTGCTAGTCCCACTAAGGCTAGTAGCTACCTTAGAAACAAACACACTAAAAACTGCTTTCGTTTTCCTTTATGAGAAATAGATAAGAGAAGAATAAGGAGACCAACCTCTGTCTTGCGCTTGGTTCCTTGCTTGATTCCTCTCTCTTCTGGTAGGTCTTTGCCACTCGCTTCCTTGTCTACCCAACTTCAAAGAGTACCTGTAGAATCAAAGCAGCATAACACTATCTAGGAACATAGATCTATTATCATAAAAAATATAGGATCAGATGTACATTGACCACACAAATGCATAAATCATCAATCATACAAAAATGTGGAGGAAAACTTGAATAACTTTATTGGTAATCAAGAAAGAGCAAAGAGGATTACAACCAATTGTTCTGACCCAGCATCATCCTCTCAGCAAGAAAGCCCTTCTTCACCTCATGAAAAGCTTAGATCCCCTAACACTATGATATTGCACCAAGAAACCAACAACACTTCCTTACAAGATACAAAATTCCAGCCTCTGGATCTCTAGGATGAGGGATCCATATATAGATGTTTGCAAGGGAGGTGAGTCAGCTTTTGAGATTTGATTAGTGTCTTCTCTCTGATAGTTCTTGATTCCACTTGGAGATTGATGATCTCTTACTCATCCCTGGTCGAATTCAGAGAGGCAAGTGTCACAGGAGAGGTTTCTGGAAGATTCCATGCTCCTCCACCTTGCGGATTGACCCTGCCATTTGTCCCTTCTCGCCCATCGCACCCCATAGAAGGGTTTTTTGACATGCATCGCACCTACTGTGTGTATTCAAGTGGGATACAACGCACTTTGCCTATGGAGCAGGTGAAATGGTCCAGTTTTGACCAGTTCTGAGTAGATTTTCATGGAGAACTTCTGAGAGATGTTGTAATCAGTTGACCTTGTTCTTTTACGGGTTGGAACAACACCTTTAGGGACTTAGGGGCCCTTGGTTTATGGACATTTATGCTTGGGGTTGCAGTGCCCAAAAATGTCTATAACACCCACCAATCTACAAAAATTGCAAAACAACTGCTGGGGAGTCTGTGTATACTTCTGCAACAAATGACAGTTGTCCGTCGTGTGCTTTCTTCCCACCTGATAGATCACGCACCAAAGTGTGGGTGACACACTTGGCCTTGCGTATGCCTCTGGTCTCAATGGCATTGGTCCCCCTCCTGCCAAGGAGTTCGCGAATACTGGGCAGTGATCCTTGTCGTGGCCCTGGCCTTTGCATTTTATGCACCACACTTCTTCGCGTGCCTCTAGCCATAGCGCCCTATCCTACTTCAAACTCTGCATCTCCAAGCATAGATTCTGTAGTTGCGCATGGATTTTTTGGACTCCCAACCCCAGATCCTGTATCGGTGTTTCATGCAACCTCATCTCCATTTCCAATGCTTCGGTCTGGGTTGAAAGCTTCTGTTGTGAAAGCGTCGTCCTCAGGTGTGGTGTCAAAGACGCCAAAAACCATACGTAGTGCTATGCATCCGTTAGCATCATATTAGCCTCGCGGATCGTACTCTTCAATCTCTGATTCAGATCCCAAGGGGTCTCACTTGGAAGCATTGCTATCTCTTTAAATCCGATGATTGATTATGTCTCTGATTTCGGTCGTTTAAATTCTCTATTCAGCGCATTTTGGATCTTCGCTATTCATGCAATTGGGTGATCATTTGAGTGCTTGATATACCATGTCAGTGTGTGATCCTGCAGCGCGCTTACCAATGTGGCCTTCTTAATGTTGTCATCTATGACCCCTTGTGCTTCCCACACTTCTCTTACCACGAACCAGAACTGGTCCGGATCCTCATTCCCTACTCCTCTGAATATGGGTAGCTTGACCGCAGTCGCCATGCTGAACCATGGGGGTGGTGAAGGTGGGGTGGGTGAAGATGGAGGTGAAGTAGGTGAAGCGGGTGATGGTGAAAGTAGAGGTGATAACTGCAGAATGTGCTGCCTTATCAAACTGACCGCACTTCTTGGAGGAACCTGAGCACGCTCTTCCTTGCTCTCTAGCGAGGGTGAAATTAAAGGATTGTTTCCTGATCCCTCGGTACCTTTGTATATCCTTCCGCTCCACGTTGTTCCAAACATTAATGTATTCGCATCACCCGTTTTTCACATAACAACATCTTAATCTAGGTATTCAGGGATTTAATGTACCTACCTCGCAGTCCCTTAAGAAAACATCGTTCTGCTTCATTATAGCTCACGTTCATGTCTATCGCAAACTCAGTGATAAATCCCCCTATTATCCGGTCGAGCCAATGGTCCACAGCTTGTGCGATCTTATCTTCTAATGCCTCTAATCTGCACACTAACTCCGGAGTCCACACTATCGGTTGATCGAGCTTGTACCTTCCCTGGCTGTTGGCTAACCTCACGATCCAATCATACAACTCTGAAGAGAGGGACGCGAAGAAGATCTCTCGGATTTCTGTATATACGTAGCGATCCAGCCACCTCTTCTCGGATACCTGCGGAGTTTTGTTTTCCTGTGTCACGAACTCGTGAAGCTTCTGATCTAACCACTCTTCAATTTCCTTCTTTGTGGGGTTCTAGTGTTCCGACATTGGACATCCCTTAAGCAGATCCTGGTCCCAGCAGTGGAACCATTTGTTGGCTTGTTGGGGCCTGAACCAGGTTCAAAAGTGATTTAGCCAAACAAATCCTGAAACTATCGGCCCTTTCGGCAACAGTCCGTGGAGCTTGGACTAAGGTCTCACCAGAGGTAGTATGGGAGGGTGTTGGAACCACGTTTCCACACCCTATGGATGTCTTGATGAGGTCTGGGAAGTTCGTGAACCAATCCTGCGCCCTTGCACTATTTCGCGCAACTGTCCGACCTTCGCGTAGCTCTGGTACAAAGCGCGACGAGGCGCTGTCCAGATCCTTTACCCTTACTGTGTTATTATTATAGATCTGACTTAATTTTGTGGGCCCAGTAGTCTCCTACAGACTCGTTTATAGTCTCACGCCCTCTTTCAACTGCCTGGAGTGCTGAGACTGTGCTTCCTACAGATAGTCAAGTGGTCGCACCCCCGTTGCGAGGCTTCAACTTTCCTACTAGCCTGGGCCGTGAACACCTATCAAATACCCTTGCATCCGTTAGTGCGTCGCGTTCTTCTTTGTATGGTACACTCCCTTGTTTAGTAAGGCGTGATCGCAGCCATGGTAGTAGGGCCACAACTCCTTCTAATGCAGTAGTAGGGCTGCCTAGACTTGGTCCCATCATGCTTAGTTTCTCGCGGCCCACTTGCATGACTTTGGTTTCTAGTTCGCTGATTTCTTTGTCCAATGTCACGTTTTTCTTCCTCAGTCATGCCCAATCTTTGTCGAGTTCACGAAGTTTCAATCTCCCTCTCCGAATGGCTTTGTGTAACTACCTAATTCCTTTACATAGGTCCTCATGTCTTGTCCCAATTGCGAGAGTTGTAGCCTGGGGATTCTTCTCTGCTCTCCTGGTTTCATCTCTTCTTGTCAGTGTTGGGGTCATTTCAATGCTCTGATTTTTGGTTATGGTCTTATAGGCCCATCGAACTGCTGGTATGCGCAGGTCCCAGTCAGTTTGTCTTGCCTGGTGAACTCTGTTCATGACTCCGCATAGCTTTTTGAATGCTCCATCGCGGAATAATTGTGGAGTGCGTCGCCTTCCCTGCTGCCACGTCAGGTTCTGATTTTCGATCCTTAGTCTGGGAGGTTCTTGCACAACACATGTCTGCACCCATCGACACAAGTGGGCGCACAAACTGTTGCGTCCTGGCTTCCCAACTCGCATTCGTCACTGGGGACTTCCAAATCGTAAGCGCATCCATCTTCTACATTCGCGCCAGTTTCCAATATTCTTCTGGTGTGTATTCCACCATCGTGTGGGTGTCGCGCACAACGCCCATTCCAGCGCACCATACCACTGCTGTTCTAGTACTACACTTTCAAATTTGTCTAAGAATTCATCCACTCCTGTTACCCCATCATATTTTGGCAGTTCCCTTGCTTCAGGCATCACGCACCACAGTGATCTAATCATCATGTTGAAATTCAACGTCATTACTTTGTGCAACCGGTTTTGCCAGTGTTCTATTTCTTCATCTGAATCCAAAGTACAGGAATTGTCACGCTCCCATGAGATTCTCCCATCTATTGTTGGGTTCACTCGATCTTGGTCTTGTGCCGTTATCTGGTAAATGTAATCCAGCTCATCGTCACTATCATCATCGCGCACAGGTTCAGTGTAGCACGCTCCCTTAGCTAGATCTAGCAGAACTACTACGCGTAGAGACTTCTTCTCGAATATCATCTTCCGCTTCTTCATGTTGATGACTCCATTCATATCAGTGGCCTAGTCTATTCCTAGCAACGCAGGGTAAGGGTTACTATCATCCACAATCTCTATTACCTCAAAGTCCGTCTGCGTGCTCGCGCCTTAGATATCCACTGTTACCCCTTACAACCTCCCCATGGGCAAGATATTTGGTTGGTTCGCCATCCATAATTGAATAGGGGACCATTGTAACGCGGGCCTGCCCATGCATTCCCATGTCTGCTTTGGTAACACATTCGCGTCCGAACCCAGGTCTAAGATTACCTGATCCATTTCATATTCACCAATCTATGCTGTCAATCTCATTTCCCTCCCAGTGCACAATGCATGCTTTCCCAGCTTCTGGACTACGCGTGGTTCCCCTGACCCTGCGCACCTAGTTATCAACTCCTGTAGTCCTTTAACCGCCTTGTTGTCGCGCAACAGTTTTATGCATGTCTCTAAAAAGGTAGTTAGCATAAAAGGATCCATTCTTGGCTCTGGTTGATCCTTACTACCTGAAGTAGAGGCCTCCACAAAGCTCTTCTTAGCTTCCATAAATGCCTCCTTTGCGTGTTCCAAGTCAAACTCAGGTTCCTTTGTAGGTTCCTTGCGAACGCATGTATCTTCCTCAGGTTGCTTCCCCTTATCTTCCCCTGTATTTGCGCCATTTCAAAGCACCACATTCACATTTGGGTCTTCTTTGCGTGGTTGAGACCTCATCATTTGAATATTCTGCATTGGAGTAGGCTAAAGTACCCCTTTCTCGTGCTTTTTCGCGATCAATGTAGGACAATCTACTGCTTCATGATCGAATTGAGCACAGTATGAACAAGATAGTCTTTTCAGGTTCATACAATCACAATCGTAGCGCCCTGATCCTCCGAAATTGTAACAAATTAACTGTCTACAGCCCCTTCCTGGCCCCATTCCTCCTCGTCCTCGACCTTGGCCCTGAAATCCAATGCGCGCCATCCCTACAGCTCATTCGAGGCCTCGTGTTTCTGTCTGAATTCTATATGTTGGGGTGGCTCCATCATTAACTCGTAGCTACGACAAGTACGCTTGTCGTGGCCCACCGATCTACAAAATTTGCAGAACAACTGTTGGGGAGTCTGTGTATACTTCTGCAACAAATGACAGTTGTCCGTCGTGTGCTTTATTCATACCTGATAGATCGCACACCAGAGCGTGGGTGCCACACTTGGCCTTACCTGTGCCTCTGGTCTCAACGGCATTGGTCCCCCTCCTGCCAAGGAGTTCGCGAATACTGCGCAGTGATCCTTGTTGTGGCCCTGTCCTTTGCATTTTATGCACCACACTTCTTCGCGCGCCTCTAGCCGCGGCGCCCTATCCTGCTTCAAACTTTGGATCTCCAAGCATAGATTCTGTAGTTACGCATGGATTTGTTGGACTCCCAACCCCAGATCCTGTATCAGTGTTTCATGCAACCTCATCTCCATTTCCAATGCTTCGGCCTGGGTTGAAAGCTTCTGTTGTGAAAGTGTCGTCCTCAGGTGTGGTGTCAAAGACGCTAAAAGCCATGCGCAGTGTTGTGCATCTGTTAGCGTCATATTAGCCTCGTGGATTGTACTTTTCAATCTCTGATCCAAATCCCAGGGGGTATCGCCTGGAAGCATTGCTATCTCTTTAAATCCGATGATTGATTGTGTCTCTGATTTCGGTCGGCTAAATTCTCTGTTCAGCGTATTTTGGATCTTCGCTATTCATGCATTTGGGTGATCATTCGAGTGCTTTATATACCATGTCAGCGTATGATCTTGCAGTGTGCTTACCAATGTGGCCTTCTTAATGTTGTCATCTATGACCCCTTGTGCTTCCCACACTTCTCTTACCATGAACCAGAACTGGTCCGGATCCTCATTCCTACTCCTCTGGATACGGGTAGCTTGACCACAGTCGCCATGCTGAACCATGGGCGTGGTGGAGGTGGGGTGGGTGAAGATGGAGGTGAAGTAGGTGAAGCGGGTGATGGCGTAAGTAGAGGTGATAACTGCGGAATGCGCTGCCTTATCAAATTGACCGCACTTCTTGGAGAAACTTGAGCGCGTTCTTCCTTGCTCTCTGGCGAGGGTGAAATTAAAGGATTGTTTCCTGATCCCTTGGTACCTTTGTATATCCTTCCGCTCCACGTTGTTCCAAACATTAATGTATTCGCATCACCCGTTTTTCACATAACAACATCTTAATCCAGGTATTTAGGGATTTAATGTACCTACCTCGCAGTCCCTTAAGAAAATGTTGTTCTTCTTCATTATAGCTCATGGTCATGTCTATCGCAAACTCAGTTATAAATCCCCCTATTATCCGGTTGAGCCAATGGTCCACAGCTTGTACGATCTTATCTTCTAATGCCTCTAATTTGCACACTAACTCTGGAGTCCACACTATTGGTTGATCGAGCTTGTACCTTCCCTGGCTGTTGGCTAACCTCGCGATCCAATCATATAACTCTGAAGAGAAGGACGTGAAGAAGATCTCTTGGATTTCTGTATATACGTAGCGATACAGCCACCTCTTCTCGGATACCTGTGGAGTTCTGTTTTCCTGTGTCACGAACTCGTGAAGCTTCTGATCTAATCACTCTTCAATTTCCTTCTTTGTGGGATTCCAGTGTTCTGACATTAGATATCCCTTAGGCAGATCCCGGTCCCAGCAACAGAACCATTTTTTGGCTTGTTGGGGCCTGACCCAGGTTCAGAAGTGATTTAGCCAAACAAATCCCGAAACTATCGGCCCTTTCGGAAACAGTCCGCGGAGCGTGGACTGAGGTCTCACCAGAGGTAGTATGGGAGGGTGCTGGAACTAGGTTTCCACACCCTATGGATGTCTTTATGAGGTCTGGGAAGTTCGCAAACCAATCTTGTGCACTTGCACTATTTCACGCAGCCGTCCGACCTTGGCATAGCTCTAGTACAAATCGCGACGAGGTGTTTTCTAGATCCTTTACCCTTACTATGTTATTATTATAGATCTAACTTAATTTTGTGGGCCCAGTAGTCTTATCAATCATTCAACATTCATAACAAGTGTGCGCAATCATAAACTATAAAGAGATGCATAAAAATATAACAGAAGTATAAACACTAAGATCTACGAGCCGATGCACAATATTGCAGAATCAACTTATCTTTCATTAAACCTCTATTCAGTTACAATCCCAACTCCACCTTGCACACTTAGCTGCAGGGGTCCATGCACACAGCTGTGGACTCTACGAGGCCTCTACGCACTCAGCTGTAGAGCCTCTTCCTACTACTATGACCCAAAACGTGGACTTATAGACTCAGAGCAAATTTCTCGTTCAAAAACCCATATCACTTAAGATCAGGACTAAAATCTTGCCTCTACACTTGGAGCCTCGCTCTATTTATACATTCCCATGGTCCATGGACCATGGGTAGGCCGACACATTCTATATTAAATTACAAAAAAATTAGGGAAAACAACACTAGACTCTCGTGCTCTGCACCTGCATTTCGCGGGGTCTTACATTACATTTGACCAAAATTCGGGCTACAAGCCCCAAAAACCCGCTATGGGGGGATTCGCTGCCCAATAGTCCTTGTTGTGCTTCCCTCTCATGTCTACACAACTCTTGTTCCTTCTGAAGTTGCTCCTTCAACTCTTGCAACTACTTTACTATTTCCTCCATCCTCTATTTATCTCTCTACCTTTCTACGTTCCTCTTGTCACAGTGTCACTTCTTCGCCTCTATTTCATAAGTTGCTTTTTCCACAAGTGGGTTCACTTTGAACTTGTAGCTTTGTTCTGCCTCTACGTCATCGACAATATTTCTCTTGCCTTTGTCACATGAAAGTGTGTTACCCTCTGTTACTGTTGCTACTGGTGCTCTTCTAGATGCTGCTACATGTTGCTCGGCTAACCATTCCATAGTGATGCCGACTAGTCCATTGTGCCTGGAGAAGTTGTGACAATATCTCCATGGGTCTTTCTCAGCCCAATGACACACCCCGTAGATCCAAGGAAATTTCACTCTCGCACAGTGATCCTTCATAAAATAATGTGGTTCATACAGATTGAAGCTTCTAGTGCCGAAGGTAAATTTTTTGAACTCTTATGTCTCGACATCCGCTTGCTTGAGGTTCTATATCTCGTACAACGTGATCCACAATGAAAGAGTGGGCTTGGGTGCCTTCTTCTTCCGATGTAGTTTAGTTGACAGTCCTGCTGAGATGTGGTACGACAGTTCTTGCATGATGAGCTTTTCCATGGAAAACTTCAATACAACATGCGAAGGATTCTTCGCGTCGTATATCTGTATGAAGGTGCCAAAAGGTGAGGCATACCAATCCGCTATGTCGATCAATGCCTCCATTGCTTCCTTTGATATGCAAGGTGGATCCTGCTCAAATATCATCTTTCACACCGGGGTGACAAAATTATTTGACAACTGTGTGATGACTCCGTGGAAGCTACATTCAGAAAATAGTTTGCAATAAGTGTTTACAGAAGTTTCCACTGATGTCCATGCCCACTTCAACCCTAGGAATTCCTGACGGGTATAGATTGCATCCAATATGTATGCGGAGATGTAGATTTCTGCTTTCCAACCTTTGGGTGGCTTCAAAGCTCTTGTTACCTATTCCTTCAGCCTATGAGCCAACATGTCGGACCAGTTGCATGCTTTGCCTTCATTGGCCAATTGGTCCAACATGATCACCCAACTCTACGGGAAGGTCTCCATACTCTCTTGGTCATACAAGCGGCATGCAAGGATGACCAAGTACTAATATGCCTTCCATAGTATCTTCATCTTATAAATATGGTTGGGTGTCATTCTGAACTTGGCTAGCTCCTTCACCTAGTGCTTCAAGATATCCCTGGAGTTGGCATTACTGTTGGGTATGCTGAAGGGTGTCTCCATGGTGATCACTGGCTTCGGTAAGTGGTACATCTGCTAATAGTCCTGTGCCCTAAAGGTAGCAATCTTTGTCCAATTGACACTGCTTAACACCATCGTCTCAGGAGAAGTGTTCGAGATGATCCAATGTATCATGTTAGTGCATGGAAACATGGGATACCTGCATGCAATCTGGTACAATCCGGACTTGTGAATGTCCACATAAACTTTGCGGTCTTCAAGATCTTCCCCAAATGTGCCTGAGAATGCATCATTGATCTCTTCACATTTCATCTTGATTTCTTTGTCTATGATCAGCTTCGTGTCTTCATAGATCGACAAACTCATAGACACTCACTCAACTGCATCTCCAGTTGTGCTTTCGTCGGTGTCCTTTAACCCTGCTCTCTTGGAGGCCATTGATCCTAAACTACTGAGAGATGGACTAACACCTGCTATATCTGGAGACATTATGACATCCATGGAAAGCAATATGTTAGTTTAAAACAAATCAAAATTGAGGACTGACATGCAACATACCCAAGAGAATGATGGCAAGGATTGCGCAATTTTCACTGGGAGGTTGGGAGACTAACTGTAGGGACTACACAAAAGGCAGTCCAGACTATCGGGAGGCTGGTTGACTACTGGAATTGTGCAATGCACAATCCAGACTGACCTTCTGGGTGCTGAGATTGTTCAATGTGCAATTTTAGTTGGGAATTCATGCAAGACGCATTGTGCAATTTTCTAGGCCAGCAGAAATTGCCAGTCATAATTGCGTAAAGCAAGTCTCGAGGACATTGTCTAGCCAAATTTGCACATTTTCTGAGGGGAAGGAAGAGCCTTCCCTCTCAGAAATGCGCAATGATGTCCAGGCAAGGCAAAGTCCAGGCCAAGGTTTCCCAAACCTGCCGACAGGCGACTGAAAACATATGGAGATCAAAATGCATGGTGAAATTGAGTGTAGGAAAGATTGAATGACCATGCATGCAAACAACGAATGCAAGATTCAGAAAAAGGAAAAAAATGCATGTGTGTGAAATGATTCGCCGAATCAGCGTCCGTCTGTGCAAAATAGTGTCATGCATACGACAATAGTGAGATGCAAATGAAAAATTAAATGGTGCTTGTATAGGCTAACATGCATGCAAACGACAGTAAGCATTCACAAAAATCAAGTAGACAACACGCACACAAGCCAAAACACAAAATGTGATAGAAATGTTGCAAAAGACAAGTAAAGCGGACTTACTCGGAAATAACTGAGCTGGATGTGACAAAGACTCCTAGATGTGTTGTGGGATGTCATAGCTCCAAGATCGATGTGAAGAATGAGCTCTGAAGCATCAAATAAATAAGTTTGAGGCTTATGACATGCATGCCACAAATATAGTAAAAGCGACACTTGGAGGGAAGTTTCTAAAATGATCTTTGCATGTAACCTCCAACTGCTAAAAATAGATCCCTAAAATCTAGGGATGCTTTTTGCATGTTGCTTTCTGCTATTTCATGAAAAAGTAGCCCATGCATGCAAATCAAGTTTGCTGGGTCCTCGGTGGAACTGGTCAACCTGAAGGCACATGAAACAACATGCTTAATTGAGAGAGAGATTTGCACAATTTCTGGGAGGAGCTAGGCTGGTTGTCCCAGAGGGATTGCACAATTTCTGGGAGGAGCAGCTGATTGTTGCCAGAAATTGCACAATTTTCTGGGTTGAGCTACAGTGTTGGGCTAGATTGCGGAATTTTCTTAAGGAAGCCTATCTGACTACATTGCACAATTTCTGAGCCTAGTAGGCTGTCTAACAGATTTGTGCAATTTCTGGAGGGAAGGTTGGTTCCCCTCCAGAATTGCAAAAGTTTCTAAGGGAGCTAATCAACTAGCAACTAGTTTAAGTCAGGAATGGCAGCCTTTGAAATAAGTGAAGTAAATTGACATGCACAGGTTGGCAATCCATTGAAAAACTAATGAAGCCTATGTACTTGACAATGCAAGACAAGTTGTTAGGATGGTTGGTAGGGAGGCTCCAAAATGAAGCTAAGGCAAAATTTTGGAGGGTGGTTGTAGCCGCTACAACACTGAGCAAAAACCATCGTTCTCTTTAGAGAGACACATTTTTCTAAGGGGGGTTGTAATAAATCCATCGGTAGAGGAGCCAATCTTGAATTTTTGAAAGTGAAATTTTTTTCATGTTCCTCTATTGACAATGTTTCATCCACACTATTTAAGATTGTACTGTATGAGGAGGCTTCAGCAAACAAATCATCAAATTTATGTTCTTCATGATGAAACCTTCTTATTTCATAGGTTTTATAAACCTATCATGCTACTCTTCTAGGATAATATGCCCTCACAAGGATGGTGGCTAATTTTAAGACTTCTATAGGTTTCACCTCTTTCTCTACATGACCATAATTATCTAGGGAATAAATGTCGAAAGGTAGAGGAAACTGGGGCCAAACCCTTTTATTGCAGTCTCTGAGAACCTTGGTAATTCCATGGGCTATAGTCTGGTAGGCCACTTCTCTGCACAGTAGTTTGTTAGGAATGTAGAGGGGTAAGACGTGAGGTGTCACATATCTTCCCCAAGCTCTAATGTATGTAAACAATTCTTCACTAAACTAGTTCCAAATCTTCTTAAGGTTTTCCATGGCTTCTGGGGACATTCTAGGAGGCTTAGCTTCAAATACTATTTCATAGATAGGCATGATGACTCAGTGGTAAATTTCATAAAAATGATCAAAATAATTAGAATCCTAAATAAAATTATGATAAATATGAATTGGAAGAAGATCAGAAGGGGTTCGTTTCCATCCTCTGGTTGGGAAATACAAAGAAAAACAAAGACAATCCATAATGTAAGTAGACATGTAAAATGGAGGAATTTTGTTTTTCAGAAACACTTCGGGAGGTGTGGAAAGAAAATATGTGCTTAGTAAGGTTATTGGACAATAGGGTGTCACAATCAAAGTTATAGCCCTAAAATTCCCCATCAATTAGGGAAACCCAAGAATCATGAAATTCAGAGACGTTGGGATAGGCATATAATATGCACAACATGGTAGAAACCTGACTGAAAGAAGTTGTTGGCATTACGGCTAATGTGTTGTTCTTGATGGAAACCTACTTGACAAATATGTCCTTGATGTCAACTCTCTTATAATATGATGGTTATGTAACTAATGTATATATTAGAAATATTGGTATAGAATGCATGGAAATTGTTCATATTGAAAAACATACGCAACCCTTATGAAGCAGAGTCACATACATATGTAGGTAGTATGAAGAAAAGTTGTGTGCATAATCCAAACCATGGAAAGTTGGATACCAGAGGCTATTAACATAGTAATTTCCCATAGTATTTTTTTGGCAACATCTATTTGATCCCGTCAACAAATAATAACATTACTAAGGGATTTACCTAAGGTATTTGCAAAGGAAAAATCTATATAAGGTGATGGAGATCAAGGTGTTACGTGTGCAAGTGAATGGTTTGTTCATGTATGATTTTATATGGACCAAGTGTGCACCAACGAGCAAGGAAATGGCTCAAATATGATAGATCAGAAAGTGCAGTGAAGGCTAATGAATGTATTTTCTTAAGATAATTATGCCCGTGTAGCTAACTGTTTGTCAACTTAATTGTCTTAAATTGATTACATAAATTATCAACCAGAGTTGGTAAACTTGTGAAGTGCAAGTGAACTATATATGCTAGAAGCCTTTTTATTAAGTTGGATTTATTAATTGATTGAGTTATTGGAAATGTGTCTTTAAGTTTTGTATTCCTATTTGAAAATGAAATTAACATTTTTATCTAGTGAAAAATAAAATGATTGTGAATTTAAAGCAATATTCCTTACTTAAAAAACAATGAAACCATAAAGACTTCACACTTTGCAAAAATAAACTCACACTTGCAGAATAAAAAATAAATTAACTTACACTTGCAGAATAAAAACTAAATTAACTCTTGCTTGATGAATAGAAACTAAATTAACTCTCGCTTGCTGAATAGAAACTAAATTAACTCTCACTTGCTGAATACAAACTATATTAACTCACTCTTGCTTCAAAATTAAAATTTCAAGAAAGTAACTTCAAACAACCACTCTTCTTTTAAAATTAAACTAAGAAAACATTTAAATAAAAATTATTTGAACATAAATCTGAAAGAAATCTATATACCCAAATCTATAGAGAGAAACATCTTTATGCTATGAAGTTGAAATGTTTTTTAATGAAACTCCAAAGAAATCACAAGGAAATCATTAGTACTTTGATGATTCAAATCAGCTCCATAAACTATAAAAGAGAGTTAAGATCAAACTAAGATAAGAAATAAATATATGAATTACGAAATAAACATATGTGAAAATTCTACAACAAATAATAACACAAAGGAAAATCTTCAAGTTAAAAACCCTCATTGTTTGTAGGGGCCCTCCACAAACAAGTGGTCTCAAGCTCCAACAAACAGTTAACTGTACATCAAGTCTTCAAAGGCACTTCCATTAAATAAAAACACAGAGTTTCAAAATGATTACAGTCACAAAATATTAATTCGCTATTGTCCCCTGTTTTTTCCTACCTTATGGTATTTATAAAAGTCATTTAATAAATGTTTGAGGCTTTCATGCCTAGTTTTCGCTAACAGAGTTCTAATTCAAACTTATCAAACTAATATTACTAATTTTATCTTCTAATAGATAGCGATCCGCTCATGATTTTCTATTCGGCAAAGCAAATCTTCATGCGTTTTCATCTTGGACTCTCGCTTGCTTTCTCCAGCTACGTGTTGACATTTTCCTTTGACCACATGATTCAGGCTATCTTCTAATGATTTTGTGTAGATATATAGGAGGAGATCGTTGAGGGGATCAACCTCTTTCTGCCCATATCTTTCTTTCCTTGAATGGCACCTAGAGCCCCATTCAATAATGGAGTTGGCTACAGAAGTGGATGTGAGCTGCAGAATTGCATGAATCCGGTAGCCAATGAAAAAGTTAACTTAATAATAAGGAACATTTTTGAAATATGAAAAATAGGATAATTAGTACCTTACCTATGTCAAAAACATGTAATTCGATGCCGATCAAGTCAAAAATAATGGTCAAGGAGAAGGAAAATGAGTGAAGAAGAGTGTCAATATGAAGCATTCATGAGGTTCTACATTCCCCACATGGAGGTCATTGCATGTCCTCATGAAAAAATGCAAAAATTAGTGCCCTTGTCAACTACTACATCTCCTTTGAAACTCGATCTAGCACATCTAAATTTGTCTTTTTCACCTTTTTCCTTGCCATTGCCATCCTTGGCTTATTCATCATAATTTTGTATTTTAGATTTATCATTTTTCTTTTAAGGACTTGATTCTTTTGTTTCAACTTCTTATCTTTCTTATACCACTGACCCAAATGTAAGAGAATATTGTCATTTTGGGTTCTTTGGATTTCATTCTACATCTTCAAGGCTTCATGTTCCTTTTGTATGTATCTATTTAGCATCTCCAGCTGAAATATTTCTTGTTTTAAAATATTTATAACTGGAGGTTCTTGTGGGCTACTAGCCTAGTCTTCCTTTTCATGCACTGTTGAACCAGATGTCTTTTCTATGGATTTATTTTCTAGAGATTCGATATAATTGTGTATCTCTTATTGTATTGAATCTATCTCTGGTGTTCCTCGACTTGGGCTTTGAATGAGTGAAATGGCAGTAGGTGAAGGAGTCTTATGCTTCTCTATTTCCTCATATTCCATGACTTTTAGAGATGGTTCCTTCAGTGCTTGATTAAGAATGGCACTTCTTCTCACATTTGATGGAGGAGGGTTTTTTATTTGAATTCTTTTCTTTTCTGTTTTGACCTCCTCTATCTCCTTGGATGTGTTTTCTTCTTCTTTGTTGACTTTATTTCTTCTAACAGTTTTCCTTTTTATGCTTCCTAAAATTTTTGCAATAGGAATTTCATCCTCTGATTGTTCCTGGGACTATTGTTGAGGTAACTTTTGAATTGGGATTTCAGATACTCTTTTTCTCCCTTTTTTTCCTTTACTACTACTGGCATCTTCTTCTTCTTCTTCCTTAAAATGGTTTCTAAGTAATAAGTTTTCCCAATCATATCCTAACCCTTAAGGTCGAATTCAATTATCATTTTTATGAGGCCATGATACATAGTAGTTTCTATAATTTGAATCTTTTTTTGTACATTTCCTGACATTTTTGTTAATCTATTCAACAAAAAGTATGAGAGATTGATCTTATTTCGTTCCAGAAAATGAATCATTAGGGGAATGTGATAAAATAACATGTAGCCAAACCTCCCTTCACAAGACATAAATTGTTGAATAACCAATAATAGATTTCTCCATTTACTTTTAAGTGCAGCGCTCGGGATACCTTTCTAAAAAATGGATATGTCCATACATGGATTCTTTAAGAAAATCTCCATTCTTGATTTTATAAGCCTCTGTTTTTAAACCATTGTTCTCCTCCTCTGGATAGGCCGGTAGCTTTATCAATAAGGGACTATGTCACTACGAATTTAACATCTCCAATCTCAACTTATACTCCATCAAAATCTCCAGCGAAGGATTTGGTCACCTCTTTGTTGAAACCATCAAATTTCTCCGCGAAATGTAGCCACTGCTCTTTCTGCAACATCTCTTTCACTCCATGGATTCTATTCCATTCGGTTCAGACCTCACAATGATCCCCACGATCAGAAATTTTTGCCTCTGACTTGCTTCTTGACAGAAAATGGATCAAGGTTTCAGAATTAGTGGTTTCTGCTAGGGTATTAACGAAAATGAGGAAGAGAGATGAATGAGTGAAGTGATTGTTTTAGAGTATTTAATGAATGTAGTTGGTGATTTCGGCGATTACTTCAATGAATTCGAATATGAGTCGGGAGTGTTGTGAAATGATTGGAGATAAATGGCGGTGTTATGGTGATATGACCAAAATATCTTTCAACCTTAGGCAACGATGTTTTTAACTGGAGATACAATCATCATAAAATTTATATACTTAATGTTTTATCCTTATTACTAACTTAAATGTTTGCATACCTTTGCATTCCCTTACTTTCATATTTGTGACCTTTGTTTGCTCTTTTCTTCATTGTCTTCAGGTGCTTTCAAGAATGAATTTGATCACTGCTTCAATTGCTCCAATTGGTTATTCTTGTTAAACATCAGCTGCAGAATTATGTGAAAGATGCATATTTCTAGATGCATATTTCTTGATATTATGTAGCTATTTTATTTCTGAAAAGAAAAAGAGGACAAAAAGAAAATGAGAATGGGAAAGAAAATTTAGAATGCAAAAATTACTTGGTTTTCACCCTAAGTTTTCTATATAAACATGCCAATAGTGTTGGTTTTCATGTTTATAGAAATTTTATTTTATATATATATATATATATATATATATATATATATATATATATATATATATAGATATATATATATATATATATATTAGAAAAGAAAAAGACTTATAAGTCAAGTTGGAGGAGAAGGAAAATCCTTCTTAACCAACTAGAATTCACTGTTGTCTTGCAAATGTTTGATAAACTCCTCCTTTGTCAATAGCTTATGATATATTCTTAATTGATGACCATTCACAAGAAAATCGGTTCTTTTTTCATCAATAGTTCTGATCCTAACTGCACCATTATCAAAGATTGTTTCAATCTCATAGGGCCCAAGCCAATGAGTTTGAAATTTCCCTTGGAAATATTTGAAATTTGAATCAAAAAGTAATGCCCAATCTCTTGGCTAGAACTTTCTCTCTTTGCTATATTTGTCATGCCATTTGGATCTTTGTTGTTGAACTAGGCTGGTTCTTTGGATTTCATCTTGTCTTATTTCATCGAGTTCATTTAACTTCTCCATCCTTTGTCTTTGTGCTTCTGAAAGGTCAAGACCAAATTTAACTGTTGTCTTGAAAGTTTTGACCTGAAACTCAATAGGAAACATGACTTTCTTCCCATAAACAAGCTCATAGGGAGTGTTCCCTATATCTTTTATCCATGTGGTACAGTATGCCCATAAAGCTTCTGGAAGCTTTTTTGCCTAGTCTCTTCTATGCAGATGCACAATTTTGGTGAGAATCGCTTCAATTACTTTATTGGTGGATCCCACTTGTCCATTTTCTTGTGGATGGTAAGGAGTGAACTTCTGATGTTTGATTTTGTACTCCTCCATTACCTTTTGTACCAACTTGGATGTGAATTGAGTACCTTGATCTGTTATAATTTCCCTTGGGACACCAAAATGAGTAAAGATATCCTCAAAAAGAAATGAAACTACAACATCTTCAGTAGAAAAAGGAAGTTCTTTAGCTTCTACCCATTTTGTAACATAATCAGTGCAAACAAGAATGTACCTTTTCTGTCTCGATGGTGGATTGATTGGACCAACGAAATCCAGAGCCCATTTTTCAAAAGGATGAATAGGTACCTGAGGCTGTAGAGGCATTTCCTTGGAGGGAACAAGTTTCCCCATCCTTTGACACCTATCACATCTCTTGACATACTTCTTGGCATCCTTAAAAATGGAAGGCCAATAGTATCCTAAGACAAGGACTTTGTAGCAATTTCTTTTGTCAGTGAAGTGTCCTCCACATGGTTCATCGTGACAAGATTTTAATATCTCTGGTACTTCATATTCTCTAACACACCTTCGGATGATCAGATCTGGCCCTGTTTTATAAAATTCTTCATTTATCCATGAATAAGATGCACTAATTTGAATTACCTTCCTTTTTTCTCGAGGAGATAAATAGGATGGTAACATCCCTGTAGCCAAATAATTAGCAATATCTGCAAACCGAGGTGATTTAGTAGATACTGCAAAAATATATTCATCGAGGAAATTGTATTCTATAGGTTCATCATTATTATCATTTTGAATTATAGACAAAAAGTCAACAACTGTATTTTATTTCCTACATTGATCCAAAATAGTGATGTTAAACTCTTGCAACAATAGCAACCATCTTGTAATTATGCCATTAGTGACAAGTTTATTCATTAGGTACCTAATTGCAAAATGATTTTTATGTAAAACTATTTTGTAGCCCGTAATGTAATGTCTGAATTTATTGATAGCATGGACAACACCTAAAAACTCCTTTTCTGTTATAGTATAATTTAACTCTGCAAGAGTCAAATTTTTACTGGTGTAATAAATGGCATACAGAATTAAATCCTTTTGTCCTAGTATAGCTCCTAAAGTTATGTCTGAAGCATCAGTTGAAATGTGAATAGGTAATGTCCAATTTGGTCCTTGAAGAATGGGTGCTTCAGAGATTTTATCTTTTAATGTCTCAAAGGCCTTTTGGCAATCAAAATTCCAACTGAATTCATAGTCTTTTGTGAGTAGTCTGAAAAGTAGAGATGCAATTTTTGTAAAGTTTTCTATGAATATTCTATAATAACCAGTGAGACGAAGAAAAATTCTAACATCTCGTTGACAGGTTGGAATTGGTAATTTAGAAATAACTTCTACTTTAGATGTGTCCACTCTAATTCCATTTCCTAAAATATGGTGTCCAAAAACATTTCCCTCGGTAAACATCATAAAACATTTTTCATGGCTTAGTGACAGATTTTCCTCTTTACATCTAATGAGAACTTTTTCCAATTTTTTAAGAGCTTCTTCAAAAGAATTTCCATAAACTATAAGATCGTCCATATACACTTCCACATAATCATGAATTTGATCAGAAAAAATGCCTAATACTGCTCTTTGGAATGTTGTAGGTGCATTACATAATCCGAAAGGAAGTACTCGGTAAGAATAAGTTCCCCATGGGAAGGTAAAGGTAGTTTTATCTTAGTCTTATTGGGCTACTTTGATTTGATTATGCCCACTAAATCCATCTAAGAATGAAAAATATTTCTTTCCTGCCAACACATCTAAAAATTGGTATATGAAAGGAAGTGGAAAGTGATCTTTTAAAGTGGCTTTATTCAATTCCCTATAGTCAATACATACTCTCCACTTTCCATTCTTTTTAGGAACAATTACTAAGGGTGAAACCCACTAAGAATCTCATACTGGATAGATGGAATTAACATTCAACATTTTTTGCAGTTCCTCCTTAACAATTCCCCTTAGATTTGGATTCATTCTTCTTTGAGGTTGTAGAATTGTTTTGGCATTTTCTTCAATGAAGATATGACGTATAAAAGTATTAGGATCAATTTCCTTCATGTCAGTATATTCCCATGCATAGGCAGAGGAATGTTCTTGTAACATATTTATTAATTCTTTCCTCTGAAATTTTCCCAAATTATTATCGATATTCAAAGTTTTTCCTTGAAAGATTTCAATTGTAGAATTGCCAAATTTTTCCATAGAATGCAAGGATAGTTGACGAGATGATAAATATTCAATATTGTATTGTCCTTGAAAACTCTGACTAGATTCACAATATGATGAAGATTCATTATTTTCTATTAAATTCAAAATTTGATCTTCCTCATCTATTTGTGAAGTAGAAAATATTGGTCTTATATCAATGTCATCATCTATCCATTCTTCATTTTTAACCTCTATTGTTGTTTTTTCAAGTGGATACAATGTGAATTTGTTTGTCAATCTCCCATCAGAAATGAACATATCACCAGATCTACAACTTATAAAAGCATCGGTTGTAGCTAGCCATGGTCTTCCTAGAATCAATGGATGTCCTCCTAAGTTATTCTTGGATGTTAAAATCATAGAATCGACAAGGTATTGCCAAGAATCCAAGGATACATATATATCTTCTAATACACCCTCAAGTTTGATTACAGATCTATCTGCCCGTTGTAACAGTGTAGGTGTATATTGAAGATTAGAAAGTTTTAATTGATTCATAGTTTATTTACTCATTATGTTTATTGTTGCTCCTAGATCAATCTATGTATTTGGGATCTCTACACCATTGATGTGTGTTTTCACAATGGGACTTCCTGAATCAATATATTTCTGAATTGTTGTCTTACCCATCATGATATCTACAATTTTTCTAACTATTTGAATTCTTTTGATTTCTTTTCTTTTTCTTCTTGGTATTTTTATGCTTAATTCCCTATTTGTCTTTGCGAAAATTGGTATTTCATTAATGTCTTGTAGCAAAGGAATATTTATGCAAACATTCTTCAGTTCATCTAACATGTCATAATTAGGCAATAATTTTTTTTTTTCTAGCTCTTCATCAATTTTTAATCTCTCATGAAAAGGTGGTTTTGAAACAAATACTGAAGGTTGTTCCATAATAGGAGTTGAGTTATTTGAATGTGTTGTAGTAACTTTTTTTTGAGTTTTTTATTTTTCATTAAGAGATTTTTCTACTATAAAGATCTTTTCTTTTTCACTTTCTTGAATAACAACTCATGGGGACTTCTTTTCTAATATTCTACCAAATCTAAGTTGAACATTGTTTATATCTAGTGGAGTTATCATGTAAGTTTGAAAATTGTGTCCTTCCATATTGTAAACAGGTTGTGAATTTTTATTATTGTTCGGATTTGGGAGTGGCTGGGTAGGAAATTGGGTTTGGTCTTTGACGAAACGGTAATGAAATTTGTGGATTCAAATTGTGAGGTTGAGTTCATTGAACGGGCTGAGGATAATATTGTGGAGGAAAAGTAGGATATGAATTTTGAAATTGTGGAAATTGAGAATATTGAGGATACTTTCCACAAGGATTTTTCCATCCTTGTGACCAAGTTTGTGGCAAAAATTGCCAAGGCATTGGGGCAGTGCAATTACTTTGTGATTATTGTGCAAATGGTTGAGTGTTAAAGCCTTGAGTTGTATTTGGCTGTGGATTCTGCCAAGGTCTTTTAGCAATAAAACAAAGAGTATCTCCCTAATTTGGTACTCCTTCTTCTAGATAGATAGCTTTAGGACATGGTATTGAGGGACATTCTTTTGTATCATGATTTTTTTCACATATAACACAAGTTTCTACACTCTTTAAATCAAGAGGACATTCTTGCAAGGCATGTTTTTTTCTGCTATTAGGGAAAAAAGTGGACAATGCGTCATTTTCATATTTTTGCTTGTTTCTTTTTTAAGGGTGTCAATTTGGTCACTAAGACTCCCTAAGATATTGTTTTAAAATTATCAAACAAATTTCCTAATTCTTCTCTACTTACTGTACCAGCTGCAGATTTATTAATCCTTTATAGAAGAGGATCTCTTAGATTTTTGCCGACTCTTGCTTTGCCTCTTGAAATGTGTATGCATAACTCACAAAATTTCTCCTAGTGACAATTGAGAAATTTATCCCTTACCCATTAGATTGAGAAGATCAATCCACTCATCTCTAATGGATGTCAATAAGAGATCTTTCAAAGTCTCCTCATCTAGATTATTCATTTTTTCCCTTTTAACATTATCAACAAATCTTTCATGAAGTCTTCAAGATTTTCATCTTCTTTCTGTACCATTTTAAAGACTTCATCCTTAATATTATGGGGAATAGAGTACTACTTATATTTCTCTAAGAATGTAGTTTTCATTTGTTCCCATGTTCTTAAGGAGTTTATTCCTAAACTCATAAATCATTTTAATGTTGCATCTTTAAGGGTTGCAGGGAATAATTTCAACTTTTGAGCATCATGCAGATAATCATATGATCTATACAAGACTTAAAATTCAAAGAGAAATGTTTCAGGATCTTCACTCCTTAGTCCATGAAAGTTTGGAAGGATATAGGGTGAGATATTTTTCATTGTCACAGTTGTATCTTCATTGAGGATAGGAAATCCAAAGGGTTCTGGATTTATATCTTCTCCTCTTCCTCTTCCTCTTCCTCCACCTCTTCCACCTCCCCTATTTCCTCCTCTTTCTCCTCCAATCCTAGGTTGTTCACCATTCAAATTATGTACCTCTTCTTCCCCTTCTCCAGCCATTATAGATTCTTTAGAACTAATATATGGTTTTGGTTGCAAGATTGGGTTTTCAATTTCATCTAGTTCCTCTAGTTCTTCTATCAATGGTTTGTTAAAATAGGCTTCTTCTTCCTCTTCTTCAGTAGGAACTTCCAACTCTTGAGCTAGAATTTGTTCTCCAATTGAAGATAGGAAAATTACTCCTATTATTTGAGATATGGGATCTTCTTCTTCTAGGTAGGATTTCAGATATTAATATATCATGGAGTTTTTGTTTGCCTGTTATGGATGGAATTCGAGTTTGTGTAGGTGGTGTGGCACTACGAGGTGATGGTGGGGTAAGTGATGTTGTTGGAATTAAACTCTTTCCTCTACCTTCAAATCTACCCCTAGAACCTCTTTCCCTATGCATATCATGTTTTTATTTTTGTTGTTTGTTTTTTATTATTATTATCCAAGAGAAATAAAGACTTCTATTTACACTTCCCCAGCAACAACACCAAAATGTTTGTCAACTTAATTGTCTTAAATTGATTACATAAATTATCGACCGTAGTTGGTAAAATTGTGAAGTGAAAGTGCACTATATATGCTAGAAGCCATTTTATTAAGTTGGATTTATTAATTTATTGAGTTATTGGAAATCTGTTTTTAAGTTTTGTATTCCTATTTCAAAATGAAATTAACATTGCTATGTAGTGAAAATAAAATGATTGTGAATTTAAAGCAATATTCCTTACCTAAAAAAAATGAAACCATGAAGACTTCACACTTTGCAGAAATAGACTCACACTTGCAGAATAAAAACTAAATTAACTTACACTTGCAGAAAAAATAATAAATTAACTCCCACTTGATGAATATAAACTAAGTTAACTCTCACTTGCTTAATAGAAACTATATTAACTCACTCTTGCTTCAAAATTGAAAGTTAAAGAAAGTAACTGCAAACAAACCACTCTTCTTCTCAAATTAAACTAAGAAACGCTTTTAATAAAAATGTTGTGAACATAAAGCTCTAAGAAATCTATATACCCAAATCTATAGAGAGAAACATCTTTATGCTATGAAGTTGAAATGTTTTTTAATGAAATTCTAAAGAAGTCACAAGGAAATCATTGGTATTTTGACGATTCAAATAAGCTTCAGAAACTATAGAAGAGAGTTAAGATCAAACTAAGATAAGAAATAAATCTATGAATTATGCAATAAACATATGTGAAAATGCTACAACAAATAATAACAGAAAGGAAAATCTACAGGTTAAAAACCCTCACTATTTGCAGGGGCCCTCCACAAACAGGTGGTCTCAAGCTCCAATGAATAGTTAACTGTGCATAAAGTCTTCAAAGGCGCTTCCACTAAATAAAAACATAGAGTTTCAAAATTATTACAGTCACAAAATATTTATTCACAGTCATCCCCTGTTTTATCCTGCCTTGTGGTATTTATTGTCGGGAGGTATCAATTCTAGATTTCCACCAACATTTAATTTGTCAATTCCGGTAAGTAAACTTAGAGGCATAGCACAATATATGCCAGAATATGACCTCAAGGATTTGTAAAAAAAACCAAGCTTTTGCAAGAAATTCAAAAGAAGCACCATTCAGGAAAAATGAACGAGACTCTTTGAAGGCAAAGTAAACACACTCTGGGAATATACTTATGGGTTGAGTTGACTCTTGCAGAAAGTCTTCCTCAGTTGTCCAGGGGACAAGGGAATGTAGGCCCCATTCAAAAGAAAGAAATAAAGAATTCAAAAACATCTCAAAATATTATTGCTATGTTGAAAAGGTGAAAAGGCATGAAATAAACTAGTAATCATAAAGCAACTTCCTTCCAACTCATCTACAGAAACAACCGAATGCTTTTAAAAAGAATGAAGATAATAATGCACTGCTTCTCTTAAAGACAATTCATAATTTTTTTTGTGTAAGATTGGTAGATCCCTTTTTCTATTCATATTTCATGAAAATAAGTTTGATTTCAAATAAACTGCAGGTGGCCTCAACCTGCCCGCAGGAAACCAGGTTTGTTGGCCACCTGTCTGCATCAAACACTGTCCAAAATTTGTAAATAGTTTTTCTTACCATCCATGCTAAATTGGTGATTTTGTCAGCTATATAATTCTTGCTAAAAAATTAAATGCTCACTGTCATCTAGAAAAAAATATATTGGCTATATTGGCTGATCTGCTTCATTCATCTGAAGAATCAATTGGGTTGGGGCTTTCGTGCTTGAACCCAGAACTTCACTTCTCATCATATTCTGGAGACTCTGTTTGATACTATTTAGACGAGGTTGTTGTGGTACAGTTGCATTTTGACAGATTGTATCTCCCTCTGCAGGTCCTTCGTACTTGGTTCTGCTAGTCCATCCTCCTCTGGGTCTTCTCTTTCCTTATAGGTTGTCATAGCATGGGCCAGGATGTTTTTCATGACCCAATATTGTTGGATGGTTTGCCGACCTCTGGTATTACCTAGATTTTTGACAATTATTTCCCATTTCTCTGCCTCGATCTCTTGATTTTCAATGTTTGTGTTTAGTTCTCTTTCCCATTCAGAGATTATAGCTTTCACCTTATCCAGGGTTCCTACATAATATGTGTTGATAAGGTTTTGCATACTCTCCTTCCTATTTTCCCACCTCTTTTGCTTAGTGCTTTTCTTGAAGTCGGTTCCAGGCCTTTCATCTTTTTTTCCATCTTTCCTGGTCTTTTATTTCCTTTCCTTCCTAGTTGGTTGCCTTCCTTTGCCATCCAATTCTTATTTCTGCTTTTTTATTTCCTATCCATGTGGATCACCTGGACCGGGGTTTGGTGCTCACTAGTGTGGTTCAAGTGCCGAGTCGTGAGAGTCCTCTCCACTCTGGCTTTTAAGCTACCTATAACAAAAACTAGAAATAAAGCATTATAAACCGTCATCAAATTTACCATAGTGGAATCATAATATTTTTTTCTCTGTAAGTTGGTCTTGTAATTGACATCATTCCTTATGTTCTTGTTTTGATACTTGGCCTAAGAATTGGCCTCGATCCTTTCAGGATTCCCCACATACTTTCCCCATTCTAGGTGAGACTTCTCAGGAGCAAGTGCTTTCATCCACTTCATGCCCTAAAGACTGTGATGACCCCCATCTACACCCATGTTCCCCACTCTCCCCATAGAGATTTGAAGGATAGTAACAACACCATTGTCCTAGGTGCTTATCATGAGAATTTGAATAGCCCCTCTTTCTGGCTCCTGCAAGACTTCCCTGCACCTCCACCCTACTATAATCCCAACCCTGCCACCTAGTTTCCCCGGTTTCTTTCTTCCCTGGTATGCGCCACCCTAGAGGGAAATACAATGCTTCTAATTTTCCCACTAGACTACAATCCTTTTTCCGGTCCACGAAAGTGCTACCCTTCACCATTGGGTCCCCTTGATGGAGCTAAGAAAAATCCCACTTTGGGCGGTTTCCCTTCCCCCGTTTCAGCCCCAGTTAATGTACCTTCTTCTGCATACCTTTTCTAGGTCCAGGATCGACTCTGGATTGAGGAAAAGCAAGCCAATCTATCTCACCCAAATTGACAGGCCAATTACCCAAGAAGACCGGGAGGCCTCAGCATTTAAATCAACTAGGGACACCATTAAAATTAACCATTTTTCTTCTTCTAGATTCACTTTAGTGCCTCTTTCTAAATGAATTCTTTGCAAGAGCCAATTCATGATTTACAAACAAGTGTAAGTGAAAGCAGATAGCACATACCAATTTTTACAATCAAAATCTGAACATTGTTGACGTCCTCCAACGCTCGGCTCTTACCACCTTTAGATGCACGTCCTGCTTTTTCTTTCTGCATGTGAATGCTCCTCATCCTTACATTCTTTCCATTTTTCTTTCTCGTCCACCTGCTTAGCATGCCTCCTGAAAAATCCATCACGTGATCTCTTCCTCTATCCGCCACCCTTCCTCTTGCTTGAGGGTCTCAGGATGGGGTTCCACTAACTTTACCATAAATGTAGACCATTAAACTTTGCCTACCGCCGGATGCTCTTGCCGTGAGTTGTCTTTTTCTACCTCACCACTTGCCAACTTCTATGCCAACTATCCTTGCCTTCGTCCCTTTGCCATTCGTGCCAACTGGCCATCTGCTCTTACCTCTGCACACCTTGACAACTATCCCTACCTTGTATTTCCCAATGCTCCACTTTCATTTTCCAGCTCTCATGGCCCTTGTCCAGCCTCTCCTCCCTCTGCTCGCTGTGCCATCTGGCTGGCTTCTCCATCCTTGGCCCACCATGACCTTTGACTGTCTCCTCTCCCCTCTAATTTGGAAGGTCTGTCACACCTTGATATGGGGTTTTCTCCTTTTTCCTTGTGTATTCTCAGGATTTCCTCTAGACTATTCATGCCTACCATTTGACTTAACTCATTTCCCATTATATCAACGTTTTTGCCTGCCTTTCCATGCCCTCAGTTAGCTAAGTTGTCTGTTGCCACATTCCCCGATCTGCGGACATGCGTCAGGACAATGTAGTCTATCCTTTGTATTAGATTTCCTATTTCCTGGACCAGCCATGCCATCCTCCAAATTTGGCTTATTTTCTCCCATCTAGTTCCTTGTTGGAGTTTTTGTACCATTTCTATTGCCAGTTTCAAGTCTCCTTCCACCTCTATACTTTGAAACATTTCTCTCCTTGCAATTTCTAGCCCCCACTTCAACGCATAAAGATCAGCTTCATTATTTCTCGCTATACCACAATCCATAGCATACAAATGGATGGTATTGCCTTGAGAATCTCTCACCACACCTCCAGAGCCTGCCACCCCTGGGCTCCCTTTTGCTGCTTCATCGAAATTAATTTTGATGAAGTCTTCCTAGGGGAACACGAAGATGTTTAGGGATTCACTGGGAGGAGGTTTCTATTTCCATTAGTTATTATTCAGCATGTTGGGGTTTAGGCTCAATCTTGCCAATATACAACCTTCCTAAGGGTTGGTTTCCCACTCCTCTACATACATGTTCTTTGCTAAGATTGTTTCTCTGGTATTTTGGACTGTCATTCGCCATAATTCTACTCTTGTTCCCTTTTCCCCTTTGAAAAATATTCTATTTCTTTCCTTCCACACCACCCAGAGTATGAATCCAAGGGATATCTGCTAGGTACAATTCAGAAATGGATTCTGGTAAGGCTTCCTTCTCCCTTTTTCCATTGTTAATTTCATTCTTGCTTGATCCCTGTTGCTAAGGCTGAACAGCTACTCATGATATTTCCATAGCACCTCACTGTAACTGTAGTCGTTTAGTAGATGTTCCATTGATTGCGATTGTCCTTCACATGTACAACATGCCAATGGTCCATGCATCCCCCTTATCTATAGTTGGTCCCAAGTGAATGCTCTACAATGCTAGATTATCCACAACAAGAAAGTTATTTTTGTCCATAGTTTGTCCTTCTAGATTCGATCCCATATGGGTGGCCCTTGCTATTGTTGGTGTGCTGCTTGTAGGTGGTATCCTTCTTGTATGGTGAACATCCCTTTTATTCTGTATCCCCATCTTATTATATCTGGTCCTTCCAATATCACTATTTTTCGGGACTCCATCTCCTTCTCGTAGGTTGCCCACTGAATAGATTCTGGAGCATCCAGCCAATCTTGTTTCTTCTTCCATTTTCTCCAATGTTCCCCTGTGTCTGGTCCCCAATAATTTTTCACTATTTCATTTCCAAGGTTATTGGAAAATTGTCTTATTTCCACCAGGTTTGGTCTACTATGTAATTTCTCTCTCTGCTGCCACGCCTCATTCTAGAATCTGGCTTTGTGTCTTCCCCTTATTTCCCAGAAACTATGAGTTCTTATCAGTTCTCTATTTTCTGATGCCAGATTCCATATGGCCGACCCCTTTATGTTTTCCTGGACTCTTAGCCTTCCTTCTGTCGATCGTGGCATTCCATATTTTCTCCCCCATATTTCTTTCCATAGGTTTGTTCCTCCCTGAATCCATCTCCACCATATCTTGGCCCCCATGACATGGTTTAAAATATAGGGGTCTCTGAGTCCTAGCCCTCCTACTTTTAGCATTTGCTAAGCCAATGCCGGGATAGGAGTGCCCATTTTCTATCTATGCTTGGTCCCTGCCACAGGAATTTCTTAAAGATGTCAATCATCCCTTGGCACAATTTTTAGGGACAACTTGACTAGACAATTTGTAGGGACAATTTTCAGCAATATTACTTGACATGCCATGTTTAGAGTTCTGAAGGTCTATTTTTGCAGTCTCCCTTGGATTTTCGCTAGAAGAGTCTTCCAGTTTGCCACTCTGATTTGGTGAAAACTTAGCGGGATCTCTAAGTATTTCGAGGGGAGATTACCTATGCAGAATACCATGATTCTTGCTAGAAAATCTTGGGATTGGGTTGCTGTATTGAAAAAGAAGATTTTTGACTTATCTTTATTAATCTCTGCCCCAGAGGCACTCATGATATTGTTCAATATTTCCATCAGGTCTCTGGCTTCCTTGAGGGTTGCTTGCCCAAACATCATTATGTCATCGACAAATTATTGATGTGTTAAAGGAAAATCATTACCCCACATTCAAAGACCTGTAAATTGATCACCCTACACTTTTTCTTTTACATATCTTCCTAATCCTTCAGCAGCCAATATGAACAAGAACGGGACATTGGGTCACCTTGTCTTAGCCCCTTTTGTTACAGATCCATTTGGGCACATCAAATCCCAACATTCAGATCAGTGTTTTAAGGCTCATCAAACCCTAAATTCAGTTGTTTCATGCCCTAAAAAACTCAACCCTTTGAATGCCTCCTTCGCAGGCAGTTTCATGACTTGAAGACTTCTAGAAATTTCCTCTAAAGGGACCAGTGTAGGTAAGCCCTTATGAAGGTGCGCTGCAGAGCAGTTGAGTCCACTACCAGGGTGCTTTGCAAAGCACTTAGACTTCCTTTCACCTGCACTGGGCAAGAATGAGCGAAATTCACATAGGGTTTTTGGAATATTCTTATATTTTGGAGTCATCTAGAAGTTTCCCTATCTTATCAACGCCTATGAGCTCGAAAATGGATGAGGAATGATTTAAGGAGCACCCTATCCTCTCATCCCTTCCTCCATGGAACTAATTCTAAGTATGGAAAGCCATTCAATGTCACCATTAATGACAAAACCTCCTTCATCTTCCTATAAATTGACCACTCATCTAAGTGATTAGGGGTTGGATTATGTTGAATTGTAAGGAGATAATGCTGCTATGAGACTTGACTTTTAAGCAAATGATGTGATGCCACAAGCTTGTCTTGCTTTTGATGTGGTGTGGATGGGATCCAAGCTGGAGGAATAAATTTGAATTAGACACTAATGGTTGTAATTCCTTCTTCTATCTAAGAAAGTGTTTGAGCCTTTTTCCATATGTTCTATTCTTTCATAATGCTTATATGTATGAATTTCTTCTGATTCCTTTCATTTATATTCAATGGATCATATGCTTTGATCAGTTTTTGTCTTCTGTTGTGTTTACAGGGTACTTCTCAAGCGGATTAAGTACGGGAATGAGTGATGGAATCAATACAAGGGAGACGAGAGGAAAGTGGAACTACAGGTAGGCTTCTATGCCCTCATCTTATCTATTGTTTATAGGGAAAGTTTAAAACACTTTAAACTATTGTTCTAGGCACAGTTACTTGTCTAGTGAATTAGTATCTATCCGTAGAGGCTAAATTATCCAAAACAAATTGGCAAATCCACTGGGGAAGAATCCTCTTTCCTAGTAGCTTATCCACCTCCTAAGACATCCTTGTAGACTTTATTTGTGTTCATCGATTGTAATTCAACTATTTACATTGAAAAAATGGTCAAAATTGTGTCAAATTGCCTCTTGAAATGGCTTACTGTCACTAGTGTAGGCTTGTGAGGGACACAGTGCGGTACAAAACATCCCTAGCTTAAGGACAGTGCTCTGAAGCACACTGTCTCCCACTCTGGGTTGCGTTGATCCTCTTAAGATCAATTTCCCACCTTTGGAAGAGTTTTTTTTCCAAATTTTCTCTGTTTGACTGTTTGCTGATTGATCAATGAATGTTATGTCTCAGAAAAAGAGTTTTTATCTCCTGGTCTAGCCCAACTTTGATAGGATTGATTAATGTTTCTTCATGTTTTCTTTGTCATTATCGATCAATAGTCAAAGTTAGGATATAATTGATTAATCTTCATTTGAAAGAAAGTGTCATAAAGTCTTCTCTTCCTTTGAATTTGAATTGTCATAAAAGTCTTCGTTCATATGAAAGATTGATTGATTGTATGTGCATATTTCCTTTTTGTTCATATTCACATTAAGGGAATCGAAAAGAAATACATGCATGTTGCATTGAAAAGAGTTTGTGTGTGCTGATAGGAATAGTGTAGGGAGATTGCATTTATATTGTGCTCTTTGCTCTTTGATCAAAAGAAATTTGATTGCTCTATCCCTAAGTAGCTATGATTTTCATCGTTAAATTGAATGGAAAGAATGCTTATCATGATAGTTGCATTCCTAGAAATTTCATAATACATCACGTGGTGAACTTGAAAGGCAAATTCCTAAGCAATATCAACTTAAAATTAACATCAATTTACCTAATGGAGCATTGTCATTAACGGGAATATTTAGTGGTTCTAGGCTAGAGACGTGTTCTAGCATCGTCAAACAAAGTAACTGTCGCTAACTTGTCTGCAATACATCCCAAGTGGGATACCTCATTCTACGTACATGAGTATATCGTAGCTCATCCACGTACCTTCGGGTATATAGGGCGGTGTTATAGTACGTAAAGTATATGGGAATGCTCTCACTGTGTGATTTTGCATTAGATAGTGCTTATACGGACTAGGCCTCCACGTACCTTCGGGTATATATGGGAGGACAACTCTAGGTTGCTATCCATCCTTAAGTAACCGAGTCAATTGCCTTGTAAATTGTGATACACCGAACACAACATTCGAGGAGATTGCCTGCCCGTACTTCTTGGTTCGCCAGGAGGTATTCTGCAGTTCACAGTTGCTTGGTAAACCTTTTGCCTAGTATAACCTTTTTTGTTTATTTAATTTTTGATAATAAAATTAATCAGCAATTGTGGAGGAACATCAACCCCTACCCTGTTGTTCGCAGATAACAGCGAGAAAACCGCCTTTGCCTCCCGAAGCGACACCAATTCGGGTAAATCGGTCTTGCTTAACTGAGTCTAGTACATCAAGAACTCCTAGTTCTTCATCTAAATTACCTAAATCATCTATTTCAGTCAGTACTGAGACTCCAGTTACTCCAACTATTTTTGGCCCATCTGTTTTTGAAGAAGAAGTTTCACAATTACCTGAGGACATTAGCACTGATCCTAGTGAAACAGTAACCAACGTTATTCAACAACAAGTTGATCCTCAACTTGAAATTTCTCAACAAGAAAGTACTTCTGAACTTGAATCAGTTCAACCAGAAGTTAATCCAGAATCTATCCTAGTTCAAACAGAAGTTACATCTGAACCTAAAGTTGTTTAAGAACCTCTTTCTGAAACTGTTGTTCATTTACTCGAACATCTGGACTTCGAATTTGAACATTCAGAAGTTGTTACTTTATCGGAAGACGATCAACTGGTTACCCCTCAGACATCAGTAACTATTGAAACTTCAAATTTATCAACACCAGAAATCTTTTATGGACCTGATGGTGAAGTTCTTCCACCAGGTTTAATTGCTATAGAGGAGGAATTGGAAGAAGATTCCACGCCTGGAACCCCATTTCACTTTGGAACTGGGCTTTATCTTTACCCTCATACTCCTGATTTTTCCGCTCCATTTGATCCTGCTTCTTTTCAAGTACCCGTTGATTCTTTAGGACAAATTTTGGGTCAGTTAACTATGGCTGAACAACCATCAACATCTCAGATTGTATCATCTGATGTAGCTGCAACAGAATCTTTTGTTGCAACCTCTTCAATGTTTTCTACCACACCTGAGTCACACCTGTATGGTGAATCGTCCATCCCGGTTGGTTACCAATCATTATCTGGAACCCACTCAGGTGTTTCTTCTACAACATGGTCATCACCCATGTCCTCAACCGGAATTTTACCTAGTTCTTCTCTAACGGGAACTCAACAGTTTGATCCTGCATATCAGTATCAAGCTAGGAAATTTGGTCAACAAAGACCTATGTATCCATTAAATACTGGATTGCCACCATATGGAGAGCAATATGCTTATTCACCGTATCCTCCTTATTCTGGAGGACTACCATATGGTAATATCCCACAGTATTCAAGTCAATCTGGAATTAGAGTTTGTCAATGGAAACCAACAATGCCAGTTCAACCGAGGCTTGTGTATCCAACACAACCAATGCAAACTATGTCAGCTATTCCTACTACACCTATTGTTACTACCATACCAAAATCACAAGTTCAAACTGTTGTATCTCAATCGGTACAAATTGATCCTTCTACCTTGCAACCACAATTTTCAGGTCAAGAAGTTCAAGTTCCTCAGGTTGTTGTACAACAACCACTTATTCTGGGGTTCAGCAACAACCTCAGGTTAGTATACCTTTATCTGGACTGACCCAGGCTTACACTGGTATAATTTATTCACAACCTGGCCAACCTTTCATTGCTGGATAGCAACAACTGTTAAATCAACAATAGTTGTACCAACAACAACAACAGTTGATTCAACAACTGTGGTAGCCTCAATTTCAACAACCCCAATTCCAGCAATTCCAACCCCAGTTTGGACTTGTTCCATAGGCTCAACCTGATTTTTGTCAATCTCAAGCTTACCAAGGTCCTGGTCAACAAGGATTTGCAGCTTATGGACAAACACACATTCAACCTGGTTATCAACAACCACCTTATGCTGGTTTCGTTCAACAACAACCACACCAAGGTTACCAAATGTAGATGCCCTATGTCGGTATGCAAAGACCTATTTCTCAGGCAATTCCATCATATCCTAGGTATGCTCAACCTGACTTGAATTGATAGTTGTCGTTTGTAGCAACTTTAGAATTACTAGATTTAAATCGGCTCACTAATGATCCAATCTTATATGCACGATGGTGGCTGATAATTCCGCATAAGTTACCATCTGACATTCCAAAATTTAACGGAAATACTGGAGAAGACCCATCAAATTTGTGGTTTTCATCAAACTCCTTAATGATGATTCGGTTAGATTTCATCTTTTCCAAGGACACTTACTGGTCCAGCTGCTAAATGGTACATTGAGTTATCAAGAGCTTCTTTCGATAACTTCACCACTTTAGCCACTACTTTTTTGACCCACTTCCAGTTACCCATCAGATACAAGACTGGAACGGAACTCCTAACCAACTTCAAACAAACTACTACTACCCATATATCAGATCATATTCATGAGTGGCGGTGTCATCATTGAATGGTTAAGACATATGTTCGCGATCAACTTTTAGCTGAGTGGTTCATAAAATCCTTGTTTCCATCAATCACCAAGGATGTGGCAAAAGGTGGAGTTGTCACAGAAGAGCAAGTTATTGCTCGTGCCCAATGCTTGGATTTGATTTACACACAATCCAGCACACTTTATGATAAAATACTGTTATGAAACCAGCTCAAGAAAAGATAGATCAACGCCTTAGAATTCAGCCTCTTCGAGGGGGCAACCTCCTTTACATTACATAAATGAACAATTCTTGGATGATACAAATGAAAAGACCTCCTTTCTATATATAGGAGTCTAAGGGGTCATAACATAATCAAAGCCGACATAACAATAATAATGTAAGGGCACAATAATAACAATAATGGGCTTCTATGGATCACAATAGTAACAATATGGGCACTACATGGGTACATCAATATAATAAGTGGGTTGTAATAATAACAATAAGGGGTTACACTAGTAGTATAGGGGCCTAACATGCCCCTCTCCTTCCAAAAGTGTTGTCCTCAATGCTTGAGTAGTTCTTGATGCTTCTGTATAAAATTCTTGTCCTCCCATGTGGAATCTTCAGCGGGTAAGTTCTTCCACTTGATGAAATACTCTAAAATTGATCGATTTCGTAGCTGTCGGGTTCTTGTTTCTGTGACTGCTCCAGGTTCCAATATGATTTTTCCTTCCTATTCAATTTCTGGCAATATTGTTTGAATTGGGATCTTTTGCAACTTTTGAATAAGTGGCCATACTTCTTCGTCCTTCTTCCATTCATCCCTTGCTTCGTTTATCCAATCTGGTTGGATAATAGAAATAGCACAGAAAAATTCTTCCACATCCTCATCCTTGAAGAGTCTTCCCATTCGGTAAGGTCACCATTTTTTAAGTTCATGTAGTATTACCAACATTTCCTTCTCGTAAATAGCTTGCTTGAGATGTAGCAATAAAAATACCAAATCACCTACATCAAAACATTTTTCACTACGATGTTGATCTACCTGTTGTTTCGTTTGATTTTGCACCGAAGTGGCATTATCTTTTGAAATTTGGAGAACTTGTTGTTGATGCTCGATGTGATCTTTCACTACTTGAACTTTTTTCTTCTTGATATTTCCTTCTATATCTAGAGTTTGAGGAGTGGTAATTTCTTCCAATCCTTTACAAGATATGGTCAGATTCATTTCTTGATGCTCGATGTGATCTTTCACTTCTTGAATATTTTTCTTCTTGATATGTCCTTCTATCTTGATAGTTTGAGGAGTGGTAATTTCGACCAATGAATTACAAGATATAGTTGGATTCATTTCTTCTTTCTTGATGTGATCTTTCACTTCTTGCACCTTTTTCTTCTTGATATGTCCTTCTATCTTGAGAGTTTGAGGAGTGGAAATTCTTGCCAATGTTTTACAATATATGGTCTGATTCATTTCTTCTTTCTCTAGGGTGGGGTCCTGGCATATATCTTCTTCTTTTGATGTTTCTTTATCATTTTCTTCCTCCTCTTCATATTCTATGTAAAATAATTTCTTCTCAACACACTTATGACCTTTAGTGCATTTGCTATCACAATTGTAACAAAGCCCTTTTTCTCTTTTTTCTTCCAATTGTTGTGGTGTAACCCTTATAGGTTGTGGAAGGCTAGGAGAAACAACACTTCCATCTTTATAGTTGTGAGGGGTATGCTTCCTAGTTTCCATAATTTTGCTTTCCACTATGTCACAAAGTCCTTTTACTCTTTCCAATTTTTGTGGTGTTGCTCTAAAGAAGGTGTTGCTCTTTGTATCCTCATAATGTGATATCATTTCCTCCGTGAAGATTGACCACGTAACAAGTTGTTTACGAGAACAAAGCCCTTCATACCATAAAAATTGATCCGGTTCTAAATATGAAGATGCAATACATACCTTTTGTAATAGTGGTACACCATGTAGATCAAAATATTGCTCCATCTGAAGTATCCAATTTACCGGATCCTTGCCATCAAACTTCCTCATCTTGCTTTTTCTTGATTTTAGGAGCTCAATCTTGAAATGACTGTAACTCTGTACTTTCAGATCTTTAAGTTCTAAAATTTCGACCTATAGTAGCCCTCTGTGTCCTCTTTCCAATGCCTCCAGTCTGATCCAAATTGGATTTTCCAAGAAAGAGTTATGCACAATCTCCCAAGATGACCTAATTATAGACCTTTCCAGAAGAGAGAACTTATATGAAGTGCCACGTGTCACTATTTCCACCTTTTTCTCTGAAAAGTATCTACAATAAACTACAGTCCGTCCTCTTTCTGTACCTTCTTATGCAATTTCAATCCAATGCTCAGAGAGAAAGTTATGACTATTTTCCCCAAGTCACCTATTTGGAATGTAATTCAGGAGTCTGCAAAAAGACCAACTTCCTCAAATCATATCTCTGCAAATGTAGCACGAAAATCTCTGAAATTCGGACCCGAGATTCAGCGAGATTTCTTCTCAAATGGTTTTTCTTTTAGCTTTTGAAACATCGCAGAAAAAAAGTTATATCGAAAATTCTACGATGACCTGTTTGGAGCAGCGAAACCCTAGAATCCAAAGCTTTGATACCAAATGTTATGAAACCAACTCAAGAAAAGATAGAAAAGATAGATCAACGCCTTAGAATTCAGCCTCTTCGAGGGGGAAACATCCTTTACATTACATAAATGAACAATTCTTGGATGATACAAATGAAAAGACCTCCTTTCTAATATAGGAGTCTAAGGGGTCATAACATAATCAGAGCCGACATAACAATAATAATGTAAGGGCACAATAATAACAATAGTGGGCTTCTATGGGGCACAATAGTAACAATATGGGAACTACATGGGTACATCAATATAATAAGTGGGTATAAGGGGTTACACTAGTAGTATAGGGGCCTAACAAATACCCAATGCACCTCGACCAACTCTCACTGTTCCCCCTCCTCCACAATCGAGTAAGGACTCTCATGCTGATGATGGTGCGTTCAGTTGTTCGAACATGAAAACAATAGGAAGACCATCTGGTCAAACTCTTGCTATTTCCAATCAAACTACCAATGCATCAGAAAATACACTTGCCTTCGAGATTAATGCCATGTCATCTAACAAGGGAAAAATCCAAAGCAACCAGGGAGCAAGAAAAAGGGGAAAAACAAAAAGAAACAAGATAATACCCCTCCAGAGAAATCATCTGATTCCTCTACTTCGGCAATGAAACCTCATTATCCATTTATGATCTGTAATGACGAGAATTTTACAAGAGATTGTCCACAATGCTCTAAGCTCTCTAAACTTTTAACGAATTCAAACACATCGATAGTGTTGACTGATCCGTTTCTAAACCCAGAGACACATTTGGTTGCAACAGACCATGCTTCCACATCCCAAGTACTCATGTTATCCATAACAAAGCCACAAAACGAAGTTTTGGTGTCAACGAGAAACAAAGATTATGGGAATCCATTGTCATCGTCGAATAATCAGGCCACTGATCAACCTAATCCTTCGACTTCGACTTCAACTAAAAATTTTCCACCTATTGTACCTGAATTGACAATAAAACCACCAAAGGGAGTTGTGCACAAATCAACATTTAACCCTCGGGCTCGAGTAACTCAAAATTATAACATAGTGGGAGATCTTGCTTAGTCACCTTCTGCTATGTCGACACTTGAGGTGTTGCAAAATTGTCCCTCCCAGAAGCAGGCTTTATTGTCAGCAATAGGTGGAATAGATCCTACCAATTCAAATCTTGTGGTTTTTAACCATGCGGGATATACACCATAGTTACCGGCGTAGTTAGCTTTCCTGATTCAAGTAAAAGCTCTCAATAAGAATGTTCACCGAACTATTATTGATGAGGGGGCATCTACTTGCATTATGTCCATGAGCTGCTGGAAAGTAATTTGTTCACCGTCGTTGTCATGATCACTGACCACGTTGAAAGCTTTTGATGGAAGAACATATACCCCATGTGGGATTTTGAGTAACCTGCAAATCGAACTAGGGGGCTAAACAATTACTATTGAAGTTGAGGTAGTTGACAGACCCCTCGATTACAACATTGTACTGGGAAGGCCTTGGGCATGTGCTATGGCTGTTGTGGTTTCCACGTACTTTCGTACTATTGCATTCCCTTTTTTGGGTGGAATCATAGTCATTTATCAGCTAGCTTTCTTTGCCAATAGTTCACAGGCTACGGGAAGCATTCCGTTGGTACACAGACCCCCGCTGTCACTTCAAAGTGTTGGAGTAGGTCTCTTTAAAGATCCTTCCCTAATAGGTACTTTTAGCCTACCGTCACCATCTGATTTGGCAGAAGTGGCAAGAGTAGAGACTTGCAACATGATTTCCTCCACCTCATCTGATTTAAGGAGGCAAAATTGAAGTTGATAGTAATATTGAGGTGATGCCATTAAGCCCCATTGAATCATCATAGCAAGCAATTTTTCGGGCTTGTGCGGCAAAACCAAATCCACACTCAACAATTGTATGGGAAAATTGGTCGTTAGAATATGGTACCTCTTCGGATCCTTTTTCACATATACATTCTACGGATGAAGGAATCATCCAATCAATGATGATAGGAGAGGAACCATGGGAAGATTATCATCATCGTTCCCATCTTCCAGATGACATCGAAGATTATTCAAATGAACTAAACCACCCATCAGTCGTTGATTTCCTATCGAATTTAGTTTTCATAGACACAATAGAATCTGAGCAAAACCTGTCAAATATTGAAGAAACGATTTCTATTAATATTTCGACCAAGCCTAATATTGTAGAGAACATTCATGTTGGAAAATCTTGTTCTCCATTGGAACTCGATAATTATTATACTCTCTTTCGTGAATTTAGAGATATTTTTGCATGGTCTTACGAGGAGATGCCAAGCATTGACTCTAGTATTGTTGAACACGAAATCAAAATGTACCCTGATGTCAAGCCAGTTCGACAGCGGCTTCGACCTGTTCATCCAAAGAAAGTTGTTGCAATTAAAGCAAAAGTTGAAAAACTTTTGCGGGCTGGTTCTATTTATCCTGTTCCTCTTACTGACTGGGTTTCCAACATTGTTCCTATCAAGAAGAAACAAAGAACAATACGAGTGTGCATCGATTATAGGGATGTAAATCAGTGATGTCCAAAGGACAATTATCCTACTCCTTTTATCGACCAGATTATTGATGAATGTGCCGGATGTGAAATATTCTCATTTATGGATGGATTTTCCGGCTACAATCAAATCAATATACACCCACAGGACCAATCAAAAATAACTTTTATTTGTCCATGGGGCACATTCGCCTATAGGAAACTCCAATTCGATTTGAAGAATGTTGGGGCCACATTTCAGAGGGCAATGAATTATGCCTTCCATGACATCAAGCACATTGTTCAACCTTACCTTAATGATTTACCTGCTCATTCACGAAAGCGGATTGATCACCTGCAACACTTGAGAGCAATATTTTTACGATGCCGACACTACAAGATTCAACTCAATCCACACAAATGTGTTTTTTGCATTGGTTCTGGTCACTTGCTTGGATTTGTAGTGTCTCGAGAAGGGATTCGACTAGATCCATTAAAGTTTCAGGCAGTTCTGGATTTACCTCCACCTTCAAATATTTTACAGTTACAGAGACTCCAAGGGAAAGCCAACTTTATGAGGAGGTTCATTCCTAATTATGCTGAAATGGCTAAAGGTTTTACACATCTTTTGAAAAAGGAGATACCCTTTCATTGGGATCAGGTTGCGCAAGCTTCCTTTGACACTCTTAAAGATACCTTGATTAGAGCTTCATTAATGTATTCTCTAAATTACCAAAATGACTATTACATGTATCTCACCGCTGCAGATACAACCATTGGCATGGTTTTAGTGCAGGAAGAAAACGGGATTGAACATCCTATTTATTACTTGAGTCGTAATCTCAACGATACAGAAAGTAAGTACTCTTATGTAGAAAAACTAGCTTTGGCAGTTGTGCAAGCTGTTCAAAGATTTCGCCATTATATCCTGTTACGAAAAACAACTATCATTTCAGATTGCAACCCTATGACATACATTTTGTCATGTCAATTGCTAGGGGGAAAATATTCAAAATGGATAGTTATTCTATAGGAATTTGATTTATAATTCATCAAGTGTAAATCAAAGAAATCTCTAGTTTTCATTGAGTTACTATGTGACCTTCCCTCGACCTCCATCGATTCAACATCCGAACCATCAATTTTGGATGAGTCTCTGTTTCTAATTTCGTCATCTGATGCCTGGTATGGAGATATACTGATTCATCTCCAAACCCAAACTTTCCAGTAAGATACCTCTCGCTCGCAACAGTGACATATTTGTTACCAAGCCAAAGATTATCATATCATTGGTGACACACTTTACCATCGTGGTATCAATACGGTTTTACAGAGGTGCCTCGCACATGAGGAGGCCAAGAAAGTATTGAATGATTGCCATTCAGGTGCCTGTGGTGGACACTTATTTGGATATGCAACCGCACAAAGAATTCTTCGTGCTAGTTACTTCTGGGCAACTATATTTAAAGATTGTATTATTGTTGTCAGAAGCTGTCATGCATGCCAGATATATGACCAAAAAACCAGACTACCACCTACACCATTGCATCCAGTCATTGCTGTTGGCCCATTCGCCAAATGGGGAATTGACTTTATGACATGTAACCCCACCTCGGTTGGGGGGCATGGGTATATTATATTCGTCGTTGACTACTTTACCAAATGGGCCAAGGCGATGCCAACATTGAACAATAGTGGTGAAACAGCTGCTCTTTTCTTTTTTAACCATGTGGTTGCCTAGCTTGGTGTACCACAAGCCATAGTTACAGATCATGGGGCGCATTTTTTTAATCACATGATGGTTGAGTTGACTGCTAAGTTAGGACTGTCACATGATAGTTCTACCCCGTATTACCCGTAAGTGAATGGACAGGTTGAGGCTGTCAACAAGGTGTTGAAGCGGATGTTGCAAAGAGTGATAGGGGTTCATAAAAGAAACTAGCACTTAATCATGTACTCTGCCTTGTGGGCATATCGAACCTCGGCGAGAAATGCAACTCGAATTACACCCTTTCAATTTGTGTATGGTTTGGAAGCAATCTTACCAATACAATGTGAAATTTCATCGCTCAAACTCGCGATTGACCTGTTACCCGACACTTCTGAAGAAGAAGCGCATTTATTGCAATTAATCCATCTATATGAAACCCATCATGATGCTACATTGGCTAATGAAGTGCATAAGAAACGTATTAAGGTGAAATAAGATACGAATGTCAAGCCTCGTATCTTCTCAAAAGGATACTTGGTCTTGCTTTACGATCAGGAAGCTGATAAACTTGGAGCAAGGAAATTCGAACCAATGTGGATGGGTCCTTATGTTTTCAAGCATGTTCTGGAAAAAGGAGCCTATGAGTTAGTAGATTCTGATGGGATTCCATTGTCGCAGCCCCGAAACGGGCTGTAACTCAAATGTTACTATGCTTGATTAAGTATCGTAAAACTCACTCTATATATACTTTCATTGCATGTGTGTGTTTGTGTCTTTTAGAGATTTTTATCTGGTTAGTAATCTGCTTTGCATTTGTTGCAGATGTCGGAGTCTTCGGAACCTTTTGTTGGTTATGCCGATGGTGCTAGTCGTAGTACGCAGAATTTTTCTTCTGCATCTTGGGCCATTTTCACTCAAAGTGGCGAGTTAGTGATTTTTCAAGGGATTTGTATCAGTCGATCGAAAAACAATATCGCTGAGTATAGCGTGTTGATTGAACTACTCTCTAATGCCATTTCACTTGGCATTCGCTGAATCATCGTTAGGCTGGACTTGAAACTCGTTGTACTACAACTAACAAACATTTATACTGTCCGAAATCCAACAATTTTTCGTATGTTCCTTAGAGTTCATATTTTGGAAAGACGTTTTGAACACATTCAATAACAACATATTTCCATAAATATTAACACATTAACTGATTCTCTAGCGAATTATGTGTTAAATAGACATTTTCAACACATGTAAAAGTAATATTTTCAATACACATCATCAGTTGAATAGGATTGCATATAACCATAAAAAAAATTGAAAGTAAAATAGATAGGTGTTTTAAAAGTTTTTACAAGATTTGTGCCCAAGACACATTTGGTCATCTGACCCAAAAACTTAAAAATGCATACAAAATATCCTAAGTAGATCTAATGCTGCTCATGGTAACAGGTCACATCCTGTGCTATCATGCACAAAAGCCTAGCCCAATGGTTAGGAACACCAATAGTGTGGCGCTGCAGCCTTGTAGGTAACTCCTAGATCCAGATATCCGGAATACCAAGGGTTAATCCCTCTATGTGATCTTGCAACTCTGCTAAGGTCTCAGCCAAATCCAAGTCCTGGAGAACTGCTCTCCCGATGTTTCTCTGTGTTGGCCCACCTGCAACCTGTTGGCATACCGCAGGTCGAACAGTACCCACATCTGTATGCATAAGAGTAATTTTAGTTTAGTCTTGGAAACATTAAAAAACACAAAAAACATGTAGAAACTTGAAAAATCAAAAAACACTTTGGTCAAACAACTTACCCATAGCACCCCATTGTGCTCCAACTGGTAGAATCAAATCTGGATCTCCATGATAATCCATCCCTAAGTATGGATGCTTCTCGATAACAACATGTTGTCGCTCAAGCCAACTGAAAAATGTAGGGATGAAAATGATTTTTCACTGACCAGCATGTCGAGCCATCAATTCAACCCACCTCTGCATATGTGGATCTCTAGGACCAGCCACAGAGGGAGAGGAGAGGAGAAACATCATCTATACAATGCCGTAGCTTATATATCCGTAACGGATCCAGTGATACATGTTGTGGTTGCATCAATGGGATTTTCTCTAAGGAAAAAGAAATCAAGATTGAACCATAGCAAAAATTCTTTGTCTTACCGCTTTTTACTTGAGTCAGTTTTTCTTTCAGCAGTGAAAGTACAACCTCGCACCAATTGAAAACTTTTGGCTCTAGACACTCTAGTGCATACTGCATATAATATATGTTCACCAGATGTAGTGTCACATTGCCAGCCAATTTTGTAATCGTGAAGAGGATCGTTCTTAAAGGAAAATCACTTACATCCCTTATATTTATTTTACCGTCCTTGCTAGGCTGTGTACCTAGCCGACAAAACTGTCTGATGTAATCTCTCACCAATTCACCTCCACGAGCAAATCCAGAAAGTGAGATGGGGGCACCTCGCCTCAACAGTCTGGTAAGAAAGTAAATATCCTCAATAGTAATAGGGACCATCTTGTCCCTAATGTGAAATGTCTGACCTATCGAATCCCATGCACGAACAAGGAACTGCAATAGTTCTATTTGTTGCCTCAATCCGGACAACTTAAAGTATTTGAGTAGCCCGCAATTCCTAAGGGCCTCAACTGTACCCGGGTTGTTTAGGGAAACCATTTCTTATTCTTCATGCTCTCTTTCTCACCATGTAATCTACATTTTGATCTGATGAAAGCCTGAAACACAATCATAAGCTAAATTAGGATCCTTTCCATGCAAAAAAAGGGACAAATTTTGGATCTAATAGCTAAAACAAACGGGAAACTTGCCCAGCGTAGCCCAGGTAAAGAGACAGTGCGTTGCAGAGCATATAGCCTTCTATCTGGGTGCTCTTCAGCATAGTTTTCAATGTGAAATCTTGTGTTGATCCCAAGGAAAAATAAATGAACCCTAGGGGGCCCAAAACACCCTAAAATTTGCGTGAAATGACAAAATAATGGATTGAAGAGAAAGTAGAGAGGTTTAGTTCCAACCTGGTCTGGATGGCTCGAGAAATGGTCCACAGAATCTTTCGCAATCAACTGGTGAAGTTTGAGGTAAAAACTGAGCTCATAGCACAAAACTGGATGGTAAGTTCCAAATGGTAAAAATGTTATGGTAAAAACTTGTTTTATGTTTATTTCATGTTAATTAATCGACTAAACATTAGTATTTTCCTATTTTTGCCTATGAAACATATATTTTTAATCCATTTGGTGATGTTTTGAGCAGGTTTTACAACTGATTTGCAGAATTCAACGTGCTCAATTATAAGTTGTACTTTTGACCACAAAGCACACTTTTATCTCTTTTTCAAGCTTTGTTAAAAATGAAAAAGGAACCAGGGAAAATTTTAAGAACCCCCCCTAAATTTATAAATATAATAAATGGGCGAATCTCCATGGTATATAGGAAAAATGGAAGGCGATTTTATCAATAATATAATATGTATATATAATTTTTTGGCGAATCTCTCACCAGGGATGGCGAATATTTTACTCAATTATAAAATCTTGTAAGATCTTGGCGAGTCTTTCACTAAATAATAAAACTTTGTAAAGTCCTAGTGAATCTTAGCATAGGCTACATGCTGGTTTAATTCCCCCATTTAAATAGGCTACATTCCAGGTGAATACCATGGGTCAATACCATGTGCCATTTTGGTGAATACCATGGGTCAATGCCATATGCCATTTTTATTTTTATTAATTCTAATATTAGGGTTAATAATGGTTTTTTGCATGGTATTAATAACAATCTAGTCCATGGTATTTGTCCCATAGTATTTTGGCCATAGGTTTCACCTAAATATAACCCATTTTTTGAGTGTTCGTAAATATAAGGTGACTTATGGAGTAAATATAAAAAAATGTTTTATTTGTTTACCATACCTCTCGTTTATTTATATTTTTATTAATTTACCATACCTCTTTTACAAATATGGTATTTGGCCCATAGGATTCACTTAAATAAAACCTCTTTCTTGAGCCTTCATAAATAGAATGAGGGTTATGGACTAAATATAAAAAGAGGTTTTATTTATTTACGATATGTCTAGTTTATTTATATTTTTATTTATTTACCATACCTTTTGAGTAAGTATAAAAAGAGGTTTTATTTATTTACCATACCTCCACTTTACTTATATTTTTATTTGTTTACACCCTTACATGTATATAAGGTGACTTATGGAGTAAATATAAAAAATGTTTTATTTATTTACCATACCTCTCATTTATTTATATTTTTATTAATTTACCATACCTCTTTTATAAATATGGTATTTGGCCCATAGGATTCACTTAAATAAAACCTATTCTTGAAAATCATTTATTTATATTTTTATTAATTTACCATACCTCTTTTATAAATATGGTATTTGGCCCATAGGATTCACTTAAATAAAACCTATTCTTGAAAATGGGTGAATGGATTCACTTAAATAAAACCTATTCTTGAAAATGGGCGATTGGAAGGTTGTAAGTCCTAATTTCAAGGGCTAAATATACCTTTTTTACCCTCTCCCTTAAAATAAGGTGGGCTATTTGAGGTGATTTGTAAAAATGTACTATGATACAAAATATTCGCCCACTAAAAATTTAAAACCCCTTAATTTCGCCAAAGGGCGAACATTCGCCCCTAAAATTATCCTTGAAAGGAACCCCCTTAGAGTCCTCTTTAAGCTCTTTTCAGACTCTCTAAACATGAAAAGATTGTCGAGCGCTTGTCCTTTCCAGCTCGTTAACGGATTGGAAAAGATATCTCTCTTGTATTATTTTATGCTTTTAGGACTTGAGAGATTAATCTACAAATAGAACTTGTGGAGTTTTCTTTTTGTACCTTTTCAAACTCTATAAACTTGAAAATGATGGAGTTATCTTTGTCGTTAAACTCGTTAAAAAACATCAAATAGTAATAAACTTGTCCATCTATACAAGACCGAGTATCACCTTCGCTAGACTCTTTAAAACATCAAATAGTAATGGATTCGCTTGAAGGGTGAAATTATACAACAAGAATATGTTATCCTCCTCAAGCTTGATAAAAATAAAGAGGTACTGGTTAGCAATGACTGGGGAAAATGCAGAAAGGGAAAACCACTTTATGGTAGCAGGTCGCTCTTGAACATGACACTTTCACTCCATCACCATGACTATCCAGGTTGGGTAATTAGCTTGATGGTTATCACACCATTGGTCTATCATACCATCCATCACTTTGTTTTGGGTAAATGCTACCAATTCACTTTAGTGTCACCGACATGTTCAAGATTAGTCATCCAGTCAAAATTCATCTTTTGCAATATCACAAACCTTCATTTTCATGACCGTCATTCCTGAACCTTGTGTCGACTGTCAAATTCCATTTCTAAAATCATTACACTCGTTTTGTGTCGTTGATGTGGGATACATCAACGCCCTCCTGTGACAAGTGGCTTCTTTTCGACATCAGCTCATTATCCAAGAAGTTGACTTAGAAACACCCATTTAGTACCTTGAATCTTGCATACATCAATGACAGGTTTCTTGATTTCGACGATAGGCATACATCAATTGCCTTCGACCAAAAGACTTTGTATGGTGTTCGACATTAAATCATCCATTGAAACCATGTAGAATGTATTGTAGTACCTTAAGGATCATTTTCATTATCGGTGATTTCTCTCGCATCTGTTAACAGCTTACATCATCGGCTGGTAATCAGATGGTGTCTTCCCATGTTCAACTTTAGATCACATATTCACATGGTTAGAATTGTACTTGAGCGAACGGTTGAACGAGATTGAAGACCCCAAATCTAGTTTCATCCATCCGGGCTGCGATATCAGGAGTACTAAATCATATGTACAATGGCTTTACATTGATAGTCATTCCAATCATGGGTCTATATCTGTAGACGACTGTTTATGTACATGTAATGAAAGTTTATAAGCTAAGCATGGGTATGCCTTCCCTCAACAATTCATGTAAAATCAAATATCATGATATACGTATTGTAATTGATGCAGGTCACCTCCCAATAAAATACCTCCTCATCACATCGTAAAGAATTTCATTCGACATTGCCATTTTTTCCGACTTCATGCTTTAGGGTGCAACTGTTACAGATCCAATTGGACACATCAAATCCCAACATTCATATCAGTGTTTTAGGGCTCATCAAAGCCTAAATTCAGTTGTTTCATGCCCTAAACAAGTCAACCCTTTGAATGCCTCCTTCCCATACAGTTTCATGACTTGAAGAAATCCAGAAATTGCCTCTAGAGGGACCAGCACAGGTAAGCCCTTATGAAGGTGCGCTGCAGAGTAGTTGAGTCCACTGCCAGGGTGCTCTGTAGAGAACTTAGACTTCCTTTCACCTGTACTGGGCGAGAATGAGCTAAATTCACATAGGGTTTGGGGAATATTCTTATCTTTTGGAGTCATCTAGAAGTTTCCCTATCTAATAAACTCCTATGAGCTCGAAAATGGATGAGGAATGAGTTAAGGAGCATCCTATCCTCTCATCCCTTACTCCATGGAACTAATTCTAAGTATGGAAGGCCATCCAATGTCAACATTAATGACAAAACCTCCTTCATCATCCTATAAATTTACCACTCATCTAAGTGAACAAGGGCTGGAATATGTTGAATTGTAAGGAGATAATGCTGCTATGAGACTTGACTTTGGAGCAAATGATGTGATGCCACAAGCTTGTCTTGCGTTAGATGTGATGTGGATGGGATCCAAGCTGGAGGAATGACTTTGAATCAGACACTGATGGTTGTAATTCCTTCTTATATCTAAGAAAGTGTTTGAGCCTTTTTCCATATGTTGTTGTTATAGACATTTTTTGGCCCTACAACCCCAAGCATGAAATTTCCATAAACCAAGGGCTCCTAAGTCCCTAAAAGTGTTGTTCTAACCCCTAAAGGAACAAGGTCAACAAATTACATCTTCTCCCAGAAGTTCTCCATGAGAAACTGTTAAACACACATGGACAGCAAAGACAATGTGAAAGATAAAACATGCAATACAATTTTATTAACAAGAGATTTACATTTATAATACATTATGTGACTCTTGGGTTTCAGATCCCAAGGTCTCTTGGACTGCTTTGGTCTATTCGGCTTCCACACTAACCCATTTAGGATTAGGTGTCCAACATTCCCCCCCTTAATCCGAAGGGTTATGTATGAGTCCAAGAAGAGAGCTGTAATACAAAATGTGCAAAAAATGCATGGCAGCACTAGGCTAAATGTGCTCTATGAAATGTTGGTAAAAAGGGCCGTGGTTTAAGGATGACCACCAACACTGGAACGCTTAGTGCAGTTCCCGGAACTCTTCCAATACTAGCAAGAAACTGAAGTTTTCTGCTAGAGGAAGTGATCCTATTGTTTTAAAGAGGGAAACCTTCAACCATGAAAGGGAGGTTGTAGAACCTCTATTTTACACCCATTTGTCTACCATTTTCCTCCACTTTTCCTTATCTTTCCTTCACTTTTGCCTCATTTTCACCATAAAACCTCTCAGATCATTACATTCAGTGTCAATAAGCATGATCAAGCAAGTTTTGCTAATGGATGACTATTTGTTTAGTTTTTGACTTACTTGCAGGAATCCCGCAGCTATCTGATGATCCCGCAGCTATCTGAAGATCCTGCAGCCTTTTTGTTAAATACTATGATCCACGTGTCGGTTTGCTAGATGGGCCACATGGGCACTCAGGTATCAGTGTGCTCGAGGTTCCTGTCCCTTTGTTCCAGCCATCCACGTCACTTTCACCCATGGTCAAAGCTGGTTTAGCCACGGTCAACTCAAGGTGGTTTAAACGGTGTTTGAGAGCTGTTTGGTCACGGCACCTTAAATGGTGATCTGTCTATGATCTACGGGTGGCAGAGGACGCAATCCAACAGGGGATTTATTATCCATGTCGACAAGAACCACTGAACTCGTCCACGCAACCGTGATGTGTCCAAGGACCATTAATACGCATACTGTTTTATTGTTTTTCTGTTAACTAGTTGTACGCGTAGGATAACTTAGAAGCTCCTATAAATTGATGCGTCTGCGTACGCTCAAAGAACTTTTGGGATTAGTTGTATTTTGATGCACTCGTGTTGAATTTAGAAGCGTTTGTGAACTCTGTTTTCTAGTGCTATTCCAGCACTCTGTTTTGTAAACTTTTTGCAAATGGAGAAATCAATATAGCACTGTTTTGAAGTTTCCAGATCTTTGAGTTCTCTTGTGGCTGAATGAACAGAGGGCCCCTGCTCATCTCAGCCTTTGTAAAGTATTTCATGTGTAGCATTTCATTATTTTCTCATTTGTTTCCTTAAGCATGTATAGTTTTATTTACTTGTTTTCCTTTATTTTCAGCTGATCAGTGTTATTTCTTTGCAGGTTTCTTTTAGCCCGGGATTTATTTTTATATGTGTTGTGTTTGCTTTACAGCTAATGGTATTTGAAGTTGACAATTCAAGTGCTGCCTTTGTCTTTATAGTTAGTTTTTAATCTTATTTCTCAAAAAGCTGTTAACATACATGAATGATCTTCATCATAAACTACTATCTTTTAAGATCAAAATATCACTAACTTGCAGCTTGTTTGGGTGCTTTTTGGACTGTTCTTAAGCTACTTTCTTTCCGTACTTTACACAGTACATGTGCTTTGAAGTATTGAGTTAGAAAGAGTAAATCATTACCACTAGTCTTTAAAGTAGAAGTTTTTGATTTTAAAGTGCTTCCTAGACTATTTCCTCACTACTTTCTAATCCTGCTTTCCATAGTACATATGGCTGAAGTAGAGAATTAGAAATAGCAAATTATTATCATTAGTCTTTCAAGCATATTTTTCTCACTTTTATAATTCCACTTAAGCTACTTTCTTTCCGTGCTTTACACAGTACATGTGCTTTGAGGCATCGAGATAGAGAGAGATAATCTTTATTCTTGGGTTTTAAAAGTGATTTTCTTTTTCTTTTATTAGCAGCAACTTGAACGGTGTCTAGTGCCATTGGTAGTGGTCATTTGCTTTCAAGTTTATTTCAAGTCATTTCAATTTCATTTATTCATTCCAAGCATTTCCTTTCAAGCAAATAGTTAGAGATCACTCAACACACACTTCCACTCATTTAGAATTCACTCTACACACACACCATCACTCACTTGTTTATAAATTCTCATTCCATCTAGGAACATAATTAAATCGCAACAACACCCCCAACGATAAGAAAAACTCTAAGAGGATACTTAAGTACATATAGTACACCTTCACTTCATCAGCTTACGAGCCCCGGGTTGACAATAAATACTAGCAATTTAGATAACACTAAATTGACTAAACATTTTGGCGCCGTTGCCGGGGAAGTGAAATTAAGTAGCCATATTCTTAGAAGAAAAAAAAAACAACAACTTCAAGAAAAGAAGTTAATAACCTATCTAAGTATGCTCTCCTCTTGCACTTTGAAGTGATCTGGAGGATCAGAAAGGAAAAGTTATTAATCTAATAGTTTCTTAAGTATGCTCTCTTCTTGCACCTAGAGTGAACTGGAAGATCAGAAAAAGAACTATTTAACTTGACTTGAGGATAAAATAAAAATGACATGCATAGAGCTAGAGATTCTAGGGGAAGGTTTTTAGCTAGAGCTCGAAGTTCAATTTTTACAAGTCCATCTGCTTCAAGAGATAGACAAGAGATACCTCCCTTATCTCCAACCGAAACTCCTAGTCCTGAAATTCAAGAACCAAGAGTTGACTCTCCTATACCTTCTATTGAGTTTGAACTAGGAAGAGACTCTTCTCTTTCTCCTACCAGACAACCAATTGTAATTGAGGAAATAGACTCACCTGAAGAGGAAGGAGAAATCTCTTCTCATTCACCCTTTGTAGAAGAACCAGAAGATTTATTGAAAACTTCACGAAGATAGCATCCCCTCTTTTCAAATTACTTACCAAAGATTGTGAATTTAAGTGGGATCCTGAATGTCAATCTGCCTTTGAAGCTTTAAAGTCTAGAATATCTGAAGCACCCATTTTAAGGGGTCCAAATTGGAAACTCCCTTTCCACATTTCTACTGATGCTTCAGATACAGCTTTAGGAGCTGTTTTGGGACAAAAGGATTTGATCCCTTATGCCATTTATTATACGAGTAAGAATTTGACTCCTACTGAGTTAAATTATACTGTTACTGAAAAGGAGTTTCTAGTCGTTGTTCATGCTATAAACAAGTTTAGACACTATATAACCGGCTATGAAACCTTTGTCCACACTGATCACTCTGCCATTAGATACCTCATGAACAAACCAGTCACTAATGGTAGAGTTACAAGATGGCTTTTGCTTTTACAAGAATTCAACATAACTGTGTTAGATCGACCAGGTAAGCAGAACACAGTAGCTGACTTCTTGTCCAGAATCCAAAACACTAATGAGGACTCTCCGGTAGAGGACAAATTTCCAGATGAGTATTTGTTTGCAGTAACTACCAAAACCCCTTGGTATGCTGATATTGCTAATTATTTAGTTACTGGAAAATTACCTTTACATTTATTTCCTAATGAGAAAAGGAAAATCATTCAGGATAGTTCACTTTATTCTTGGATTTCTAATGAATTGTTCAGAACAGGGCCAGATTTGATGATCAGAAGATGTGTACGAGAGGATGAGATGCCTGACATCCTTAAAGCATGTCATGATGAACCTTGTGGCGGACATTTTTCTGATAAGAGGACTGCCTATAAAATCCTTTCATCAGGATATTATTGGCCTTCTCTCTTTAAGGATGCAAAGCAATATGTTAAAAGGTGTGACAGTTGTCAGAGAACTGGGAGACCAACTCTTTCAAATGAAATGCCACTACAGCCACAGGTATGCATCGAACCTTTCGAGAAATGGGCTCTAGATTTTGTTGCACCAATTAATCCGCCATCCAAGCAAAATAGATATATACTGGTTTGTACTGATTATGTTACCAAGTGGGTAGAAGCTATAGCATTAACTTCTGCTACTGAAAATTCAGTTGTTCAATTTCTTTTCAAGGATATTTTCACTCGTTTTGGTGTCCCAAGAGAAATTGTAACAGATCAGGGAAGCCAGTTTACATCAAGGATGGTGGAAAAGCTGATGGAGGAATATAAGATTAAGCATAGAACATCTACTCCATACCATCCGCAAGCGAATGGTCAAGTAGAATCTACAAATAAAGTTCTTGAAAGCATCATCACAAAGACTGTTCATCTTCATAGAAGAGATTGGGCAGAAAGGCTTCCTGAAGCCTTATGGGCCTATAGAACTACATGGAGGAACACTACAGGACATTCTCCCTATGAACTTGTTTATGGGAAGGAAGTCCTGTTCCCCATTGAGTTCCAAATCAAGACCTTCAAGACAGCAGTTCAATTGGGGATGAGCTTAACAGAAGCCCAGAAGCACAGAATGGACCAGTTAAATGAACTAGATGAAATGAGACAAGATGCAATTCTAAGAACCGATCTAGTTCAGCACCAAAGAAGCAAATGGCATGATCGACATATCAAAGAAAAGAAGTTTCAAAAGGGTGATTGGGCACTCTTGTTTGATTCAAAATTTAAAGACTTCAAAGGAAAATTTCAAACTCATTGGCTTGGGCCATATGAGATTGATGAAGTCTTTAACAATGGAGCAGTTAGAGTGAAGACTATTGATGAACTTCAAACTCCCTTTATTGTGAATGGCCACCGGTTAAAAGTCTATCACAAGCCACTCTCAAGAGAGGAGTTTGTTAAGTTATTCCAAAGCGATTCTGAAATGAGGCTGGTGGAGAAGAATTCTTCTCCTCCATCAGCCTAATCTCTGTTTCTTTCAATTTCAATTTCAATAAAAAAAAAAGAAAAAAAAAAAGAAAAAAAAAAGAAAAAATGAATAAATGTATGAACCTGAAAACCAATCTCTGATTGGCAGTCTCATGTAGAAAACATAAGGTGAAAATCAGGATCACCTGACACCTCATGTTTTCCAAAAAATCTCTCTCTTTCTTTCATTTCCATTTTCATTTATTTCATCTCACCATTTTCTTTCATCTTACCATCTTCACTTCACCTCACTGCTTTTCACTCATTCATTCATTCATTCATTCCATTTCACTTCATTAATAAAGTTTTTTTTAGGCAACTAAAGTATTTTATGCAGCTAGAAGACTTCATTACAGTTTCTGTAGCCATTTGACAATCCTGCAGCCGATTAGCTTTCCTGCAGCCTTCTGTACCTGCACAAGAAACACAGTTTGTCTGAAGAAAATATTTACAGTTCAAAATCATCAAAGACAAGGAGAAAAGATCACGTGCTAGCAATAAAGTTAACAGAAGGTTAGTAAATCATCAGAAGCCAAATCAAATGTGATCCGAGGTATGTTCAAAACTCTAAACCTATGGTTGTTTCATTATGCGAACTTTCTGGGTTATGTTTTGTTGGCCACTAAACGTAATGATTACCCATTTTCTTTTTCCCATGCGACTACAAATCTCCGAATCCTCCACGTCTACCAGCTCATAATAACCACGATTTTTGAAATTACATGTGGCTGTTTCGGTCATTAAGGTCTTGTACCCTAATGACGTAACCTACCGCATTACGTCTCTCAGCTCTCGTTCCGCAGCCATGTGTCACTCCACATCCGAAATTGGAGAATGTAGCCGTTCCGTTCGTCATTTCAAAACCCTATATGTTCATAACACCCTATTCCTCGCCATTATCTCCCTTGTTTCGTTTTCACTCACTACGATTACCTCCATAAACCATCCTCTGTTTTCCCTCTGCCGTATAGCCGTAAACCTGTAATACAGTCGTATTACGACTGTTAGTCACTGTTTTTACCGTGTCCACGCTAATTCCACCGTTTAACTCTAAATTCAAGCCGTGAATTCCCGGTGTCTGAGACTGTTTATGCACCGTATACCCTCTGTTCCACAGAGTCTGAACAGAGACCGAGAAGTTACTATGTAAAGTTACGGAGTTACTGTGTAAGGTCACCATCAAATTTGTGTTTAAACAAAGCTGAAGAGTCGATGGGAAAGCTTCTGAGGGCTGAACCGGAAGGTTCGAAATTCTTAGAGGCATATCCACAGGTTGAGGAGGCACTACAAAAAGCCAATTGGTTACAATGTATTAGAAAGTTTAAGGGCTACCATAAGGAAGTAACCAAAGCCTTTGCAAGATCGTTTACGGATAAGGACAGCCAGGCAAAGGTGGGAGATTTAATAGTTACAGTCAGTGAAGGAAGCATAGCAAGGGCTACCTCTCTTCCACAAACCGGTGAACGTTGGTTCAAAAACCGGGCAGTCCAGGATCAACAATGGAAGCGGATTTTTAAAAACCCAGGTATGGACACAAGTGTTTTTACCAAAGGCATCCCAATTTCCCATGTTAAAGAAGAATGGAAAATTCTATTGTTATTAGTACAAAAGTTTTTCACCTGTGAAGGGAGATTTGGAGTGTTGTATGTCTATCATGGTAAAATTATGCTGCAGTTTCAAGGAGAACATGATATAAACCTTCCTTATTTCCTATTTCAAAGCCTTAGGAAAATGTGTTCCATGGCTCAACGAAATCCACGAAATGTAGAAGCTTACCTCTGTCACCATGGTCTTGTAAAGTTATTGATAGAAGAACAGTTAAAAGAAAAACAAGACACATGGGAAAAATTCCTTGTAAGGAATCATTTTGCAGAGCCTGGAGAGTCTTCTATACCTAGAAAGAGCAGAAGGAAGAGAAGGGAAAGTATCTCTGAGACTGATGTCTTAGAAGGACAAACTGTAGAAGAAATAGAATTCCATCATCCTGAACCTGAGATTGAACCCATTGAAGACAGTGCTCAAGAGGTCATCTCGGAAACCCTCGCTGAACTTGCTAAGGAAGCTGCCAAAAAGAAAAGAGAGGACAAAAAGAAACAAAAACAAGATAAGGGGAAATCCATAGTCCGAGAAACTGACCAGACCCCAGAGCATTCTAGTGGTGAAGAAAGAGATAACCAGCCTTTAGCACAGAGGATAACTAAACTCCATGAGAAAACTGCCCTCTCTGAGAAAGTAAAAGCTCAAAAACCAAAGGAAAAGGCACAAAAAGAAACACATAGTGCTGCCACTGTAAGAAGGAGTAGTAGATTGCAGAATAAAAGGAAAGCCATGAGGACACTCTTCGTTGATCTTAGCACACCTGAGAAGGGTGCTACACAAGCAGACCTTGAGGATAGTCCATCATCACGTGAGGCAGCTACTCCTCCAAGAGAAGACAGTCCATTTCAGCCGGAGTTTGAAACTGAAATTGAGCATGAATATAGTCCAAGGAGGTCACCAATTGTTGACCCAGTTCAACAAGAGGTGTACAACTATTATGAGACATTGGAGCAAAACACTGCTGGCCCAAGTAATGTCATACCTCATGAGCAGCAAATAGATTTACTTAGACAAGAAATCTATGAACTGGAAGTGCTGAACCGTCACATTAAACAGAGAAATGAAGAAATGAAGCAGCAAGCTGATATTGCCAAGGCAATCCAAGATAATACCTATCTTCACATGAGCATGTGGCAGAAGAAACATAACAGATTCAAGAAGAGATGCAGAAGGCTGAACAGAGCCTTAATTAATTTGAAATTCAGATGCATTTTCAAGAGGCCAAAGGTTAATGTTTCTACACAAAGGAAGAGAAGGAGGTTGGATGTCCTAGCTGAGGCATCCCAGCAGATGGACTGAATTGTGTCTTCATTGCATGAGGACATGCAATACCCTCGGAGTGGGGGTATGTAGAACCTCTATTTTACACCCATTTGTCTACCATTTTCCTCCACTTTTCCTTATCTTTCCTTCACTTTTGCCTCATTTTCACCATAAAACCTCTCAGATCATTACATTCAGTGTCAATAAGCATGATCAAGCAAGTTTTGCTAATGGATGACTATTTGTTTAGTTTTTGACTTACTTGCAGGAATCCCGCAGCTATCTGATGATCCCGCAGCTATCTGAAGATCCTGCAGCCTTTTTGTTAAATACTATGATCCACGTGTCGGTTTGCTAGATGGGCCACATGGGCACTCAGGTATCAGTGTGCTCGAGGTTCCTGTCCCTTTGTTCCAGCCATCCACGTCACTTTCACCCATGGTCAAAGCTGGTTTAGCCACGGTCAACTCAAGGTGGTTTAAACGGTGTTTGAGAGCTGTTTGGTCACGGCACCTTAAATGGTGATCTGTCTATGATCTACGGGTGGCAGAGGACGCAATCCAACAGGGGATTTATTATCCATGTCGACAAGAACCACTGAACTCGTCCACGCAACCGTGATGTGTCCAAGGACCATTAATACGCATACTGTTTTATTGTTTTTCTGTTAACTAGTTGTACGCGTAGGATAACTTAGAAGCTCCTATAAATTGATGCGTCTGCGTACGCTCAAAGAACTTTTTGGATTAGTTGTATTTTGCTGCACTCGTGTTGAATTTAGAAGCGTTTGTGAACTCTGTTTTCTAGTGCTATTCCAGCACTCTGTTTTGTAAACTTTTTGCAAATGGAGAAATCAATATAGCACTGTTTTGAAGTTTCCAGATCTTTGAGTTCTCTTGTGGCTGAATGAACAGAGGGCCCTGCTCATCTCAGCCTTTGTAAAGTATTTCATGTGCAGCATTTCATTATTTTCTCATTTGTTTCCTTAAGCATGTATAGTTTTATTTACTTGTTTTCCTTTATTTTCAGCTGATCAGTGTTATTTCTTTGCAGGTTTCTTTTAGCCCGGGATTTATTTTTATATGTGTTGTGTTTGCTTTACAGCTAATGGTATTTGAAGTTGACAATTCAAGTGCTGCCTTTGTCTTTATAGTTAGTTTTTAATCTTATTTCTCAAAAAGCTGTTAACATACATGAATGATCTTCATCATAAACTACTATCTTTTAAGATCAAAATATCACTAACTTGCAGCTTGTTTGGGTGCTTTTTGGACTGTTCTTAAGCTACTTTCTTTCCGTACTTTACACAGTACATGTGCTTTGAAGTATTGAGTTAGAAAGAGTAAATCATTACCACTAGTCTTTAAAGTAGAAGTTTTTGATTTTAAAGTGCTTCCTAGACTATTTCCTCACTACTTTCTAATCATGCTTTCCATAGTACATATGGCTGAAGTAGAGAATTAGAAATAGCAAATTATTATCATTAGTCTTTCAAGCATATTTTTCTCACTTTTATAATTCCACTTAAGCTACTTTCTTTCCGTGCTTTACACAGTACATGTGCTTTGAGGCATCGAGATAGAGAGAGATAATCTTTATTCTTGGGTTTTAAAAGTGATTTTCTTTTTCTTTTATTAGCAGCAACTTGAACGGTGTCTAGTGCCATTGGTAGTGGTCATTTGCTTTCAAGTTTATTTCAAGTCATTTCAATTTCATTTATTCATTCCAAGCATTTCCTTTCAAGCAAATAGTTAGAGATCACTCAACACACACTTCCACTCATTTAGAATTCACTCTACACACACACCATCACTCACTTGTTTATAAATTCTCATTCCATCTAGGAACATAATTAAACCACAACAACACCCCCAACGATAAGAAAAACTCTAAGAGGATACTTAAGTACATATAGTACACCTTCACTTCATCAGCTTACGAGCCCCGGGTTGACAATAAATACTAGCAATTTATATAACACTAAATTGACTAAACAGAGGTCTCACCCCGCATAAAAGGTAAAACTTCAACCTGAAAAGGGAAGTCTCAACCTGTGATGGTTTAAGGATAACCAACAACTCTGGAATGCTTAATGCAATTCCTGGAACTCTTCCAAAACTTGCAAGAAGCTGGTGTCTTCTGCTAGAGGAAGTGTTCTCAATTTTGTTCACGGGCATCTTTGTCTCTGGCTACAACTCTGAAACTGGTGTGGCAGGTTGTGGCTCAAGCTCGCTTGATGTGACTTTGAAGCTTGTAGATGACCATCATTCCCCCCCCTGTCAGATACAAGGTGAGAAGATGGAGAAAAATCAACTGCAAGACTGTTCAATACTCTGGAACAAGTTCTGATATGTGTTTGGAATATCTTCTTGGTTGTTGATGCCCATTGCCAAGAAGCGATCCATCCAAGATGAATCTTTGTTCTTGCAGGACATTTATTTTTGAAGCATCTGTGTGAAGAATGGCTGGTTTTATGACAGTGCTTACATGGATGAAGATCAAAACAGTGATCTTTCAGATGGCCAACTCGGTCACAGTGTTGGGATTTCACGATCTGTTGTTGTTGTTGTTGTTGTTGGTGTTGCTGTGTAAGAGGGGCAGAGTCTGGAACAGCTGAAGCTGAACTGTCATGAGGAGCAGGTGAACTGTCATAAATGAATCCAGCACTCTGAAACTGAATGGGCTTGGCATAGTCTGGAATATGAAAGGACAAGTCCTTGTCATATCCAAGACCAGTTCTGTGCTTGTTGTGGACAAGCTGTTCCCAAGGTCTGATGATGGGCTTGGGAAGTGCAAGCTGAACCTCTGCATCTGCATGTAACTTTGCTGCTTTATCTGAATGAACTATAGCATTATTGACTCGCTGTTTATGGGAGTCTGTTTCAATCTTCTGAACAGAAAAAGGTTCAGAATGATGACTCCACTTGTGTAATTCTTCCTGCTGTAGCTTTGTCTCAAGCTGCAAAAACTCTATTTTTTCTTGTGCATTTTGCATACATTTTTGAATGTCAGCAATAATGTCTTTATTGATTATGATTGCATTGTCAGCAGTGGAGATGATTAGAGTTCTCAATAACTCTAATATTCTTTCAAGCTTAGCCATTTTTCTACACCTTAAAAAATCTTCCAAATCCCACAGAAAAATGTAAGCTGCTAAATATCTTCAAGTTACACAAGAAAGTCCTATAGCTTAAAGGGAAAAATCAACCAGAGATATCTTGAAACTATCAAAATTATACAAATATCACCGATTCCTTCTATATTTAGCCAACAGTTACCCAAATCCTTTAATATTTTGACGAAATCCTTCGACTGCTGCAAAAACTATCAGCTGCTAAATACCTTCAATTCACGATCAATGTGCATCATCACTTGATAACCAAAATATCTGTTGGAAATTCAACTAGAAGAACAAAAATTACAAATAGAGAAACAAATCCAGGTCACTTCTTGTGGGTGGATTGATTTGATCTACACTTGATAGAAAAGCTATATATGGGCAGTAGCCACTACAAACTTGCTTTGAAGATGCTTTGTAACCAATTTTTTTTTTTTCTCTTGAAATAGGCTCTTCTTTGTCTAGACAGCTGTAAATGATGCCAAATGATGAAGAAATGGTTCAGAATATTGAAATTCTTTCTGAATTTGTTGTAAAGAATGGGCCTGAATTTGGAAATATGGCTCGGGCTAAGCAAGCAGATAATCCAACGTTTTCATTTTTATTTTATGGAGCATCCAGCAGTGATGCGGCAATTGGATATCAGTATTTTCAGTGGATGAAAAAAAATGGGATCTGCAAATAACTACAAGTGAGCAGGTGGAAAATCAGGGTCAATCTATACAACCATCAGAGACACCTATGTATAGCCAACAATCAATAGTCATGCAACTGGAGTATGCAAAACTTCTGATGAGCAAGAAAGTGGGAATTTATTTCACAACTCGACTATACAAGCTGCTAATGGCGGCGAGAAAAATGAGTTAATATCTACAAATATATGAGTTAAGCCCCTTGTTTCCAGCTGTGCATTCTCCGGCCCCGTCCTCAAAGCTGATCATGGAGGGCCTTATAAACACTCTGCAGCGCATGGAGATAAACGGAGACACTCTTCCGTGGCGTCAACAGCAACAGCAATTTAATCTGCCGGGTCGTTCTTGTCTCAGTTTACCTGGCGCACCTCGCTGGGACGACGATGCCTGGGAAGTCGAAGCGGCCGAGGATGGATAGTTGGCATTCAGATCATCCGGGAGAAATTCGACAAACAACAAAGTTTGATGACCAGCCAGGACTTGATGGCTGCAAATCTTGCCCGTAATCAAATAGGGTCAATATATGAAAAATAGTAAAATGCTGTAGATTAGTGGATTTGCTCGAAAGAGTCAATCTCGTCGATACCAAAAGGCCTGGAAATGACTCCCTGTCAGACGCTGCAAAACTGAATGTTCTTTGCAAAACTGAATCCAAATGCGCTCGTCGTTGTATTCTTTGCTGTCGTATTCTTGGCTGTCACACTCGTACCTTCAATTGCGGCAGTTACACAAAATATAGGATTTCGTTTCGTTTGGACCAAATGGAATCCGTGGGTAAAGAACGTGACATTGCGTGTTCAAATGGACATCTTCACTCTCATGGCCCGTGACCATGTTACACACACCTTAGCATTTCACTCACTACGTGGGTCTGCTATCATAGAGCCGCCCAGCTGCCCTGATATAACCATTTTAGATCACAAGAACCAATAGTTTTTCACTTACCACGTGACTCTGCTATTGTAGAGCGCGCCACCATCCGTCATCTAACCATATACAATTTCCATTTGCAGTCATCTCACTTTCTCTGTATCCAGATTTCATTTCTCTCTGTCTCTCAATTACTTGTCATTGAGGAAACAAGCATCAAGAAGCCATTGTTTGAGCTGTCCAGGGAGATTAAACTGCCGGCTTTTACAGAGGAACCAGCTCGTCCTTTACAACCCCACGGATCATCTTCATCTTCGTATATTCTTTTGGTGCAACACTTGATTGATGGATGAAGCAGCGATCAATATATGCTGCGTTCAATGTAATACACAAGCGTAAATACAAGAACTGATACCTGCGTTTTGGTGGCTATGGTGTTGAAGATACAACCCCTATCAGAGAGCTGAGTAACATAATCCGAAGTGATCAAGCAGGGCTCATGCAGTGGAATATTTACGAGGATATTGACCTGAGTCAAGAAACGGAGAGACAGTGAATGGAAAATGGAACCAGACCCGATAAGTTATTCCCACTTAGAGATAGTTTCTTCAGTTTTGGAAGCGCCCCGATTGCAATGGGAGACAGCGTTTTCAGTGGAGTATAGGAGAATATAAAACGTCTATGACACTGACGCAGTGCAACAAGTCTCTTGACAGAATGGCAGAGACATAATGCGAATATGATGGGCAGAGGGGCGTTTCTATTTCCTGACACCATTCGACCAACTTTCTCCCTTGCCTGTCATAACTGTCATACAGAAAATATAACGATTCATATGCTTATGCCGTGGTTTCTTTAATAAAGCCACGTTCTGAGATAGTTTTTTTTTAATGTGGGGCAGCGTTCACTGTCAGGCAAAAATAACCCTCGACCAATTTCACAAGAAAAAACCAAATCATTCAGGAATAATTTGAGAAGCAAATTCAGACCAGCAACAAAACATGCAGCGCCACTGTAGCTTCCGCTCCCATCATAGCTCGAACGTGGAAGATTCCCCGACCTTAGATTAACATGAACTTGTTTCTGCTAAGTAGTCAAAAGTCTCCAAGATTCCGAGGGAATCACCTGTCAGGAATCCAAAGTTCGAAACGCACAGAGACCAAATTGTATTTTTTTCGGGAATAAAACAAAAGGAAGAAGGAGACGAAGCTCGGCGGATGCAATTCAAAAGTCTCAACTGTAAATCGGGATTCGGAACCACCATATATCTCTCTGCTCTGTTTATGAAACACTGACACTGAAGACAGAGCGTTTATTGAAGGTTGGACAGAACATTAACCACACCGCCTTAGTCGCTGCCCAAATGCAGAAAGCAACCAGATTCTACAACGTTACAATTAAAAATATCCTTCCAAACTGTCAATCTCAAAATCCGAAAACAAGTATCCACCGTCCAATCCTAATTCGAATGAATACAAATAACTGGAGACACAGGGATGCGCATTTTTATTTATTTATTTATGGAATTCACAATGCATTTACGGCCTTCGAAATAATTCAACACATCATTGACAAAGCATAGTTTACGGTCTTTAAAACTCATTCAACGCAAAAATACATACAACATGGAACTCATCGGAGAGGATCAACGCACATGTTGTCACTACACCATAGGTTATCAGTCAAAATATATGTGCCATCACCATCTTACATATACAACCAGCGTATAATAGATGCGTAGGTTTACACAGGCCACACAAAAACAAGTGGCTCACAAAAGATTGAGCAGATTATGAACGTACCTGCTCCGATACCATGTTAAACACACATGGACAGCAAAGACAATGTGAAAGATAAAAAATGCAATACAATTTTATTAACAAGAGATTTACATTTATAATACATTATGTGACTCTTGGGTTTTAGATCCCAAGGTCTCTTGGACTGCTTTGGTCTATTCGGCTTCCACACTAACCCATTTAGGATTAGGTGTCCAACAGAAACTGCTCAGAATTGGTCAAAACAGGATCATTGCAGCTACTCCACTGGCTAAGTGCATTGCATCTCACCCAAATACACTGTGAGGGTGCGTGCATTTCAAAAGTCCCTTCTGTGGGGTGTAATGGGCGAGAAATGACAAATGGCAGTGTCATTCCGCGAGATGGAGAGGCAATGGAAGCTTCCAGAATCTTCTCCTGTGACACTTGCCTCACCGAATTCGACCAAGGATGAGTAAGAGGCCATCAGTCTCCAAGTGGAAGCAAGAACTATCAGAGAGAAGACACTAATCAAATCACAAGCTGACTCATCCCCCTTACATATATCTATATATGGATCCCTCATCCCAGAGATCCAGAGGCTGGAATTTTGCATATTGTAAGGAATTGTTGTTGGTTTCCTGAGACAAACATCAGATTGTTGGGTGATCTAAGCTTTGTTTGAGGTGAATAGGGGCTTCTTTGCTGGGAGGTTGATCCTGGGTCAGAACAACTGGTTGTAACTCCTCTTGGCTCTTTTCTTGTTTATCAATAAAAGCTATTTGAGTTTTCCTCCATGCTTTTGTGTCATTGATGCTTGTTACATTTGTATGGTCAATTTACATCTGATCCTAGATTGTTTATGATTATAGATCCATGTCTTTGTATAGTGCTATGCTTCTGTGATCTTACAGGTACTTTGTGAAGCTGGGTGTGCAAGGGAGCAGATAGCTGAGGACTATCAAAGAAGAGAGGGATCAAATCAGGAGATTAGCGCAAGACAGAGGTTGGTCTTTCTATTCCTCTCTATCTATAGTTCATAAAGGAAAAACAAAAGTAGCTTTTCTCTGTTTGTTTCTAAGGCAGCTGTCACACGTTAGTGGGATAGAGCAGTTCTATATAGACACTTTTCCTTGTACCAAAATGGCGACTCCGCTGGGGAGCTAATTAGTTTGTTTGTTTATCATTCTTTGTTGTTTGTTTCATAAACTTACAAGTAGCATTCGAACTGCATTTGCCATAACAAATGCAAAGTAGATAACTGCTACTTCAATCCATTCACTGGATCTGTTTATGATTTAAACAACTGATTCACAAACTATCTGATTGCCCTTGTGATAGCTCTTAGATCCTCCTTAGATCTACCCCTGATTGTTGCATTACTGATTGCTTTTTGCTCGGCCAAAACCCAAGAACTGAACTGCAAATTGTGACCCGGAATCCGAACAGAGTCTCGTTTCTGGCCCAGTGCAGGTACTGTTCAGAGATTCTGAATTTCAGTGCACTTCCCGAGTGGACAACCTGCGCTGCATTTCAGATTCTCTGTGTTACAGGTGCGCTGATCAGACTAGCTCTGTGCAGTTGTGGCTTCTGTGGTTCATTCTTTCCAGTTCTATTCCTGAATTTTGCTGTCTATGATTAGTATATGTCTGTTTGAAACCCCTTTTCCTTGCTGTTATTCCACCTCCTTTGTAGAAAAGAACTGTAGATGTTTTTGTGTGTTTGTTGAGTCATTTACAGTTCTCCTTTGCAAAAGTAGCATAGTCGTACTGTCGTCCTTTGATTTGAAACTGTCGCAAGTGTCGATTTCAATCGTAGGAAAGAGTTTGATTGCTGTTGATGGTCGATTATCCTGTTACTATTGCTTTTGGTCTGAATTTGTAATTTTCTAGTGTCAAGAACAAGTATTCATTTCAAAATCGTAAGGTGTTGTGATCGTCTCCATTTTTTATTTCGAAAAGAAACTTGTTGATGTTTGTCGCTTGAAAAGAAATTCAGATTTGTGCATCAAATTTCTTTTTAGCATTCATATACTAAGAAAGTCGAAAACAAATACATGCGCGTGCATTTGCATATAGACAGTCTGATTGGCTTGATTTAGGAAAGTGCATTTAGAGTGTGCTCTTTGCTCTTTGTGAAAAGATTCTGTCTTTCTTTTCCCTAGTAGCTAGGATTTTCATTGCATAAAGGAGATAAAAAGTTTGTTTATCATCTTAGATTGCATTTTAGGAATTACATCTACATCTCGTGGTGAACCCGAAAGGCAAACTTCATAAACAAGATCAACTTAAAATAAATTCAATGAATCTAACAATGCTTTGGAACTTAACGCACAACATTTAGAAGTCTAGGCTAGAGACGTATTCCGGCGTCGTAAAGCCTGGTAACTGTTGTTCTCACTGATGGTTGGGTGATTCCTCCACTTTGAGACGATAAGTGCCAGTACGGACTTGTGCTCCCACGTACCGTCAAGTATATTTTGGGAGACCCCAATAGGCTTAATCCTTTATCCATAGGAAGCCGTGTCTGCCGCCCTATTGATTGCAATGCACTGAACACAACATTCGGGAAGATTGACTGCCGTACCGTAAAAAGTAATCTACAGTTTTGCGATTGGTTTGGTAATCCCTCTACCTAGATTTCCAGAGTAGTCCCTTTCGTTCCTTTTCATACTCCTTAATGGAAAAGGTCCATCTGAGCACTTGTCACTTCAGGCTCATTAAAAATCGAAGGAGACTAGAGTCATCTTTTGTTTTTTCTCGACTCTTTAAAATTGAAAAAACAAGTTGTGTCAAAGCGTCTAAAATTTATTTTAAACGGAATATTCATTACCCTTTCCTACGTTGATCTTGGGTTGAGAAAATGGAATCCACCAACCAAGGAATTCCCCTTGGAGGAAATCCTAGTCCCTTCTCCTCTTGGGGAGATGTTGGTGCACCCCATATGGCCACATTGTCGCTTCCAGGACTGACAATTGGTTTTCCTATATGGCTCTTCTCAACCTCTGTCATTCAGAACACCACTATTCCTGAACAATCGAATCAGCAACTAGACGAGTCTAGAGTTACCCACCAACCTTCTACCTCCTCTAATTCTTCCTCTTCTCCTTCCTCTTCGCTTGATGGGGCTGGTAAAGCCAAAAGTCAAGTACCTAAGGAGAAGAAGGAAAATAAGAAGAAAGAGAAGAAGAAGAAGGAGCCAAAAGCGAATAGGGGCAAACAAGTGTCGTCTAGCGAAAATCCACACACTGCACCGACTAAGCCTAAATCGCCATGTGTCATTTGCAAAGGAGACCACTATCACAGAGATTGTCCTTGCATCCTTCGGATCTTAAGGGACTGGTCTCCTCGTTTGCACAACCCGGTGTCGTCAACCTCTAATGATCATGTTGAAAACACACCATCAACTAGTGAAAGTGAAGCCCCAGCACGAAAAGGAAAATATAGATTTCCTTGTAAACTGTGCGAAGGCGATCATGCCGTCCACCGTTGTCCCTTCTTAGACGAGGCTAAAAGAGTTTTGGATGATCGTCCGATTTCACCGTTACGACTTCCTCCTGGAGATTAAAAAACTCTTGTCGAGTCCGTCACTAGTTGAAAATCCGGTTGGCCCGCTCAGGTGGTCGGCCAAAGAATCTATCATTGAAGATAAACCATCTGAACCCATACCAGACGAAAGTCAAAAGGTCGAGGCGGCAGTTGACCCGGTCTTGCCTTCAGAGGTTCCATCTTCAGATGATACAGTCACGGAAGAGAACAAGGATGACACCATCCAAATTCTTTTCATAAGCACAGACTCCAACAAACATGGGGGGAATTTACCCGTTCCTTTACCGCAGGAGGGAAGTTCGTCAGAGCCATACCCAACCGTCTATTCGGTCCCACCTCCAAGCAACCTAGTTGTCTCCTTCGACTGGAATCAACTAGGCAGACCCCGTTTACCAGCTAGTATACCATTCCGAATCATTGTTCAAATATATAGAATGGTTATGGCTGGTACCATCATAGATGAGGGGGCTTCTGTGAGTATCCTTTCCTCAACTGCTTGGAAAGCGCTTGGTTCACCATCGCTTTTGCCTGAAATGAGAAATCTAACAGGCTTTGATAAAGGAACCAGTCGACCGTTAGGGATCCTTCCCAATGTGCCCATAACATTGAGAGGGAAAACCGTTCACATGAACGTAATGGTAGTTCAAGGACCCCTGGATTACAATCTACTCCTTGGACGAGACTATATTTATTGCATGAGAGCCATTGTCTCATCACTCTTTAGAGTGATGTGTTTTCTGCATGAAGGAAGAGTGGTCAAGCTCGTAGACCAACTTTCATTTCCCGGATCACGCATAGCAAATAGTCATATACCATCCATGAATGGTCTTTTCAAGCAAGAAATGTCTCAATCCCCAGTCTGTCCACCCGATGAGCGCGAGTGATTCGGAGGGACATGACTGAATCCCAGGGGGCATGCACCCTGGTCTGCTTTGGCAGGAAAAATCCGGGTATAGGGTAGGTTTCCGCGAGAGAATATGACTAGTCTGTACTCCCATCCGTGATTGGAAGAGGGGGTTATTCTAGAACAAGATTCTCTTGTCAAATTTATGTGAGTGGAGTAGCCTCCTTCACTCACCTTTGTTTATCTCGGTAGACATCGCCGAAGAGATGTTTTGTTTACGCCGTAAATAGAACAATCTTTGGTAACCTGTAAGAGGTAGGCCTCTCTTGGTAAAACAAATGTTTTAATGGACTAAAGAAGGGGTAACCTTGAAACTCTGTTTTATACCTGGGGGCATGCAAGCCTTTTGGCGTGCAAGCGAAGAGCGACTATTTATTTTTTTAAATTTGTAGGACCTCTAACCCTTTAAACTCGTAGGATTGGTCGTTTCCTAACTTGCATAAAGAAAGGATGTGGGGCAAAACTCTAAAAGTTGTCGTTTTTATATGAGACATTCTTATCACACGACTGGATTAATCGAGCAGTTTTAGCACATAGTTCAAGCTCATTAAAAAATAAACATAAGCCATGAGCAAATGTTTCCTCCCGCGTTTAAGCTCGTTAAAAAATGAACTATTCCCCGGTAAATAACCATCGTGAATGTAGTACTTCAGCCATTAAATCCTTGGTTGTGTTTGCACCATCACCTCCACTTTTTCATTGGCCGATCATTCACCTCCATTTGATTGTTTACCCATTTTGAGGAACAGCTGCGAAGAGTGATTTCACTATCCATCCTTGTGACACTGCCGTGATTGGAAAATTCCAAACCTTACCTGGAATCAGCTGCTACTCATTTTATCACTCGTTCCTGAAAAGACGAGTCTCCTTTAAGCTCTTTTCAACTGACTCGTAAAATATGAAAAGATTGCCGAGCCATTTGCCTCTCCAGCTCGTTAAAGGGACAGGAAGTGTTATCCCTCCTCTAGATTTTAATCTTTTTGGACCTGAGGGATTATTACACAAAAAGATCGAGCGCTTGTTTTGTTCGGCTCGTTAAAAGTATCGAAAATTCATCCCTTCTATATTGTTTATAATTTTTCGGACTTAAGGGATTAGATGACAAAAAAAGAATTTTGGAGTTACCTTTACGTCCCTTTTCAGACTCTCTAAAATTGAAAAGGACCGAGTTATCTTTGTCGTTAAACTCGTTAAAAGTATAATAGCGACAAACTTGTCTATAGACGAGAACGAGTTTCACTATCGCTAGGCTCGTTAAAACATAGCGATGGGTTTGCCCGAAGGGCAAATTATAGAACAAGCACATGTTATCCTCCTCAAGCTTGACAAAAATAAAGAGGTACTGGTCAGCAATGATTGGGGAAAATTGGGAAGAAAACTTGAAGAAACTTTGTTGGTAGCAAGTCGCTCTTGAACATGACACTTCCACTCCGTGTATGAGTCGGGTTGGGTTGTTTCATTCACCGGTCACATCACCATGGTCACACCATACCATCCACGTTTGGGGTTAATGCTACCAATGCATCATATTAGTGTCGCCGATATGTTCAAGAGAAGTCATTCCGAGAATTCACCTGTGTCTCACCCACTACCATACATTATACTCCATTCTTTCTGACCGCCACCCTGAACCTTATATCACCAAATCGTTTTCATCTCCATTAAAATCATTTGCACCGTTCTCTTTCATTGATGTGGGATTCATTAAGGCCCTCCTGTGACGGATCACTTCTTGTCGACATCAGCTCATTATCCAAGAAGTTGATCTAGGAACACCCCATTCAGTGCTTTGAAGCTTGCATGCCTCAATGGCAAGTTTCTCACTTCTGGCGACAGGTTTACATCAATGGCCTTCGACCGAAAGATTTTGCGTGGTGTTCGACTCCAAGTCCTTTATTCACACCACGTGAATTGTACTGCAGTACCTTGAGGGTCATTATCATTATCGGTGATTCCTCTCGCGCTTGTTAACAGTTTACATCATTGACTGGTAATCAAGCGATGTCTTTCCATGTTCGACTTCAGAACATTTCTCACATGGATCGACTTGTACTTTGAGTGAAGATCGGACGAGATTGAAGACCCCGGATCTAGTTTCATCCATCCAGGCTGCGATATATATTCAGGGAAATAAAGACATTAAATGTACATCATTGCTACACAGATAATCATCCACTCAAAAGGATGATGGCTCTATCAGAATCATCAGTCTACACTCAGACGATTGTCTGTCCTATGTACATGAAAATGAATTTATAAAGCTGAGCATGGGAATGCCCGCCTCAGCTAGATCATGAAAATATTATGAAGATAATGTATTGTATTGTATGTTATTACAGGTCTCCTCTCAGCATTGAAAGAACTTCGGATCCTCATAATAAAGCATTTCACTCGACATCAAAAGATTAACGGCCTCATGCTTTAAGGGGCAACTGTTATAGACATTTTTGGGCCCTACAACCCCAAGCATGAAATGTCCATAAACCAAGGGCTCCTAAGTCCCTAAAAGTGTTGTTCTAACCCCTAAAGGAACAAGGTCAACAGATTACAGCTTCTCCCAGAAGTTCTCCATGAGAAACTGCTCAGAATTGGTCAAAACAGGATCATTGTAGCTGCTCCACTGGCTAAGTGCGTTGCATCTCACCCAAATACACTGTGAGGGTGCGTTGCATTTCAAAAGTCCCTTCTGTGGGGTGCGATGGGCGAGAAATGACAAATGGTAGTGTCATTCCGCGAGGTGGAGAGGCAATGGAAGCTTCCGGAATCTTCTCCAGTGACACTTGCCTCACTGAATTCGACCAAGGATGAGTAAGAGGCCATCAGTCTCCAAGTGGAAGCAAGAACTATCAGAGAGAAGACACTAATCAAATCACAAGCTGACTCATCCCCCTTACAGATATCTATATATGGATCCCTCATCCCAAAGATCCAGAGGCTGGAATTTTGCATATTGTAAGGAATTGCTATTGGTTTCCTGAGACAAACATCAGATTGTTGGGTGATCTAAGCTTTGTTTGAGGTGAAGAGGGGCTTCTTTGCTGGGACGTTGATGCTGGGTCAGAACAATTGGTTATAACTCCTCTTGGCTCTTTTCTTGTTTATCAATAAAAGCTATTTGAGTTTTCCTCCATGCTTTTATGTCATTGATGCTTGTTACATTTGTATGGTCAATTTACATCTGATCCTAGATTGTTTATGATTATAGATCCATGTCTTTGTATAGTGCTATGCTTCTGTGATCTTACAGGTACTTTGTGAAGGTGGGTGTGTAAGGGAGCAGATAGTTGAGGACTATCAAAGAAGAGAGGGATCAAATCAGGAGATTAGCGTAAGACAGAGGTTGGTATTTCTGTTCCTCTCTATCTATAATTCATAAAGGAAAAATGAAAGTAGCTTTTCTCTGTTTGTTTCTAAGGCAGCTGTCACACGTTAGTGGGATAGAGCAGTTCTATATAGACACTTTTCCCTGTAACAGTTGCGTTCTTTCATAATGCTTATATGTATGAATTGCTTCTAATTCCTTTCATTTATATTCAATGGATCATATGCTTTGATTGGTTTTTGTCTTTTGTTGTGTTTACAGGGTACTTCTCAAGTGGATTAAGTACGGGAAGGAGTGGCGGAATCGATACAAGGGAGATGAACGGAAAGCGGAACTACAGGTAGGCCTTCTATCCCCTCTTCTTATCTATTGTTTATAGGGAAATTTTAAAACACTTTAAACTGTTGTTCTAGGGATAGCTACTTGTCTAGTGAATTAGTATTTATCCGTAGATGCTAAATTCTCCAAAACACCCTTGTTGCATTAAAAGCCTCCGTCGGATCTCCATTGAGAAGGATTAAGAACACCGAGGTCAGGATCATCGAATAGATCCAATTTATCCATCTAGGATCAAAGCCAAACACTTTTAGGATTCCTTGTAAGTAATTCCAACTCAAGCGATCTTAAGCTTTTGATAAATCTAGTTTTATCATCATGCCTTTAGCTTTTTTACTTTCCAGGGAATGGATCGCCTCTTGAGCCATAACTATTCCATCCAAAATTTTCCTCCGTTTGACAAAGTCAGTTTACTCTTGAGAGATTAATCCAGGTAGGATAGGTTTGAGGTGGTTTACCATGATTGTGGCCATACTTTTATATATTACATTGCAAAGAGATATTGGTTTGAATCCTTGAGGTTCTTCTGAGTGGTCAGTTTTGGGGATAAGAGCTAGGAAGGTGGAGTTTAGGGCCAGGTGCATTATTTTATTACGTTGAGACTCCTCCACTACTACCACGATATCTTCTCCTATGATCAACCAAGTTTCCTGAAAGAAATTTGCCATAAACCCATCCGGTCTTGCAGCTTTTTTCTTCGCTAGGCCTTTGATAACATCTTCCACCTCAGAATTAGCGATTTCCCTTAGTAGGGAAAGGTTCTGATACCTACTCACTAATTGGAGAATATGTCGAGTTATTCTATTTATATTCTCTGCCCTGTCTATATTAGGTTCAGTCAACAAATTTTGGAAGTGTTGGACCAGTAGGTTCTCCATGTCTTCCTTTCGAGTGAGGTGATTTCCTTCCTGGTCCACTAAGGAGAAGATCCTATTATGCCGACGATGTTGAATCATCGCTTTATGAAAAAATCTAGTGTTCCTTTCCCTCTCCCTCATCCATTAAATTCTTGGTTTCTGTTTCCATAGGATCTCATCCTACTGCCTCCTTTCCTCCAATCTATTTAGCAGTTGTCCTTCTTCCTCCACTAGGGTTTCAGTTCTTCCATCATTTATTATCTCTTGTTGCACCTTCCTCATCTTTGCCTATTGAATGTTACCAAGCTATTCCTTGTTCCATTTTTTTATTTTTCCTTTGAGTTCTTTAAGATGGAGTTGGAATGTATGCATTAGGTTTCTTCCTTCTTTCTCACTTTCTTTCCACCATTCCTTCAGTTTTCCAAGGAAAGTCGGATCTCTTAACCGAAATCCTTCAAACCTGAAGGGTCTCTTGGTTTTCCCTTATTTCATATCCACTTCCAGTCTAATCGGCCAATGATATGAACCCATACTAGAAAGATGGATGCCTCATAGAATAAATCTCGGCTGATTAAGTTTTCAGTTGCCAAAAATCTGTCTAGGCGATACAATATTTTCCTGTTTCCTCCTCTTCTATTGTTCCACGTGTAAATTCCATTGATTATTGGGATATCCACCAAATGTAACTCTTCTTGGATGTCCCTAAATTGTTTCATTTTGGGTTCCTCCCTTCTAATCCCTCCTTTTTTCTCCTTTAAATATGTTATCAAATTAAAGTCCCCTGCAATTAGCCAAATCTTTTAATCATGCATTTGGTTTAGGGTCCTTATATTTTTTATGAAATTTTCCTTTTCTATTGGAATATGCAACCCATAGACTACTGAGAGCATGAACCACTCTTTTGTCCCTATGTTTCGGAACTGACCTATGAGGATATGTTGCATCCCTATCCAATAATCTGCTTTTACCTCAATTGGGTTCCAGATTATTGCTATGCCTCCTGTGCTTCCTTTCACATCTGTTGCTACTACCTCATACCTTGATTTCATCTTCCTTAGAATATCTTATAGTTTTTCTCCTGTTATATTGGTTTCTTGGAGAATCATTATTTGAGGCTTTTCTTTTTTCAATCGATCCATTAAATGTCTTTGTTTTCCCCGACTGTTTAAGTCTCTTATATTCCAAGATATTACTATAATTGGGTAATTTTTTTTAGTTGTTGGTATACCGATGATAGCGATACCACCCTACACATGTTTACCAACATCTATCCCATTATCTGTATCGATTCTTGTAAATTTATCCTTCCTATTTTCTTTCCTCCTTTTTCTCTGTTTTGAAATTCTTGGGGGTTTTCCTGGTGCATACCCAATTGCTCTGTGATCTCTACTTGTCTTTGTCTTTGGTTGGCCTTATATTGTTGGAAGATATCCTTGTACAAATTCTTTTGTTCCTCTGGAATAAATCTTTCAGCTAGGTGCCTCCATTCATTTAACAATTTCTTTATAACTTCCTCTTCCATTCTTATCTCCTGCCCCTTGCTTGGGTCGATTTCCATTGTAGTGGTTTCCATCCCTACCTGTTCATCTTTATCTGTGAGCTCTATTTGAGCTTTCCTCTTTGGTGTTGTTTTTGCATGACTTGAACTACTTTCTTTTCCTTTTTCCTGGTAATCCATGAGTTGGGTTTCATTTTTTGTTTCTTCTTCCTCTTGCAGTACTTCATATCTGTTTTTACTACTTGACTAAGATTGGTTATCTTTTTCTGGGTTTTGGGATCCCTTTGTTGGCCTTCTCTTGTTCTTAACCTCTTGGAACCCCTCATTTCCTTCTTATGGGGGTTTCGGTTGTTTTTCTTTTAGCTCCAGTCCTTCCTAGTTCAATGGGCATTCTTTAAATAAGTGGCCATATTCATGGCACCTTCGGCATCTGAATGGGATATGATCATATTCCAAGGTATGTTGCCAAATGTCTTTATGGTATTCTAGCTTTATTGATTCAGGGATGGGCTCTACTATATTCATATACACACAGATTCTAGCATAGGAAGTATAGCAACCTATTTTTGTGGTTTCAACTATTTTAACAAATTTTCCTATTGTGTTCCTAATTCCCTCCAATATTTTCGAGTCCCAGAAGTCCATTGGGAGTCCAAAGAGTCGTACCCCGACTGGGGCTGCCAGAAATTTCTCTATATCAGGGTTGTAACATTCTTCCCAGTATCACATAAACAGGCCTGCATTATAATGAAAATAGGGGCCATTTTCAAATACTCTTTCCTTATCTTGCAAGTTTGAGAAGATTACCATGAAGAATCCTATGGCTTCCAGCTTGAGTTCGATACAGCCTTTGGGCTGACATTTATGTTGTATCCACTTGATCTGATCCTTCTCCATTAGCCACACCCCTATGAACTTGCAGATCATCACATGCTCCTTCATAAAGCTGCGGTATCTTTCCAATTTGTTCATCAGGATTACAAATATGGGTTTCTCTGCTACACATAGTAGACATTGCCCCTTGCTTCTAGCCTTCCATCGTGCTCTGAGGACTGGGCCATTTGTCATATTAGTTGTTTCTTGGGCATTCAGTTGTTTTTTTTTTCAGCTTGATTCTCCCGCCGTAGTGTTCCTGTAGGAGGGGATATCTCCTCCCCTGTCTACATTGTCATCATGATCTTTCTAACGATTTACTATCTGTTGATCCTGCTGAAGATGTTAGGAAATGCAATTTCCGATCTTATGGTTTGGGCATTTCAATGGCGCAGAACTTCTAGGGTTGTAGAGCAATCATTCCTTGACAATTCAATATTTTGGTTTAAGGAAAATATGCAATAAGAACCGATAAAATAAATATATAATTCATGTTGTTTACCCTGGTCTTATTAAATACTTCCTCAAAATATTATGTATAATATATGCAACATTTAATTATAATGAAGAATTCTGTGAGCGTTTTGTCAACAAGATTCACAATCATTCCTTATGTTGATCCTGGCATTTTCTTATTAAGAGTGCAGGAATAAATGTTTTTCTGCAAAGTACAAGAATCAGTCTCATATAATAATTCAATGGCAATCATGAATACATGTTAAGTTAACTTAACTAGAATTCTTGCTCATAAATTATTTCACCATTGCATCCTGGAAATAAACTTTGTTATGCAACAATGAAATCAGGGAAAATATTTGTAATAATAAATAGGAGACGCAGTTAAAACATTCACTGTTTACTTTAGTTCATCCTTTATGAAAATACATCCAAAATCATTGATATTAAACTTAGGTAACTAGAGCAGTAAAATAAAACTTGTGGAATGAACTTGAAAATTAAATGACTGAAAAAAGAAAAGGAGCTATGAAATGAAATTGCGGAATTATCTAAGATCACACTCACACCATGCAAACTAAAATGTAGTAAAAGAAAATTAAGAGGATTGGGGAAACAGACTCACTGATGGGCCTAACCACCCAACTTGTTTCCCTTGCAAAAATTTAAATCACAGACTTAAAACATTATGGAGAAACAAAACTCAGAATCGAATGCCGAATGAACCCATTTTAGAGTAGAAACCAGAATTCAAAATTAAATTCCGAACAAATTCATTGAAAAAGTCTTGTTACAAATTCACTAAATAACTCAGAGCTTACTTCAGTGGTCCCCTCCAGGGATCATTCCACTGGTGTGCAGCTCCTCCCCTCCTGCATAGCAAAATCTAATTCCCCTGTTTTGTAATGCTTGACCTGAATCTAAATCTGAGAAATTGGTAGCCCGGTCGCTCCCCTTCTAGGTGCACAATCCTCTGTTTTATAGCAACAATGCTGCCCCTCCTTAATCAGATCTACGCTTATAATTTTAGCATGGTTATTTAAAACAAATTGATCCTGAAACGAGAAAATCATATCCAGCTAAGTTTGGAAGATAACAAAATCATAAGCACTAATAAAACAATTCAAAGCTATGCCCCTTATGATGTTTGATGTTGAGATACCATGGGACATCTGGAAAAACTGTCAACCAATCTCTAATGGCAAAAATATTCATAGCATTCAACCTTAGCTCTTTTTGGTTGCCAACATCTGAATTTGAAGCTCGAGCCTTAGCATCTACTCTTCATGCAGCGGTCCTGCTCAACCATGGCATTTTCATGACCTGGTAATGGATGGCTTGACCCATCTATTCGACAACTGACAAATGAAATCTCGTGGGCTTGTTAGGATCAGCACGACCTATTCAGTGAATGTAATACATAGTTCTTGTAAATGGATCTGTGATTGCCAAAGATAAAATCCACTGAACCTGAGTGATGCCACCATAGAAATAATGGTGGCCACTATAATTGAAGAGAGTATCCTGGTGACCGAAAGCCCCAACATTGTCGAACATTGCAACGTCACTTGAGATTCTGAGTGCTACGACTTATCGGCCGCATTGGGAGCAGACTCGCTATTCCATAATGAAATATTTGTAACAACAAGATTACATGGGTCTACAACCACAATCACACTCTTGTATATGCCAATAGGCCCCCCAATGGGAATGTGTCATCGTTCCAAGAGACACTATCCACATTGAAAATGTCTAGGGGATTGTCTAGAGTTCCTTCTTCGAGATCTCCTCTGCCTCCACCACAAGCCACTCACAATATCTTCATTTCTTCATAATAGCATAACTTTTAATATCTACAAATACTTGTTTAGCTGAATTTCTAATAAGTTATTTTAATGACAGAAACAAGCATCCATCGATATCTTATTCGAACCATGCATAACCATTACAACAATAGATGGTGTTGATTTAATATATTCAAGCCCTAAAACATGTTGTAAGACAACATTCCAAGTTGAAAACATCATTTTGTACTACTGGTACAGGAACAACTAGTACAGGAACTGCTAGTATAGGAACTTCTAGTACAGGAATGTTGGCGCGGGAACTGCTGGTACAGGAACTACTAGTACAAGAATGTTAGCACCTTCCACAAAAGAGCCTATTAATGACATTTACACATTAAATACTCTTCAAATTATCAAAACAAGAAGAGTTCATAGATCAACAACTATCAGTTGTAAATGCCTCTAAATAATAACTTAATAATGCGTAAAAAGAATAATAATGATTATAGACACTTAGTACAGGCATAAAATTATTCAGTAAAATCATGAAAATCTAGAAAAAATGGAGGCTCAACACTCTCCCACATTGACCTTCTTGCATGTCGTCATGCAAGCTGAATTATAAAATGATGTAAGAAGGCAGGGGAAATGTTTAAATATCAAAATATGCTCCCCAACAAAAGTGTCAGCAAAAATCTTAGCAAGGAAATATTAATATATCATGGTATGTCATCATTTTTAAAGCATTCATCAAGTCTGCAACATCACTATTACAGTGCCAACTAAAACCAAGTTACAGCCCTGATGAAGGTATCAAGTGCAGGAATGATAATATTGCAATGTAACAAGATCATGTATGAGAAAGAAATGTTTTGTACCATACATTGTGGAAAAAGAGTACTGACCTTTATGATAGACATCACATACATGTTGTCCTATTTCAAATGAACTCCCTGCTTGTCATAGATTTTAGAGCTTATTTCTGTCCAGATTATTATTAACATTCGTAATTAAAAAAAAATAAAAAAATCAAATGTTTGCTGAAAAGGTGCAATTGCAAGAAGATTACCACAAGATTCCTGCACCTACTATAACAATCTTGTACCTAGGTCATGTAGTTCTTATTTAGAGGCAGCCACAATCAACACAAATTTTTGTCCATCAACACCTAGTGAGTAATCATCATTGGGAAATTCATCACTCTAAATACCATAAATAATTGGAGCTATGATACTAGAAAAGGGAAATAAAAATAGAACAAGATGACACCTTCCTGGACCAATCAACAAACACTCTAAATTTTGTTGTCATCCAGATGCAAAAGTAAGTTTCTTCTTAATCCAGTACAAAGAATTACCTTCACTAAGGGTACCACATCATTAAATATTCCTAATTTTTGAAAGATAGAACTCAAAGCATCATGCTCAAATCATCTTAAAAACATTGCCTAAGAAATAAAATGATGAGTTTTAGGGAAAGAGAAAGATAATTGAGTAAATATTAGTATGAAATTAACTTTAATACCACAGACATGGCCTGCTACCCATAGGCTTCTATAGCCTCAGCAGGGATGTCTTTTAACCTAGCAAAATGCTTGTGTCCCACTTACTAGATATAGATTCAGAGTTAGCTTATTTGACTTTTAGATGAAGGCCATTGTCCTGGCTTGGTAACTAGATGATGGCAGTGCCACTCACAAGAAGTAACAGGGATTAACAGGTCGGCTTATGATGAGACCTCCTGTCTTGCAGCTTTTCAGCTGAAAACCATTGCTCTGGCTTGGTGACCATCAGCAGTAATGTCATGCATGTTAGGTCTCATGATCATGGTAGGTCGACTCATCACGAAACCTCCTATCCTCCCCTAAATCTTTTCGTAAACTCTGATTGTAATTAACTTCAAATTTTACTTGATAAGTGGGGAGATAGATCTACTCCTTAAGAGTATAGGATGGCGTAAAAAAAATTTAATGACTAAACATTACTGGCTAGTTCCTCTACCCTAAAGACTTATTAAAAATATCCCAAATAATCATTGAAATATTATTTAAGTTACTAATGCTAGCTTTCTCATGAATAGCTTATTATGATCTTTACAAGAGTGGTCCACCATAAGGGGCTCTCCAATAGTACCTTCTAAGGGAAACTGAAAATATATATCTCAGATGAAAACTTCATTTGAGTGGTTAATCATGGTTACCTTTACAAAATCATGAGGTATTAGAGTGAATCATACTCAACAAGATTTGTCACAGATGTGTTTGTTAACAACCGATACAGACCAAGAGCAATTTCAGTGGCCATGCTTTGAAGGTTAGAACCCCAATTGCATTGTTGTGACAAATTTATTCATGGAATTTCTTTATTCTTCTACCCTACTCTACTCTGAGAAGCAGAAGACTCCCTTTTAAGTATAGGAGGACTTCCAATGCAACCAAGTGTGCAATAAGAGGATAATCATATTCATGTTCAAATTTAGAAAGTATATGTGAGAAAATACCAGAACATGAGGAACTAGCTACATTAACTAACATGACGCTACAAATTATCGAATGATAAAGGACGAGTGGATACTAAAAATCATCTGAAACCAAGATTCTATGGGATCCATATATTCTTGGCCATTTGACTCATGTGCAACATCTGGTACATCATGCATGTCCTCCAATTTTCTTTGTTCATCCTCTAAAGTGCAAGCCAAATCAGGTTGGTGTTCTTCAATCTCTACTTCTAATGGCTTCTCCTCATTAAGCATGATCCATAGCTTCTCGATCTCCCTAGGAAGATCTTCTGGTTCTTCACGATTCTCTTCTTCCAGAGGAGTAGACCGATTTCTAATCGATGCCAAGATGTGTTCTTTATGTGAAGCAAAGACCCCAACCTCTGCCATAATTTGAGATAGTTCTTTGAATAGCATCACACTTCCTGACATTTTCCTGTTAGCTGGAAAGTCTCATCAGCACTTGGATTGAGAGCGGGGGGTTCTTTTAGCACGTAAAAAAACTCAAAAAATCAATTGCAGTAAAAAGAACAAACCAATATTGTAAACTAAGGAAATCACGCTTGTGGAAATTAAATAACCTCTATTGCAGAAAAAAAAAAATAACACACTTTGTAGTAAAAGAAATTTCTCATAAAAAATCAAGCATCACACTTTGTAGAAATAAAAATTAGTCATAAAAACTAAATTGCAATAAAAGAAACAAATCAGGCATCACACATTGTAGTAAAGGAAATCACTCATTTACAGAAAGGAAAACTTGGCTTGTGAACTCTTTGGGAATGTCATCCAGTATGCTTCAACAAGCAAGGGGAATCTCATTAATCTAGAAATTTAATTGCGAAGGAAATGGAAAAGTATGACAAATTGTTGAGGCCTTATCCTACAATGCCTACCCAGAAATGATGCCAAAATGTTGGGAGGTATAAATGCAAGATTTCCACCAACATTTAATTTGTCAATCCAGGTAAGTAAAATTAGAGGTGTAGCACAATATATGCCAGAATACGACCTCAGGGATCTGTCAAAAAACCAAGATTTTGAAAGAAATTCAAAAGAAGCATCATTCAGGAAAAATGAACAAGACTTTTTGAAGTCAAAGTAAACACACTCTGGGAATCTACTTCTGGGTTGAGTTGACTCCTGCAGAAATTCTTCCTCAGTTGTCCAGGGGACAAGGGAATGTAGGCCCCATTCAAAAGAAAGCGATTCAAGAAATAAAGAATTCAAAAACCTCTTAAAATATTACTACTATGTTGTAAAGATGAAAAGGAATGAAATAAACCAGCAATTGTAAAGCAACTTCATTCTAACTCATCTATGGAAATAACCGAATGCTTTTAAAAAGAATCAAGATAATCATGCACTACTTCTCCTAATGACAATTCAGTATTTTTGCTATAAGGAAAATATGCAATAAGAACCAATAAAATAAATATATAATTTATGTTTTTTACCTTGGTCTTATTAAATACTTCCTCAAAATATTATGTATAATATAGGAAACATTTGATTATAATGAAGAATTTTGTAATCGTTTTGTCAACAAGATTTACAATCTTTCCTTATTCTGATCCTGGAATTTGCTTATTGAGAGTACAAGAATAAATGTTTTTCCGCAAAGTATAGGAATCAGTCTCATATAGTAATTCAAAGGCAATCATGAATACATGTTAATTTAAGTTAACCATAATTCTTGCTCAGCAATTATCTCACCATTGCGTCCTAGAAATAAAATTTGTTATGCAATAATGAGATCAGGGAAAATCTTTGTAATAATAATAAGAGATGCAATTAAAACATTCATCGTTTACTTTAGTTCAGCCTTTATGAAAATACATCCAAAAGCATTGATATTAAACTTAAATAACCAGAACAGTAAATAAAACTTGTGGAATGAAATTGAAAATTAAATAACCAAAAAAATAAAGGAGCTATGAAATTAAATTGTGGAATTATCTAAGATCACACTCACACCATGCAAACTAAAATGCAGTAAAATAAAATTAAGAGGTTTGGGGCAACGGACTGGCTAGTGGGCCCAACCACCTAGCTCGTTGCCCTTGCAGCAATTTAAATCACAGAATTAAAACATTATGGAGAAACAAAACTCAGAATCGAATGTCGAATGAACCCATTTCAAAGTAGAAACCATAATTCAAAATTAAATTCTGAACAAATTCATTGCAAAATTCCTATTACAAATTCATTAAATAACTCAGCGCTGGCTCTAGTGGTCCCCTCTAGGGATCATCCCACTGGTGCACAGCTCCTCCCCTCCTGCGCAGTAAAATCTAATTCCCCTATTCTGCAATGCCGGACCTGAATCTGAATCTGAGAAATTGGTAGCTCGGTAGCTCCCCTTCTGGGTGCGCAATCTTCTGTTTTATAGCAGCAATGTTGCCCCTCCTTAATCATATCTACGCTTTTAATTTTAGCATGATTTTTTAAAACAAATCAATCCTGAAATGAGAAAATCATATCCAGCTAAGTTTGGAAGATAACAAAATCATAAGCACTAATAAAACAATTAAAGCTATGCCCCTTACGATGTTTGATGTTGAGATACCATGGGACATCTGGAAAAACTGTCAACCAATCTCTAATAGAAAAAATATTCATAGTGTTCAACCTTAGCTCTTTTTGGTTACCAACATTTGAATTTGAAACTCGAGCCTTAGCATCTACTCTTCAGGTAGCGGTCCTGCTCAACCATGGCATTTTCATGACCCAGTAATGGATGGCCTGACCCATCTATTCGACAATTCACAAATGGAAATCCTGTGGGCTTGTTAGGATCATCACGGCCTGGTCAGTTAACATAATACACAGTGCTTGTGTGTGGATCTGTCATTTCCAAAGATAAAATGCATTGAACCTGAGTGATGCCACTGTAAAAATAATGGCAGCCACTATAATTGAAGAGACTATCCTGGTGACCGAAAGCCCCAACATTATAGAACATTCCCACGTCACCTGAGATTCTCAGTGCTATGGCTTATCGACCGAATTCGGAGCAAACTCGCTATTCTAGAATGAAATATCTGTAACAACAAGATTACCTGCGTCTACAACCACAATCACACTCTTGTATATGCCAATGGTCCCCCCAATGGGAATGTGTCATCCTTCCAAGAGACGTTATCCACGCTGAAAATTTCTCGTGGATTGTCTGGAGCTTCTTCGAGGTCTCCTCTACCTCCACCACAAGCCACTCACAATACTTTCATTACTTCACAATAGCATCACTTTTAATATCTACAAATACTTGTTCAGTTGAATTTCTAATAAGTTATTTTAATGACTGAAACAAGCATCCCTCGATACCTAATTTGAACCATGCATAACCGTTGCAACAATAGATGGTGTTGATGTATTATACTCAAGCCCTGAAACATGTTCTAACACAACATTCCAAGTTAAAAACATCATTTTTCACTACTGGTACAAGAACAACTCGTGCAGGAATTGCTAGTATAGGAATATTGGTGTAGGAACTGCTGGTAGAGGCACTGTTAGTACAAGAATGTTAGCATCTGCCATGAAAGAGAATATTAATAACATTTTCACATTAAATACTATTCAAATTATCAATACAAGAAGAGTACATAGATCAACAACTATCAGCTCTAAATGCCTCTAAATAATAACTTAATAATGCATAAAAAGAATAATAATGATTATAGACACTTATTACAAGCATAAAATTATTCAGTAAAATCATGAAAATCTAGACAAAATGGAGGCTCAACATTTATAAAAGACATTCAACAAATGTTTGAGACTTTCATGTCTAATTTTGGCTAACAGTGTTCTAATTCCAACTTATCGAACTAATATTACTAATTTTAGCTTCTAACATATAGCGATTTGCTCACGAATTACTATTTGGAAAAGCAAATCACGAGGAGTTTTCATCTTGGACTCTCGCTCGCTTGCTCCAGCTATGTGTTGACTTTTTCCTTTGACCACGTGATTTAGGCTTTCTTCTAATGATTTGGTGTAGATAGATAGGAGGATATCGTTGAGGGGATCAACCTCTTTCTGCCCATATCATTCTTTCCTTGAATGGTGCCTTAGACCCTGTTCAATAATGGAGTTGGATGAAGAAATGGATGTTAGTTGCAGAATTGCACGAATCTAGTAGCCAGTGCAAAATTTAACTTAATAATAAGGAATATTTTTGAAATATGAAAAATAAAATTAGTACCTTACCTATGTCAAAAACCTATAATTTGATGCCTATATAGTAAAAAATAATGGTCAAGGAGAAGGAAAATGAGTGAAGAAGAGTGTCAATATAAAGCACTCATGAGGCTCTACACTAACTATGCTAGATATGAGGTGATAATGACGGTATGATATGATTATGTAGTAATATGTGATGATTGATAGTATGTGCGAAGAGATCTACTTTCGTCATGGGTTATGATTTGCAGCAAAGAAGTTAAATGGTTTAGTGTTTAGTAATCTTAGATCTGTATGCAAGTTTGCTTTTGGATAGTTGTATACATATGCAGATATGCTTCACTATAGTCACGTATATATATTGAGATAATTTTCTAGGTTGTTTATAGATATTTATATGTCGATTAAATTTATGAAGGCGATATTATTTGTTGTTGTCTGTCGATGAAGTCTTGATATGTTTGGTTGTGGATGGGTATATTGATCAGTTATAATGTTTCATAAGTGTGACTGGGTATCATCTGTGATTGGTTTAGTACTTTATTTAGTGCTTGTTTTAGTGTTACAGTGATTCAATTAGTTAATGGTCTAGTGTTCAAGAATTTGAGATCTGTACGTAGGTTGTATTCAAAGGAAGAACACATATACATAGTTTTTTTTCCGAACAGTAGTGTATGAATTCTTAAGTATATCTGATAAGGGTTTACAGTGTTATGTTGATGAAAAAATGGTTATTTTCTTTATTCATGGCTCGTTACTAAGTGGATTGATGTATGGCTTGTTATATTGATGAATGGTTGTGCATTGTTATTATCTGGTTATGGTGATTCAATATTGATTCAGTATTCTATGATTCTTAGCTTGTTCAATGATTGGATGATTTTATTCAGTATTTGGCTTTCGAGTGTTTAATTGGTATTGAGAATGATGTTGGGTGTGGGTCTAGTGTGAAAATTTAAATAAAGGTGGCCAATGTGTTTTGATGTGTATTTGAGACATGTGGATCTAGTGTGAAAAATTTTGAAATGTGGTCCATAAGTTGCTGACGGTTGGAGCCTTCGGTGAGGGGGTAGAAGCTCCCTTCCAGTAGGATCCGATAAATGAGATCAGGGGGTTGTATCCCCCTTCCAGTGGGTGATGGAGAACAAGTGGAGGTTGTAGTCTCCTACAGGTGGGTGTTTGAGTGCTAGTAAGAGTTTGCACCATGAAGTTTTTCTATAATAAAAGAAGAAGACAAAGATGAAAGTTGTGGCAGTTTTCTCTCACATTGGGTTTCCACCTAAAATCCTTGTGTTCATATGTGTTGGTATGTTTCTTTTGTGTTGATGATCTATATTCTCTTTACTGATCATGATTACTTCTCAATAAATGGATAATGAAATAATGATGCACTAGTAAAAGATAAAAGTCTGAAGGAAAATATGAAAAATTAGTTATGTGAATATACACAGTTTTCATTCATGAGAGTCGCGTACACATGCTGGTTACATGAAGAACAATAGCATACATAATTATAAATGTGAAATTGAAAGTTAAAGTGAATTAAAAATAGTGATTCACCGGCCCCCCCTGCTTAGTATTTTTCCTAACAATTGGTATCAGAACAGGTCCCTCAGAAGAAGCTTGATCGCTTAAAGGGAGATCTATCAAAATGAGCATTCAAGAGGGAGTATATTATAACAATCCACCTTTGTTTAATGGAACTAGATTTGTGTTCTATAAAGTCAGAATGAGATCATATTTGCAGGCACTAGGATCTGATGTATGGGTAATTGTTGAAGGTGGATATCAATACCCAACCTTCATTCCCACAAATGGTGCAGGAAAGAAACAGTATGATAACATGCAAAGGTTGTAAATGCTATATTGGGAGGTTTGGTTGAATCTAAGTTTGTGAAAGTCATGTAGTTGAGCACCACAAAGGAAATATGGGATAAGCTTGTTCAAAGCTATGAAGGTGGCTCCAAGATAAAAGGTGTTAAACTTCAAACATATAGAATTCAATATGAATCTCTTAGAATGCATAATGATGAAATCATTACAAGCTTTTTCCTTGGAGTAGATGAATTTTTTAACACAATGAAAGGCCTTGGTGACAAAGTAAAGGAATTTGTTGTTGTTGAAAATATTTTGAGATCACTAACACCAAAGTTTGATTCCAAATTTTTTGCGATTGAAGAAATGCATGATTTAAAGAATATTACCATTGAACAACTCCATGGAATCTTGATAGGTTTTGAGATGAGGAAAGGAGGTACATTAGGTGTTAGAGAAGTGGTATTCAAAGCCGCAAAGAAAGGGAAGGAAAATGAAGAGCCTAAAGATACAAGTTACATTTCAGATGAAGAAGAAGTGAAATTTGTGAAGAATCTCCAAGTAGGAACTGGTAGGTTCAAACGTAAGCTTCGCTTCAAATGCTTTATTTGTGGAAGAGTAGGTCACTATTCCACTAAGTGTCCTTATAATTAATTTCAGGAAAAAGGAAAGAATGTTTCAAAGAATAATGTCAAAAGAGGTTTACCAAGAAAGAAAAGTTTTTATACTCATGAAAATAGTGAATATTCTTCCAATAATAAGAATGATGAATTAGATCAAGATTGTCAATTAATTATGCCAGTTGAAGAACAATGTGTAGATAAGTTTGATGATGATTACTTTATGGATTCTCTAGAAGAAATTGATGGACTTAGGTTCATAAACAAGAATAAAGAAAATGAAATCAATATGTATAAACAAAACAACCTAGTTGAATAAATAACCCAACTAATGATCTATTTATAAGAGGCTAAATTAGTAGAAGAAGATTTAAAGAAACAAGTTCGAGAAAGGGAAAATCATCATGAAAACTTAGAACATGGAATTATGGGTCTAAGAAAGGAACTTGAGAAAATAAAGGCTCTAAATATTAGATTTTCTAAAGGATCTGAAACTTTAGAGGAAATCATTAAAGTTCAATGCTATCCACTAATCAATAAAGGTCTCAGATACAATCCAAATCAAAATGGTAATACATTAGAACCTATGAAATATTTTGAAGCAGGTACAAAAATATATGTCAATGCTATAAGAAGAAGCAATCATCAGAATAGTAGGACTCAACAAAAGAATCAAGGGTCAAACTATACTTAGGTAAAACAACCTTTCCATGAAAAAGGGAAAGCTACTCAAAAAGGTATTATACTTCCAGGTATTCTTACTTCAGTTTTCAATGCTTCACTTGTCACAACTTTGGTAATAAATCAATTCATTGTGTTTCTTATAAAATGATTATGACTAGAAAATCTAGAAAACAACATAATGAAAACAGGTCAAAGAAATATTATTGTAATGCTTTCTCCCCCTCCTTAGAATGAAGTTGAATTTTCTATTTGCAATAAATTTGGTCATGAAGAAACTGAATTCAAAAGTAGGATGAACTCATCCTATCAACACGAGAAGAAGAAAAAACCTCCCAAGGTATAGAAAAAGAAAAATACTTCCTCTGAAAATTGTGGTCTAACACTGTCTGCTGGAGATCAAGAGAATCTATAGTACATTGAAAGTGGTTGTTCAAAGCATATGGTAGGTGACAAAGATAAGTTTCTTTCTTTTAATGAAATTAAGAAAGAAAAGAATGTGACTTTTGGTAATAATTCACCTACTACTATTAAAGGAAATGATTTATGGTATTAAAAGAAAAGGTCAAGGCTGAGAATATATTATATTTTGGTGGGCTAAGACATTACTTTTTAAGTGTTATTCAAATGTGTGATCAGGGGCATGAAGTTATTTTCAGATCAAAAAATGAGTGGTTAGAAATTTGGATACAAGTACGACTATATCAAGGGAACTAGAACTCTAGGTAATGTCTATATCCTAGAAGGCAGCAAAAGCACTATTTTTTGAGAAAATATGAAGGGAGTTGGCTCTGGCACAAAATATTGGGACAACTCAACTTTTCTCAACTACATAAATCAAGCAAGAAGGGAGTATTTCATAACTTTCCAGACATATCTCCACCTAAAAATAGTATTTGCAAATCATTCCAATTTGGTAAGAAATCCAAAGTTCAGTTTAAAGATAAAGAATACACTTTAGGTAAACCCCTTGAACTTGTTCACACTGATTTATGTGGACCTATGAGAAAGAAGTCTCCTTGTGGTGAACAATACGTCATGCTATTAATTGATGACTTTACAAGAATGTGTTTGGTTGATTTACTAAAGTATAAAGATGAGGCATTTGAAAAAATTAAAATATTCAAGCCTATGGTGGAAAATTAATTAGAATTAAAAATCAAATGTCTTAGTTCTGATAGAGGAAGATATTTTATAACCGATGATTTTTTAAATTTTGTGAGCAGCATGGCATCAAAAGACCATTTTCCATAGCTAAAACTCCTCAACAAAATGGAGTGGCAGAAAGGATGAACGTAATAGTTCAACAAATGGTGCATGTAACACTTGATGAGTTAGGAACTGTTAAAATTGGAAACTAGGACCAAACTCCATGTGGGTCATCTTATTTATGGAAACTAATATTTTTGTTGGATCCCTCTCATCAAGAGGTGTAGGATTGATCTAAATATCATCCAATTCTGATAAGTATTCATGGAGTTATGAATTTATTTGTGTTATAAGACAATTCGTCAAGGTCGGCCAACAACCAAATAAACCCCACATGTGCTCAACGTTTTAGTATAAAAAGAGATGACTTGAGAGTCATTTCACACACACACTTCTATCTTGATTTCTCTCCACTTGTCTTGGGTTTTAGTAGAAGGGAAATCTAGGAGTGGAAGCCCTAGACATTGGAGGATTAAGGCTTCCCTAGCCGCAGTCAAGAAGAAGAATGCTGCCCAAATCTAGAGGACGCAGTCAAGTGAGAAGCCCTAATTCTACAAGGAGGACAACCCTAATATCTACGCAGTCTAGAAGAAGAATCCTAAGCACTAACACTATCAAGATCAAGCCCTAGCCTATACGCTAGCCTCTACGCAGTCAAGAAGGAGGCTGCCCTAGATAGCGTAAAGAGCTATGTGGACAGCGGAGCTTAGCCACTGTATGAAGGGTCAAAGGGACAATGTAGAGGCTGCCCTAGACATTGTGAAGGGCTGTGGTGATAGCATGGTGTGAAAGGGCAGCTTTGAGGGTAAGGTTAGGGTTGTTTCTAGGTATGGTTTAGAGTTGTAAAGGCAAGCAGCCAGGCCAGGGAGAATGGGAACCATACGCTATTGTTTTTGGCATCATTCCATGGAGGCAGCGGCTACAAGTGAAGAAGCTTGCCAAGGTGGGTCGTAGTCCTTAAGGGGCTATTTGGCTGGCTATGTAAGGGCTGCCAGATGGCCTAACCAGTCACCACATAAGCAGCAATGAAGGCAGCATTGGAACAACAATGTTGTGGACAACTAGGCATAATGTTTAATGGGACAGCTGCAAAGATGCATGGACAACAAAGCTACATAGTGCTACAAATATGCATGGATAGCTAGGCATAATGTTTAATGGGATAGCTACAAAGATGCATGGATAGAAAAGCTACATAGTGCTGCAAAGATGCATGAGCAGCTAGGCATAATGTTTAATGGGACAACTACAAAGATGCATGGACAACAAGGCTACATAGTACTGCAAAGATGCATGGACAGCTAGGCATAATGTTTAATGGGACAATTGTAAATATGCATGGACAACAAGGCTACATAGTGTTGCAAAGTCACATGGGACAACAGTAAGTTATAGCAAGCTGTAAGGAGACAACAGCAAGGTATAGCATGACTGGTAGGGCCAGCAACAAGCATGGACAACACAATGATGGGACAACAATGATATAGTGCAACAATGTTTAATGGGATAGTTGAAAGATGTTGGGACAATAGTATGATGAGACAGAACAATGTTGGGATAGCAAGCATGGAGAACAGCGAGCATAGACAGCAGTGGCAAGCATGGTGCTGCAAGCACATGAGACATGTTGTATGGCACATGGGGCAGTAGTGTAGCATAAGGTGCAGTAGTCATGAGGTCCAGCATTGTGATGATGGGTGTAGCATGCTGCAGAATGGTGAGGTGCAACATGATGACGAGATGCAACACGATGATAGGTGAAGAAGTCACCTTGGAGAATGAGTTGAAGCAGCATGTCTTCAACTGATCTCATGTATCATCTTCTTAGAGATGAGATAAGTCAAGTGTTGACTTCTATTGTAAATGTACTATCTCGCTCTCTCTCTATCTCTGTTGAACTATTGAAGAACATATAAGAAGAATTGATCAAGGGTTTCCCCACATTGGGGTTTGTCCCTGGCTAGCACCACATCTTGTGTCCTCTTGTCTTGGCTTGTTTTCTGCGATTTATGTTTATGTTCTATCTACAGTTTAATTTAATGATGATGTGATTGCTAATCTGGAAAAGATATTGAGATAACTATGAAAATTGAAATAAATTGCTCTAAGCATAGAACATACCTAAACTTAACATGGTATCAAAGCTGAGGTGAAGACAAAACCCAAGCAAGAGTGAAAGAGAAATCATCGAAGTCAGCTAGGAAAGGACAAAAGGATCAATGGGTTCCTCATCCCTCTTCAAATTCACCAAGGGTGAAGTCGAAGCAGAGTATATTGTCAGAATGGCCCAGTGGAAGCTTTTGATGGCCTACCTATAAATCAATTCAATGGGAAGTCTGGATCTCAGGGTGAAAGGAAAGGCAAATGCCTTGCTTACAATAAGTTCGGGCACTATGCGAAGGAGTGTCCGAATGTTATGGACACATATCTTGATGAACATAACAATCATTCCAGGGGCATCTTCAATAATCAAAGGAATGACAGGTAATGCAGGTCATCAAGGAAACGACCGACTCTTCAAGGAAAGCAAGGAACCCCAAGTAGGAAGAATCAAATGTTGTTTCTGATAAGATAAATAAGTGTTATCTTGTATTGGCCCTCTCCTTCAAATTCTTTGGGAATCTGGCTTATTGATTGAAGTGCTTCAAGGCACTTCATTGTCTAGAAGGTTGCTCTCTCTAATTTAGCAGAGATGGAAACAATCGTGGGATGATACTTGGATCCCGGAAAGGGTGTAGGGAATGTTACACCTCAAATTGAATAAGGGTAACTCGATTCATTTACAAGAATCTCTTTTTTGTACATGATCGCTAGAAGAACCTAGTGTCCATTTCGGCAATGGAAGTCAAAGGTTTCAGGGTGGAATTCATTGATGGAAAGGTACGTATTTGAAAATGGAATTTCAAAGATGCTTTTGTTGTATCAAGTTGCAGGAAGTCCATTGGGGACCATGTCAGTTGTCACATCTCATCTATAGCACTGGAGGTCTACTTATGGGGCCCTACTCGATATGACTTAGATGGTGACAGGGATACCTGAATTCAAAAAGAGTATGAAGGTACATGTATGAGATGTACCCAAGGAAAATCTTACAAGGGGACCATTCCCCTCATGTAGCAGGTCCACAGGTTTGGAACAACCTGAGGGCTTTGAGATTCATGATCAGGAATCTCATGTGTGCAGGTGGAAGAAAGCCCTCTATGGCTTGAAGCAAATGACAAGGGGCTTAGTATGAGATGATTGATAGTTGTTTGATGAAGCTGAGATTCACTAGGAGTGAAGTCGATCCAAACCATTGCTCGAAGGTTGTGGATAATATACCTCTCATAATGGCACCTTCGGAGGAAGACCTATTTCTGACAGGTGCAGACCCTCTCATTTGCAGAAGTAAGAGGGAGTTGGATTTTGGATTTGAAATGGTGAACAACAAGCTCGCAACTATCTCGATGGAGCTTAACTTTTAGAAGTTATGTTGATCCGAATTGGATCATTAACGACTGTCAAAGAACCATGAATGAATCAGGTCGAACAAATCCTTGAATAATCTTAAATAGCAATCGTAAACACCCTAAACCAGTGGCCATGGCAGCCGGCGTGGAATGACGAGGACCTCGGTCAAATCATGCTGACCGAGGCCCATGGAGACTACGCGAGATGCCAAAATAGCCCCTGGGAGCCCTAGATCGAGAAAAGGAACTAATTTTCGATGCGCCGGGCTAACAAGGCCAGAATGGGAAAGCCTGAGCACCCGGTCGTGTGGGGGGGACCAGAGGACCGCGGGCGGAGAAACGAAAAGCACCAATGTATGAAGGTGGGACCCACGACTTGGAAACAGGTGGTTTTGATCGGGGCGCCCTTGAACGGTAAGAGGTTTTGGACAGGAGCAGGGCGATCCCATACATCGAGCAACGCGTGGCGGTGGAGGAGAGAGAAAAATTGTCGTTGATCGCGCGTTATCAGTCGAGCAAGTCAACTGCACTCGACATGCGTATGACGTCGAATCTTGAGGAGCCTAGATCGAACGGCTGAGATTGCGCCCGATAGAAAGAAGCAGAATCTACAGGGAATTAAGCCGCGATTTAAAGGGATTTGGAATTCGTTTGATCGCCATGGTGGAGAAAGAACGTATCTATGACATAACCAAAGAAATGAATCGATGAGCAGGCTGGCGCTGTTCTGATGGGGACACGTGGCTACTTCTCGAGTGTTCATGCTAATGCCGAACAAGGAACTCCAAGCACGCAAGCGATAGGCGAATTGACATAGGCGGGAGAGGAACCGAATAGGCATAGAGGTCGTATGGCTAAAGCCATGAACAGAGACAATGGAATTCAGAGAAAAAAGAAAGAGAGAAGGAATAGAGAGGAGTCCAAGCAACCAAGAGAGACAGTGAACAGTGAACCCTGAGAGGAGGACTGAACACAGAGAACAGTAAAGCCAAGCAGAGGAGACAGAGGGTCGAGCTGACCACAGGCAGCGTCAAACACTAGAGAGCTTGAAGATTCAAGCCTTTCCCTAGAGGAATCTATCTGGACTGAGCATCACATTTGGCTCTTTCCACTATAGACCAAGGGTCACAGAGCTGGTAGGAAGAAAAAGAGTCTGTGAACTTCGAGTGGCTTGGGGAATCCAAGAAACACCCTACCAAGAAAAATCTGCTTCAGGAGAACTCACATTGAGTCCCTGTATTGTAATTTCTCTGCTGTAAGACACAATAAAACAAGGCCACCACTGAAGTTGGACCGGAGATGTAGCCCTGGAGAATAGGGTGAACTCCTTATTAAAAATTGTTTGTGTCTTTGTGTTGCTTACTGTATTTCTCTGCTGTCTTTCCACTTATTTTCTGTGTATTGGCAATCTGATCGATCCATTGCTTAAATAACACAGAACACACACCATCACATGAGTCTATAATACCTTTTGTTTAATAAATCTTTAACTGAGGTCACTCATAGGGTGATTATCAGATCATATGTGGTAGTAATGACGGACTAGATTTGGGAAATTCCTCTGAGTTTCATAAACTCATTCGCATTGATGTTCTTGGTGAAGTTTCGTCTTGACATATTTTTGCCGTTAGCATGATGAGATCATATATGGTTGATTCTCACTAGATTGGTGCCAAGAATCTTCTGAGATTTCTTCAAGGCACAATCTTTCATGGATTGAGCTACACTGCCGAAAAAATGAAGCTACATGATTGTTCAAATGCTGACTAAGCAGGCACTGTGGAGGATCTCAAGAGCACTTCTGAGTGCTGATTCTCTTTGGGTTCTACTCAATATCCTGGATGAGCAGGAAGTAGATGACGGTTTCTTTGAGCACCGATGAGACTGAATACATAGCTACGAATATGAAGCTACCTGGTTGTGGAAGCTCTTCAGTGAGTTGTTTGTACACATGATGGATACCACCATGATATTTTGTGTCAACCAGGCGGGATTCGGTTGTTGAGGAATCTCGTATTCTATAATTTCCCTAGCATATAGACATCAGATACTACCTTATCTTGGATATGGTACATCGATGAGCAAGGAGGCTCCATCGCATTGAGACTGATGTATAGGTCGCAGACATTTTGTCTAAGCCCCGGGGAAAGGTCAAAATTGTGACTTTCCTAAACGACTTGGAGTCATTAAGAGACCTTCTTATAAGGGTCATGCATGTTTCATGCATTGAGCTCTGGGAGCTCCAAGGGGCTTGGGATACTTACTGGAGCAACACGTGATGATACGGTGACTCACCCTCCCCTAATGATGTGTTGTGTACAGGGTGAATTGCTCAGCCTCCCCTCTGATACCCTGAGGCAACTTAGGGACAGGATGAATGGTTCTCTTGTCAAGGCATCCTACCCATGCAGTCTGGGACTCATGGGAAGTACCTCTCATCTGGCCAATGAGCAGGGAAATGGGGTTAGGGACCATAGTAGTACTATCGATGGACAGATCGTTGTATCTACCGTACTCCCTATGCTAGGTTGACCTCCATTGATTTAGGATCAATGAAACTGGTCTGGGATCAATATGAGTGGTTTGAGACACTCGCTTGTGATATTGATCTGGGATCAATAAAACTGACTTTGGGTCAGTAGAGAATGGTATGAGACATTCTCGATCAATTATTCTTCTTCATGGTTCAGTAGAGCAGAGTAGAGAAATGCAAGGCACTGATGATAACGATAGTACAGTCAGATATATGGATCAGCGGATGGAGTTCTCCCTAGTTGAGAGGGAGTGTTAAAATTGGTAACTAGGTCCAAACTCCATGTGGGTCATCTTATTTATGGCAGTTGATATTTTTCTTGGATCCTTCTCATCGAGAGGTGTAGGATTGATCTAAATATCATCCAATTCCGATAAGTATTCATGGTGTTATGAATTTATTTGTGTTATAAGACAATTTGTCAAGGTCGACCAATAACCAAATAAACCCCACATGTGCTCAACGTTTTAGTATAAAAGGAGATGACTTGAGAGTCATTTCACACACACACTTCTATCTTGATTTCTCTCCACTTGTCTTGGGTTTTAGTGGAAGAGAAATCTAGGAGTGGAAGCCCTAGACGTTGGAGGATTAAGGTTGCCCTAGCCGCAGTCAAGAAGAAGAACGCTGCCCAAATCTAGAGGACATAGTCAAGTGAGAAGAGTCAAGTGAGAAGCACTAACGCTATCAAGATCAAGCCCTAGCCTATATGCTAGCCTCTATGCAGTCAAGAAGGAGGCTGCCCTAGATAGCGTAAAGAGTTGTGTGGGCAACGGAGCTTAGCCATTGTATGAAGGGTCAAAGGGACAGCGTAGAGGCTGCCCTAGAAAGCATGAAGGGTTGTGGTGATAGCGTGGTGTGAAAGGGAAGTTTTGAGGGTAAGGTTAGGGTTGTTTTTAGGTACGGTTTAGAGTTGGAAAGGCAAAAGGCCAGGCCAGGGATAATGGGAACCGTACGTTGTTGTTTTGGGCATGATTCCATGGAGGCAATGGCTACAAGGGAAGAAGCTTGCCAAGGTGGGTCGTAGTCCTTAAGGGGCCATTTGGCTGGGTGTGTAAGGGCTCGCAGATGCCCTAACCAGTCACCACATAAGCAGCAGTGAAGGCAGCATTCGAACAGTAGTGTTATGGACAGCTAGGCATAATGTTTAATAGGACAGCTGCAAAGATGCATGGACAACAAAGCTACATAGTGCTGCAAAGATGCATGGACAGCTAGGCATAATTTTTAATGGGATAGCTGCAAATATGCATGGACAACAAAGCTACATAGTGCTACAAAGATGCATGGACAACTAGGCATAATGTTTAATGGGACAATTGCAAAGATGAATGGACAACAAGGTTACATAGTGCTGCAAATATGCATGGACAACAAGGCTACATAATGCTGCAAAGTCACATGGGACAGCAGTAAGGTATAGCAAGCTGTAAGGGGACAACAACAAGGTATAGCATGATTGGTAGGGCTAGAAACAAGCATGGACAACACAATGATGGGACAACAATGATATAGTGCAGCAATGTTTCATGGGACAGTTGTAAGATGTAGGGACAATAGTATGATGAGACAGAACAATGTTGGGACAACAAGCATGGACAACAGCAAGGACAGACAGCAGTGGAAAGCATGGTGTCGCAAGCACATGAGACATGTTGTATGGCACATGGGACAGCAATGCAGCATAAGGTGCAACAGTCATGAGGTCCAGCATTGTGATGATGGGTGTAGCATGGTGCAGCACGGTGAGGTGCAACATGATGACGAGATGCAGCATGATGATAGGTGAAGGAGTCACCTTGGAGAATCAGTTGAAGCAGCATGTCTTCAACTGATCTCATGTATCATCTTCTTAGAGATGAGATAATTCAAGTGTTGACTTCTGTTGTAAATGTACTATCTCTCTCTCTCTTTTTTGAACTATTGAAGAACATATAAGAAGAATTGATCAAGGGTTTCCCCACATTGGGGTTTCTCCCTGGCTAGCGCCACGTCTTTTTTCCTCTTGTCTTGGCTTGTTTTTTGTGATTTATGTTTATGTTCTATCTGCAGTTTACTTTAATGTTGATGTGATTGCTAATCTGGAAAAGATATTGAGCTAACTGTGAAAATTGAAATATATTTCTCTAAGCATAGAACATACCTAAACTTAACAGGAACACATCACACCTTATAGGGACAAGCAATACATATGGCCGTGGATATACTTAACAACGCCCATGTTCGAGTAACTAGTGATAAAACCTTGTTTGAACTCTGGTATGGTAAACTTGAAACTATCAAACACTTTAGAATCTTTGGACAAAAATGTTTTATAAAGAAAAATGATCATAACAAGCTTGAAAAGTTTGAATCTAGAGTTGATGAAGAAATCCTTCTTGAATACTCTTCCAGAAGTAAAGGATATAAATGTTATAATAAAAGGCTTCAAAAGATTGTTGAAAGTATAGATGTTGTGATTGATGAAGCATCCATGAGTACCAAAAGAGAAGCATAATCAGATGACGAACAACTCCCTACTAAAATACAAGAAGTTGTAAGAGAATAAGAAAAAGAAGCATCAAAAGAAGGAAATGAAATTACAGGTGTCTCAGAAAAGACTCCATCAAGGTATGTTTAAGAAAATCATCCCAAATCTCATATTCTAGGTGATGAAGAAGCAGGAACACAATCTAGAACTTTTGTTGGATCATATATTCAGTAAGCCTTACTATCCACTATTGAACCTAAAAATGTGAATCAAGCAAGCAAAGATGAATGTTGGTTTAAGGTAATTAATGAAGAACATGATCAAATAGAAAAACTCCATACATGGGAACTTGTACCAAGGCGTCATAATAAAAATATAATTGGGAAAAAGTGGGTATTTAAAAACAAACTAAATGAAAATGGAGAAGTAATTTGAAACAAAGAAAGACTCATATGAAAAGTCTATGATCAATAGGAATGGATAGAATTTGAAGAGACATTTGTGCCTATAGCTAGACTTGATGCCATAGGAGTGTTTTTTTCATTTTCCATCTTTTGTAACTTTAAGGTATATCAAATGGATGTTAAATATTCATTTTTAAATGGGGACCTAGAAGAAGAATTTTGTATTGAAAAAACTAAAGGATTCCTACTTGGCAATGATAAAAACCTTGTTTGCAAACTTAAGAAGTCATTATATGGGTTAAAATAGGCTCCTCATGCTTGGCATCAATTTAGAAGCAATGTTGAATCTATGAGTCAAGGATCTACTTCAGCCATGCATCGGGAATTTGAAATTTCTTTACTTGGTGAGTTAACATACTTTCTTGGTATTCAAGTTCATCAAACTAAGGATGGTATCTTCCTTTCTCAAACCAAGTATCTCAAGTAGATTATGAAGAAATATGGACTGGAAGACTGTAAACCTATGTGCAAGCCAATAGTAAGAGGATGCAATGTCAACCAAAATGATGACTCTCCTATAGTTAATCCATCCAAATATAGATCAATGATTGGTAGCTTGATCTATCTTACAAGTACAAGGCCAAACATTATGCATGCAGTTGGCATAGTTGGGCGATTTCAAGCAAATCCTAAGGAAACTCATCTCAAACTAGTTAAAATGATATTAAAGTATCTATAAGAAACTCAAGATATTGGTCTATGGTATCCCAAAAATGTAGATTTTTCACTTCATGCTTACACAGATGCAGACGGGCAAGTAATGTTGATGACCGCAAAAGTACTAGTGGAGGAGCATTCTATTTGGGACCTTGTGTAGTTTCTTGGTTCAATAAGAAACAAATTTATGTTGCTTTATCAACTGATGAAGCAAAATATGTTGTTGTTGTTTCTTGTTGTACTCAACTTCTATGGATGATCCAAACATTACAAGACATTCAAGTCACTAGTATTCAACATGTACCTATTCTTTGTGACAACACTAGTGCCATAAGCATCTCTAAAAAACCTATCATGCACTCAAAAACTAAGCACATCTCAATCAAATAACATTTTCTTAGAGAACAAGTTCTTGAACAAAAAGTCAAGTTAAAATATATTTCTTCAAAGGAACAAGTTGTAGATTTATTCACCAAGCCTCTTCCACATGATTCCTTTGAATTTCTCAGATAGAAGTTAGGAATGATTCTTGCGTCTCCACTTTGTTAATTGTTCTAACATAAAAGGAATAGACATGTCATGTTCAGGGAAGTTGTGGCTCTGAAAACATGTATTTTACCTTTTGTACATAGTTCCTATGAATGAAAGTTGTGTATGTATGCATTTTTTGACTTAGATAGGCATGTATGGTTTTTTGTGGTGATAAATGAATGCAAAAAAATCAGGGGGTGCTTATCATATGTTTTCATTAGTTCATTCTTGTCTTTTTGGTTATGACATTGGTTTGTTGCAGTCTGTTGGTGATGCCCCTATGCTTCCTAAGGTATTGGCTCATGATGAATGTTGAGATGTTGCAAGGTCTTTAATATGTCTCTTTTATTGGTGAGAAGGATATGATGTGATCATAATTGATTATGAAGAGTTGGCACAGGTTAAGGGGGAGAATCTTCCATGATTCTAATAATTCATTGTTGGCATTATGGACTTTTGAGAACTCCTTATTTTCATGCTGTTACCTATGATGAGTACATGGCTTTTCTTTTTACGAGTGGTTCACGGAGTGGCCGCTACATCCACAGAAAATCTAGGCAAATCAACCCCGAAGGGAATATTTTAAAGCCCATCGGCCAGACTAGCAAGGCCTAACCCCATGGGTGTCGAGGAGAATTAACCCTATGACCTCTTGATCGATGAGGTACTTATTAACAGGGATTCGACCGGTTGAGCTAACCCTTGCGGCTATGATGAGTACATTGTTATTACTGCTATCATCAGTCTTATTTCATTACTCACTATTGAAAATACATGTTGATGAGTTGTTGATAGAGAATTATTGCACAATATTATGCTTCTGCTATATTTGCTTGGTGATGCTTGGAAGCATTGCATATTTGGTCATGTGTTGATGATATTGAAGAGATTGATGCTACATTGTCTTATCTTACATAGCTTCTTGATGATGAGGATGTTCATGCTGGTATAAAATGATTATGTTGCAGATTCCTAAATGGAACATGATTGTTGATGATCATTATCATGGTTTTTGTACACATATACTGCATAGTTGAAATCCTTGTTTATGATAATGAATGTCACGTATGTCTATTGATGTAAAGGTCATGAAAAGATCCATATTATAATCATTGTAAAGTTCAGTCATATGGACTATTGGGACTAAGTCATGTCATATATGTAACTCCATTATTTTGGGTAACTGATGTAAAATTGGGTCCAATATGTAAACCCAATTTGTTGGGTGATTGATGTAGTCATGGGAGCATAGAGTCATTAGTGATAGGAAAGGTCATATATTTCAAGTCTTGTACTTTATTTCATATCTTCAGAAGGTCTAGCATAGGCTCAGGGGGAGCATGGTTAGTATGTAGATTTCATAGTTCATATCAACATATCTGACTTACAATGATGAGAACTACAAGGGAAGTACTTCATTTAGCCTAGTTTAGCCCATTTCCCTTGATGTCAAAGGGGGGGAGAAAACTTATTGTTTGCAGGTGGTCTCTAAACACTAAATTGTTTGCCATAAAGTCTAAAGGGGGAGATTGTTGGAATTATGGCTAATGTGTTGTCCTTGATGACAACTTGCTTAACAAATATGTCCTTGATGTCAACTTGCTTATAATATGATGGTTATGGAACTAATGCATGTATCAGGGATATTGGTACATATTGCATAGATTGGAAAACATATGCAGCCCTTATTAACTACGGTCGCATACAGACGCAGGTATTTTGAACAAAAGTCACATACATAATCCAAACCATGGAAAAATGGATACCAGAGGCCATTACCATAGTAATTTCCCATAGTATTATGTCGACAATTTATATTTGATCTCATCAACAAATACTAACAACATTACCAAGGGATTTACCTGAGGTATTTTCAAAGGAAAAATCTATATAAGGAGATGGAGATCAAGGTGTCAAGTTTTCAAGTGAATGGTTTGTTCATGTGTGATTTGATTTGGAATAGGTGTGCACCAGTGAGCATGGAGATGGCTTAGATCTGATAGATATGAAAAGTGCAATGAAGAATAATGAATATACTTAATCTATTTATGTTTTTGTAGCTAATAATTCTAGATATGTATTTATAGTGATGGTATGATATAATTATGCAGTAATATGTGACAATTGACATTATGTGCACAAAGATCTATTTTTGTCATGGGTTATGATTTCCAGCGAAGAATTTAAATGGTTCAATGTTCAGTAATCTTAGATCGGTACGCAGGTTTGTTTCTGTATAGTCACGTACATACTTTGATATGCTTCACAATAATCGTGTATATATACTGAGATAATTTGCCTCTAGATTGTTGCTTGCTCTGGGTTGTTTACAGATGTTTGGATGCTAATTAAATTGATGAAGTCTATATTATTTGTCATTGTTTGTCAATGAAGTCTTAATATGTTTGGTTGTGGATTGGTATATTTATTAGTTATAATGTTGCGGAAGTGTGATTGGGTTAGTACTTGATTCAGTGGTTGGTTCAGTGTTATAGTGAGTTAGTTAGTTAATGTTTCAGTGTTTAGTAACTTGAGATCTGTACATAGGTTGTATTTAGAGGACACATGTATATATGTAGGTTCTCTTTAAAGTAGTCGCATATGCATTTGGAAGTAAATTTAATCAGAGTTTCAATGACTGTGTTGATGACAAAATGGCTATTATCTTTACTCATGACTAGTTACTGAGTGGATTTATTTATGGCTTAGTATATCAATGAGTGGTTGTGCATTGGTATGATCTGGTTATGGTGATTGAATATTGATTCAGTATTCTATGATTCTTGGTTTGTTCAGTGATTGGATGATTTGATTCAGTATTTAGTTTAAGAGTGGTTAATGGTATTGAGAATAGTGTTGGGTGGCGGTTGAGTGTCAAAATTTGATGAAAGTTGGCCTACATGTTTTGATGTGTATAAGATCCAATGTAAAATATTCAGAAACGTTGTCCACAAGTTGTTACGTGTTGGATCCTTTAGTGAGGGGGTAGGGTCTCCCTTCTGGTAGGATCCAATAAATGATATCAAGGGGTTGTAACTCCCTTCCAATGGGTGTTAGAGAATGAGTGGAGATTGCAGCCTCCTATTGGTGGGTGCTTGCATGTTGGTAAGAGTCTGCGTCAGTACGAGATGTAATGAAGTTTTTATTTATAATAAAAGAAGAAGACATAGACAACAACAGTAGTGGTTTTTTTCCACATTGGTTTTCCACCTAAAATCCATGTGCTCATATGTGTTGATATGTTTTTTGTGTGTTGATGATCTATCTACTCTTTACTACTCATGATTACATCTTAACAAATGGATAATGAAATAATGATGCACTGGTAAAAGATAAACATTTGAAAGAACATATGACAAATTATTTATTTGAATATATGTGGTTTGCATTCACTAGAGTCGAGTACACATGCGGATTACATGAAGAACATTAGCATACAAAATTCTGAATGTGAAATTGAAAGTTAAAGTGAATTAAAAATATTGATTCACCTACCCCCTCTCAATTTTTTTCCTAACAGGAGTAGCAAGTGAGGCTACATAATACTTACCATCTTCCTCTACTTTGTGTTTATTCGGGTCTTGCCTCCAGCCTCTTATGGAATCAACAAGTTCTCCATGTTTTTTGAAAAAGTCATGCACATATTGTATGTCAAAAATGCATTGAGGCTCAGGAAAATGATACATAGCTTGAAGGTATTTTGTTGAGAATGAACCAATCACCATTCACTTCTATGTATAGAAATTTCACTCTATAATGTCAACATTCTCCACTACCCATCTGACCATATTTGTATAAGGCATAAGTCGAGGCCTTGCTTCAATTTTGTGTAAGAGGGAATTTGCTACATCTTGAGGGTTGTCTCTAAGGTAGGCATTTTTTTTTCCATTATGAATGTCCTCAATGTAACCTGAGGCCCTTCATATTCAAAATATTTGTATATATTCTCCCATGAAGAGCTCCCTCAATCTCTGGTAAAAATTGTGTCTAAGAAAACACTGGCACCCGGAAGCTTTTCGTCTACTATCTCCTTGTATGGTCTGGAGGATTGCAGAGAAAGAACTTTAGAATTTTCCTTCTTCATTTCATCTTGGTGGGAGATATTAGAGCTCATCTATGAAAAGAGAAGATCGAATTAGCAGAGAAGAGAAAATACGAGAAATATTAAACATGGATTGTAAATTAAAGGTTTAACCCATTAAATTAACCAATATTCCCCCATAAATGTGCCAACGAATAACCATAATGAAAGTTTTTAATTGATTAGAGAATGGATAGGTAAGAGGCCACTTAAAGGATGCCACGTCAAAGCCTGGGATTAAAGCACCTAGAAGAATTTTAAATTTGAATTTAATAAAGTAGTCGGGGTTTCGGGTAGTCAAGTAGTAGGGGAGTATAAGTAGTGCAATATCTCAGAAGGTGAAGGACTCGTAAGAAAATAGAATAAAGTTTCAGAGACAGGAGGCATGAGACGTGTAGGTAGGAGATAGGAGTAGTTGGAAGCCTGGATGCCCGGAATACTTTATAAATTTCTAATTGGGAAATGTTACGGGCTTCTGGGTAGGTGGATTCTTAAATTGGAGTGGGACCACATTTCATAAAATAAAATGATAACATGAATTAGTGGGAATGTGGGCTAAATTATTTATGTGCGTAATAGGGTGACATGTATCCTGGATGCCCATGTGCTCGTAAGATATTGATACTTGAATTTCTGAACTATTACGTGCTTTCCAAGCTAGAGGGTTATTAAAGAAGTGGTAATATTACTCATATGGGTGAAAGTGGGGCCTCATACTTAGAAAGAAATATTATTAAATGAGTGGGAGTGTGGTATTACTTGATGTGCGTTGTTTGAGTATAGTTATGACGTATATCCTAGAGACGAGGGTGCCCATGTTACTTCAATAGATTTTACTTTTTAAAGGGTTGATAATATTGGTTGGGTATGCGGTGGTTCTTTCAAAAAAAAACATGTTATTATTTAATTTCTTAACTAAATCCCAAAGTGCTTATTAAAGGTTAAACTGTTCACTTAGAAAAATAAAATGGTCCACATTATTATTATAAACAAAAATTAATGGGGGTTTGTTATGTCATCTCCAAAAAATATGGATGGTTTAGTATAAGTTTGCAAGTGAGAAAAATAATTTGTTGAAGAAGCCATGTGGCATGTGGTTCCTGAATCGAGCACCCAAGTATTACGAGATGAAGTAGTAGCTATCAATGGATGACCTTTACCTTTTGCATCTTGTGGCTCCCTTCTTTTTCTTTGAATTATTTTGCATGTAATCATCCAAGTGATTATATTGGAGTACTAGTTTCATCTAATAAATTGTTTTCTTCATGAAAGAGCTCTCAAAATGGTGCCCCCTATTGCAATATGTGCCCTAATTCTTCTCCTTGATTCCCTTTCCTCCCTTGGAAATTGAACCCTTCTTTGTATGATTTTGCTTGGATTTTTCTTTTTATTTGGTTCCTTCTTATTATTATTTTTTACTTAGTCTTCTTACCTGATTCCTACACTGCAAGTGCATAGGGTTTTGTGGAATTAATAGCCACCATGAGTATGAGATCATTTTACTCTTTAATTAAGGACTCAATAAACTCATCCAAAGATTGAATCTTCCATTTTTTATAAATGGAATGTTTAGTAGTATGGAAAGAAGAGAAAAATCATAGTACTCAGGTCCTATCTTAGAAAGCACCAAAATAATATGTTTTTCTCTTTTCCTTTCTATGATACAAGCTTTTACACATGCCATTAATGTCTTCAGTGTAGAGAATTAATCATTTAGGGAATCTAAGTTGGATGGATACATTTTGATAAAATCATTTTAAAGCTAATTGCATCTCAACCCATCTTGCTTGCAAAATAGTTCTTCCAGTTTGGTCTAGGTGTTTTACACACATCTATATGAAATAACAAATTAATGGAGATTGAAAATCAACGAATCACATGGGGTTCAACCATTCAATTTAAGTAGTTTTATTTCTCAATGGCTAATGTAGGATTAGTTTCTATTTGAATTGTGATCCTATAATGTCCCTTGTTGTGCAACAAAATTATAATCATAGGCTTCCAATCAAAGTAGTTAAAATGAGTTAGGATTAATGAGATCTGATCCATTCTCTATATGGGTTGTTCTAACTTGTTAAGTATACAATAAAATATTGATATTATTCACAAATACACTTGCTCTCTCATTCCATGTAGGATTTTAAACACACTCTAGAGATTTATGTGTGAAACGAATACTAGACTAGATATTGCAAAACAAGAGAGAGAGAAAAATTGTGTAGAAAGATTACTAAGTAATCAAAGAAGCAATATAAATTGCACAAGAGAAATGATTTGAAAATATGATATATAATTATTTATGAAGATGAATACAATATATAGAATCTCCACACAATTAACGAGATAGGTGTACGGTAGAAGTACACAGAAGGGGAAAATTTCTTCTTTTTTCTTCATGAAAAGGTAGACCTTGAACAATTGAGAATGTTGGAAGCATTTGGAAATGAAAATAACTATAAGTTGTTCTAAACAAGCTTATTAAAGATTGAGATAGATTCGTTTCCATTTGATGTGTAGAGTAATTTATTAAAATTTTAAAATATACATTGTGCCTAGTGCAGAGGAAAAAAGCTTGACTCCATATAGTCCTTTCTCTTTAACAGACTCCCTCACACACAATTTCTTCAAACACCCTTTCTCCTGCACTTTCCACACACCTTTTCTCCACACAACAAAAAGTAGTAGTTTCATATTAAATTAATATGTAAAAGCTTTATCCACATATTTTTTCAGCCCCACCCTCTCGCCCCCTATCCCACTTACGTAAGGGACCTGGAACCCCATTAGTTCTAACATCATTTGGCAGAGTAGTAGAAGTGTCAAGCATCACTATCAGAGCACTCATCGATTAAATGGACACATAAAATTGGCCTTTTTATTCATGCCTCGACTCCGCATATTACATTAGCCTTGTGCGAAGTGCGAAGGAAGAAAGCTTGACTCAATATAGTCCCTGCTCTATAAAAACTTTCCCCACACACAATTTATTTACACACCCTCTCTCTTGCACTTCCCACATGCCCTTTTTCCTTCCTCCACATAACAGCTCCAGCGAAATTGCTTTGCAGGTGGTCTGATGTCCAATTTTCAAAACTATGTTAGGTGGTAATGAGTGCAAAGGTGAGGTTGTGCATAGGCACAGAAGGATCGAAATGAAAGCTTCTTCGACACCTCTTCATTAATTATTTTAAAAAATAATGTTGTTCAACTAAGTTTGATAGTTACTTGAACCTATACTTCCTTATAATGTTATCTTTTAATTAAATTTTAACTTTACTATTGCTTAAACTTATGCACTTTGCATGATCAAGGAGGTATGTGTAAGGTAGAAGTATGTGAGGGGGGGAGTTCTTGTTCCTTGTTGAGGAAAAGGAAACATCAAAAACTCGACAATGTTTTCTTGTTGTAATCAATACCCTCCAAAATTCTTCCTACACTTGAATTTTGGAGCCTAGTGAAGATCTTATGATTTGTCATTTAAGTCTTTTTCCCAGTTTCTAACTCCCAAAGTTACTTACTCACACATTCTTAGTCCTTAATGAACTCATAAGCGCACTTACCTTATGCAAGCTTGATTATGCATAGCGCACTCCATTAAGACAATGTATATGTAATGTTCAATGCATGTCAACAGTTAGTGTGCCACACCACCCAACAGTCCTTCTCGCTTTGGTCGCAATTGTACGTCTATTTCAGTTAGTTTTCTCAATTGTCTCTTTTGCGCACCTTTGTGTTGATAACTGTCACTTTCTCGGTTACTATTGTTTCTTTTGCTTAATTTTACTTTAACAAGTGTCATCATGTTGTCTCTGCTTTGGCATGTGTTTCTTTCAATTTCTTTAGATTTTGCAAGTGTCGTTTTTATGTTTTCTTACTATCACATGTTTTGCTTTTAGTTGTTTTCACTCCTATATGTGTCACACCTTTACACATCACTAGAGGTAGCTCTAGAACAGTCTTCTATACTAGATGGTTCTACATATCATAAGAATATGCACCAAACACATTCCTACAGCTTAGCACACTTTCTGGTCACAGTCAACCTTTGTGTCACAACTTGTATTCTAAGTGTCATAATGTGGTGTTTTAACTGTCGCACTTAGAAATAACTGTCACTTTATTGTCGTTTCAATGTGTGATTATTATTTGTGAGTCATGTGCATTACTTGGCTTGTATCAATGGAATTCATGTGTGTGATCCATGTTTGATTCTTGTTCGAATTCTTTTTCCTCTCTTAATCAATTGGTGCCACACTTGGCCATTTTGGATCTCTTCTTATTCCTCCTACTTAGTGCAAGTTATAAAAGTTTTAATCCTCCACCAAGTGATGAGAACTACCCATTCATGAGCCTTATTTATGGGATCTCTCTCTCATAGACTTGTGCGCTGAGTCTTTCCTAAGGTCATCTCTTATGGCTTCACATTTGGAACCTTCAAAATAAAGTCACCTAACCCTCCTTGCTTGTACTGACTCAATGCAATGAGTTTTGAGAAATTATACCTTGTATAGCAGATGAAGCACTTATAGTGGCCCTCTGCAAAAGAAAATTGTGTCATACAAGGTATCTAACCTCTCATAGTGCATGAAGCCTCTCCTTGGGCAAAGTGAGTTGACTTTTTTTACTTGCCTTAGCCAATTGCACAATGTCCTCTTCTAGTGAGCCTTCCTAGGTGCAAAGTGCATCTTTAGTGATTGAAGAAAATTGTGCCCAATAGAAGTATTTCCCTTCAAAAGTGCACTTTGGGAAAACAAGGTGCACTTTTTAAGAAAAAAGACCCATTTAAGCGCACTTTAGGAGAATAAGGACCAATTGAGCGCACTTTGTGAAAATAAGGACCCTATGTGAAAACAAGAGAAGATCTTGGCATTGCCACATCATTATGAAGTTACATCTCATAAATGCTAAGTTATAGATTGTACAAGTGTCATCACAATGTCATATGTGTCGATGTGTCTTGCGACATCATCATGTGGAATGTAATGATGTATTTTTAAGAAAACAAAAAAATGTAAATGTGTGGAAGTCCAAGAGTCACATGTGGACAAAAGAGTCTTATAGAAGTTCAAAGGTCATTTAGGAGTGCAAGATTCTTATGGAATTCAAAAGGTCACATTGGTAGTCTAAGATTCATGAGGTTAGTTCAAGGTTCATGCAGATATCAAAGGTCATTCCTCTTGTTATAAAAGCAACCTCATAACTCAATGAAAATGCTTTTTGAGGCTTGGACCTTGGAGAGATAGACTTTAATTCTTCTACTTGGCATCAGAGAGAAAGTTATTCCTTGGAGAAGCAATAAGTCACTTAATGTTCCACTATTGGAGCTAGTGTCTCACCATTGTAACTTTGTACTTGGATATTTCACCTAATAATTGAAGCTCATTGAGCCAACACACTTTCATGCATTTATCTTGAATGTTTGCGGTATATGTTAGAATTATTATGTACTAAAGAAATTGAAATATTTATGTGGATTTAGTGCTTATCTTTGTTGAATGTGTGTTCTACTTTCTATCATGAATCGTTGTTATCTTGTGAACTAATTTGTAGGTTAATCAATGAGTCTTTCCATGCTCTCTTGTGCTTCTCTTAGAATAGTACTCTTACTTTTGTTTTAGAGACTTGCTCTTGTCTCCCCTCTTGTGAAGGTCTCCTTTTACACATTACAAATGTTGTTCCATAATGTCATCTCACTTGATTTTTCTAAGACTATGTGCATAATAACTTATATTATCCATTGAAACAAAGGAAAAACATTTTGTTACGATGTCCACATTGATACTCTAGATGGGGCTCCTACTCCAAATGGTGTGAGGTCTAATTGGTAATTCACATTGGGGAGACCCCCTTTTTGTTGGCAGTATCTAGGAGCATCAACATTTTGGTGCTAGAAGGAGGGCCCGATGACAAGTTGTGTCCGTTGAGCCTATTTTGAATCTCTGATCTCAAATGGATCTTCCCCAAATCATAATCCTAGGATGTTTTTCAAAAGATCTTGATCTTACCATCCCTGTAGAAAATATTCATAACTTGTATCAATTTAAGCTTGATGGCGAGGGTGAACTAACTATCCTTGACCATATTTTTCAATTTTTTCAATTTTCTCATTTTGTCTTTCTAATGGGATACATTGTAAATATGTCATGACCAGATTGTCCACCCTCACATTTGAAGGTCGAGTTAAGAAATCGTGTCAAACTTTACCAGCTTCTTCTATCCATTCATTTGAACATCTTGTTAAGGAGCTTCATGAAGCCTTTGTTGGGTATGATTATCAAGATGTATGTGATAGAATTACTAATCTTAGAATGAAACCTAGAGAATCTCCATAGGATTTCCTTAATCGGTTTCTTCACCTTTGCTATGAATTTCTTGAGGGAGTGATTGATTCAGATTTCATCATGGAAAATTTTCAAAGTTTGATTCTACTAACCTTGAAATATTTTAAATCCAAATCCCTAGATGATTATGCTTTCCCAACTTCTATCAACCATGAGACACCTCTAACTTTAGACAAGAAAACTAATATTCCTCTTGTCCCTTGTCCTCCTCCATTTCCAATACCAATTTGGGTGCCTCCTGGAGATGATGATGAAGATGGGAAATATTGAAATCAAATTGTTAATTTGTACATTCAACCTTCATCCTCTTCCCATGGTCTAGATCCTATTTAGGATAACTTGGAATGGTTCAATACTTGCATGGAGCCTGAAGTGAAAGTTGATTATTTAGTTTTTCAAGGTCACGTCAATATGCATAATTCAAGTCTTAAATTTTATCTAATTGAAAATGTGGTTGCCTCCAGGGATACACTAAAGGATATACTATATTTGTCTCATGATTCCTTATTTCATGATCTACTTAATCAACCTACTTCAAACTCTTTGGATTTCCAACCTATTGTTTCAAGCAGTAATAAATAATAAGGTAGTTTTCTTCACAGGTAGAGCGCAAAGTGTTGGAGATATATCCTATCTTCCTTCCCTCTTTCAATATGATAACCTTTCCTTTCTAGCTAATCACTAGTCTTGTAACATTGCTAATCTGTCAAATGATTTTGAACCCTACATTCAAATGAATAATTTTGACAACCATCATCTTGACATCCATGTTTCTATTAATACATATGGTGATGAATGTCAAAGAACATTGGATGATATATCTCCTTCTTTTAAGGACTTGGATTTACAAGGTATCGATTCAAAACTTGATTCTCATAGTCTACAATCTCCATTTATGGGTTGGGATACTTTTTCAATTCAAAATGATTCTGAAAATCCTCTAATTCATACATCTTCAGATGAAAAGTCTGAAGAGGTAAGTTTTCATGCTTTTGAATATGTGTTATGTCCCAGCCAATCTGAATTTCACATTGGTATGAATGTCTTTGATCATTATAATGATGGAAATAATATTGATTCATGGTTCTTGCAAGCTCAATCTGATTTAGTTAAAATTGGTGCTCCTCCACCTGAGTCTTTTCACCCTTCCTCACCTCTAGCACACTACTCATTGTACTTGGACATGTTTGATGAATTTGTTACACTATTAGTCTCTCTAAATTATTTAAATCATTATTGGTTGGTCATGGTTGCAATAAGGTATAGTATTATGTGATCTTACAATCATAGGATGAAAAGTTTGAATCTATTATTCATTGTCTATTCAACTGTAAATCTTTCATAATTCAGGAGTAAGATGTTCCAACACTATATGCTCAAGGGAGTTTTCCAATTGATGCATTTAAATATTCTATCCATCAAGAGACTGAAATTCATAATATTAAATCTTCTTAAACCACAGGCATTAAAATTGTTCTCATTGATACATCTTGTTATGAATTTACAATTGTGGACAAAAGTATCTTCCCTATACCTAGTGGATTGGTCTAGAACAACATAAATCAAAGAATATAGGGTTTACCTTAGAGAAATTGAAGAATGTGAAAGATGCTTACTTGGAAAAAGTCGCAAGATTTACTTTCCTCCCGTATTGTAAGCTCCAATCGTAGCTTCGATTTCTATCATTAGAACCTACACATAGAATCAAGACAAGCCAAGGATCCACAATATCTACGTACCATAATTCAATGACTCTATCCAATGAATTAGTGAGGCATTGGAATAAATGAATGTAAATGTAACATAACACATATAGGGAAACAATATACTCTTTGTATTAATAGAAATAGGAAAGACTTTACAACCAAGAATAGTGGTTGACCTTTTAGAGATCTCCCCAAGTTGACTTGTCCTTCCTTGTCACTCTCTTAGATTCTGTTAGGGTCCTATAATTTACAGGATTTCAAGGTAATTGAGTACTATATCTCAAGAATCTTATTTTGTAAATACTTGTCAATCTACCAATGATTTCCAAATAAAAGAAAAATAGAATAAAAAATGAAAAGCAGGTATAAATAAGGAAAACAAAGAGAAAAACAAGAATATTGAAAAAGAAGAAAAGATTGAACCCCACCAAAAGAAAGCAAAATTTTAAAAAAGGGAATAATATTGAAAGTGTTGCAAGTCTAAATTCCACTACTCATAGATAGTTTTTCTTCATCACTGAAAAATAAAGTTGTGTGCACCTTGTTCAAAATGCCACAATCACTAGCTTTTAGTTTAATCATACAATGTAATCATGATTAAACTCCTTTCAATTTATGTAAATTAGGTTAGAGAATAAAACTTTGCCCAACTGTTTAATATGGGTAAATCAATAGTTAGGAAGAAAATGACATTGATTCAACTATTTAATCTTGATCAATTGAAGAAATAAGGGATAGGCTAGATAGTTTTTCATTCTGTAATAAAAGAAAATAAAGTGGGTTTGCTAGTCTAAGTGCACCCTAGAGAAAAATAAAAAATGCTAATTTAGCTAAGGGTAGGTAGATTGGATTATTGTAAATATATGCATATGCAATTTTTATCCTAAGTTTTAAGGATATGTTGAAAAGGCCAAAAACTATGGATAAAGTCTTTCATATATTTCATATTTTCCTTTTATCCTATGTCCGGGGGTCAATCATAAAAAACACATGAAGACAAATCTACTTTGTAGTATTTGGTTAAAGTACATTGCACTCATCAGCCTCGGGATCCGCCCCCATTTCTCACCAACGACCCTCACCCGCCTTCGATCCCCCTTCTCCATCTTGTCTTTACTGCCGAGGGGGTTCAAAAGGTGTTTTCTCCCACCAGGCCCCATCCCTTACATGTCGTCCTCTTGCGATTTCACACCCCCCTTCACCAAAACCACAGACCATCTCCTACCCCCTCCGAAATTGTCATCCTTCAGCTAGATTTACTGCACCCCACCGCAATTTACCCTGCCATTTGCCTCTCGCCACGTTGCATACTTGTTGGCCTATTAAATGCTTTCAAGAAAAATGATCATTTTGCATTAAGTTGAAAATCCCCAGGTAACCATTTAGGCCTAACGGTCCCGCGCCATTTTCAATGAGACATTTGTCATAGCGTTTAAAAGCTTCTGAACCTATTACTCTCATCCCTTTCCACTCTTGTTTTTTTGTTATTGCCAGTTCCGCATAGCGATCACTCTCAGAGCTATTCCACGGCTAGATCATGACAGAAAAATGACAGTCCCCTTTCTATTTCACCTGATAGTTTGTTATCCAAACTGTTGCTCAGTAAACCCATCTGATTAATTTCTTCTTGTTTTCCACTCAATTCATCGTATTCTTAGATTCTTACAGTCATACCTTCGAAGACTAAAACCCAATACAAACATATTAACCCTTTGATTCCCCCTTTTGTCGACTTAGATCATATCCCTCTGGCCGATATAGATTACATGATTAACGAAGCCCAGTGTGACTGTGATTTTCTGGAATTGTATCGCATGTTAGAGGACAAACATGTAAATAAGACCGATGAAATTGGGCTTTGGGAGTCCAACCTCTCCCATTACATTTTCACCTTGACATTCCAAGCCCCAGAATTTACCAGAAGGTGTCAAGAATGCTATGTCCCTACCCAAAGAGCCATCATTGCCCCTACAAGTGACATTATCTTCACAATTACTGCCCAGTCCATTGACCAAATGATGCTAGCTCCTACTGTGGAAAATAATACTCCTTGCTCCCTAAAAGCCCTCACCCAGCTTTGTCAAAAGTTGGATTTCACCACGAGAGCCAGAATCTTTGAGATATTCTTGCCTGAAAATGCCCAATTGATTAAAAATAATCCTCCATATCCTTCCTCCATCTTCCCTGATCAGGCCAAGAAAATTATATCCATGATTTCCTACATTTTAGGTTATTATTATGATCAGTGGGTAGATGAGCCCATTTTAGGATTCCTTTCCATATTTTCCACAGACAACAAGCCTTCCTTGGTGTTTAATTTCAGGCATTTCTTGGCTGACAATATTCATGAGCAGTTCGTAAAGTTTCCCACAGAACGGGTGTTTAATTACACCTCCATTTTAATTTATATGTTCCTTTAATATCAGGCAGACAAATTCAATTTTGCATTGCAGAAGCTTGATGATGTAGGGAACTAGTAGCCAATCATCTTTTGGACCTCATTCATCATGAGAGAACAACAGGAATTTACTTATAAGCATTTCATTGAATATCATGTTCATCCAGCCATGAGAATCCTTAACAGTGCAATTCAATAGAGGATCAGTGAGGAAATCAAGAGAATTATGCACCTAACGGATCAGGAAAATACTGGAGATTAGTATTTATACCAAAATTATACAAAAATCAGGGTGTATGGTTGTGAATTGGAACCCTATAAACTCCCCAAATACATCCAAATGAGGAGTTTTTCCTTGGATTATATTAGACAGATGTTGAATTCAGATGACATCCACTTTGTAGTGGCCAAGAAGAAGTCACAGTTTAGCATAAAGACACAGGTGGGCCCATTTGTGTGTAACACAAGGACAATAGGGGAAGAAGCTGAAGATAGAATGCTTAAAGAAATGAAGTTCACTCTAAGATTTACATGGCCTTATGACCCCTGTGGCAACATTTCAAATCTCAGAGTGGAGAACAAAAGCACTCCTTACATCCATACATCAAGGGCAGAAATAGCACAATATGCCAATCAACTATAATGGACAGAAAACACTTTGTAGGAAGCTGAAGAACAACTCTTCTCCACTTCCAGTTTGCAGACTCCTACAACTCAGGAAAAATCAAGCAAAAGATAGAGGGAGGAAGGATCTTCATCAACAACTAGGAGTGAAGTTAAAGAGTTCAAAATTAGCTATAGGAAGAGGACAAAGTTGACTCCTAGAGTAGAGTTGGACAAAGAGACTGAGGAGAAGGCTTCCATCATAATCACAAATTCACTGCCTACAAACCAGCAAATTCACAACATCTCCTACTAGACCTTCATCTTCACAAGGTCACAAGGAAACTGAGCTAGAATCACAAAATGTCCAGAAGAAAAGGAGAAGACAATTTTTGATAGGTACAGGGAGATAAAGATCAGAAATGAGATTTTAAAAAATAGTACCTATAAACAATTCTGGAAGCAAACCTCCAGCTCACAGAGTAGGTTGTTTTTAGTCTTTGACACAGAACATGGTGAAATTTAGATGGTTTTTCTTAAGGCCTAAATTCCACAGCCAAAATCAGCAGTAGAGTATAAGAGCACTACTTTTCAATTCAACACTAAAGACTTACATCCCATTGATCAGATGGAGATGCAAAAGCACACTGGTGAAATGATATCCTCCACTTTGACTAACACTGCTATCTCATTATCTAAGTTGCAGGTTTCATTTGCCAATGTCCAATCACAGCTAAAGATGGAGAAAGTGTCCTCCTTGGCAAAGGATAACATGATTAAGTCTTTCGAAGACTTGGTGGTTAAGATAGTGTAAGACCCTAAAGATGTCAATGCTACTAAATATATTATTAAAAACAAGAACATGGACATCGCAGCGTTGAGAAAGTAGCTCAAGCTTCTAGCCACAGAGGATCCATTAACTAAGGACATTGAATAAAGTGAAGCACAAAAAGCAGACATGATGAATTTTATCATAGATCAAAATAGACAGATTAGGTAGATGGAGGCAGAGATGGATAAAATGATAAAGGAGAAGGAAGAGAGTCAGAAGATGGCCATTGTCCCCCTGGCTGCCATACCTATTTCTCAACTTCTAGCAACAGGAACAACAAATGCAGCCACTTCTTCCACTAAGATTGTGACTGTTAAACAAGTAACAAAGACACTGGAGAACATGTCACTCTAGTCAAAGAGATTGAGACTTTGCAGGGCCAACTCAAAGATTTGGAGGTGAAAAAAGCAAAATTTGAAGCTGCTCAGGTTACTGAAATGCAGAAATCCCAGGGGTTTTTGGAGAAGTTGCAGAAGGTAGAGAGAGACACTTCAATTGGTTAGACCTTGGCCCAACCCAAGGAAACTATTTGGATGAATACATTATACTCTATCAATGAGATTTGGCCTTCTATCCAAATCATATTTGAGCAGAAAGAGTTGATACAAAAGGCTACTGAAACTATTGTGCATGGAAAAGAAAAACGGGGAGAAATACCCACAAAAACCTCTAACATAAGCAGGTTCTTGAACTCTAAGTCCAAGTATGAGCTTGAAGAAGTAGGGATTAGTGAAAAAACTACCACCATTCTGGAAGTCAAGAAAGTCTCGATAAAGAGAAATCTCATTGATCAATTGGAAGAAATATGTGAAACCTTGGAGCTGCAAGTAAACATGTTCACAAATAGAATTGAAGAATTAATCCAAAAGGGACTGCCCAATATTTATGTTATAAATGACAAATTGATCACTTAGGAAGACTACATGCTGAAGATGAAAGAAATGGCTAGAAGAAACATCAAGTTCAGTGGGATTAAGGGCAGTATGACAACAAAAGTGTTTTTGGAAACCATGTCAAATGATTTTCATGTACAGAATGAGGTAAAACACATTTTTACTGTTAAACCAACTTTTTCCAAATACACGGAGGTAGATGACATTTGCCGCAGGGTAACGAAATTGACAATTCCAGATGAAAAGAGATAGGAATAATTGGTCGATTTACTAGATTGAAGGATAATTTAGAAATAGTAAAATAATTTCCAGCGCAGCAGCCGGCACGATGGTCATTTCAATAACGCAACACAGTTTCGGGTTGACTTGGCAACTGAAACCATCAAAACAAGGCCACCTTTATTTTCAGCAGCGTACGTGGCCTATTCTTTTACCAGGATTAGATGATATTGTTTGTAATTAGGCTAATAATACATTGTCAGTTTGACAACGATTTTGTAAAGCATTTCTGTCATTTTCATTATAAATACTTCACTGTTTGAATTATTAAGGGTTGATTTCTGAATGTAATTTCCTCTGTATATTGTATTTTTCACAGTACTGGAGCATCAATAATACAAGGACCTTTCACAAGATTCTTGTGGTGTATCAAATGGTGATGTGTCTCTTCTGTTTATGTGTTTGAACATTCTTTTTCTTTCTCTGATTTTCTAAAAAAATGATTTATTCAACAGAAACTGTGATAAATAGGATTTGTTATTTAGAGCACCCTATTTTGGATGTTGGTAATTGTTATAGACATTTTTGTGCCTTAAAACTCCAAGCATGAAATGTCCATAAACCAAGGGCTCCTAAGTCCCTAAAAGTGTTGTTCTAACCCCTAAAGGAACAAGGTCAACAGATTACAGCTTCTCCCAGAAGTTCTCCACCAGAAACTGCTCAAAATAAGTCAAAACAGGATCATTTTAGCTGCTCCACTGGCTAGGTGCATTGCATTGCACCTAAATACACTGTGAGGGTGCGTTGCATTTCAAAATTCCCTTCTGTGGGGTGCAATGGGCGAGAAATGACAAATGGCAGTGTCATTCCGCGAGGTGGAGAGACAATGGAAGCTTCCAGAATCTTCTCCTGTGACACTTGCCTCACTGAATTTGACCAAGGATGAGTAAGAGGCCTTCAGTCTCCAAGTGGAAGCAAGAACTGACAGAGAGAAGACACTAATCAAATCACAAGCTGACTCATCCTCCTTACAGATATCTATATATGGATCCCTCATCCCAGAGATCCAGAGGCTGGAATTTTGCATATTGTAAGGAATTGCTGTTGGTTTTTTGAGACAAACATCAGATTGTTGGGTGATCTATGTTTTGTTTGAGGTGAAGAGGGGCTTCTTTGCTGGGAGGTTGATGCTGGGTCAGGAACCACTGGTTGTAACTCCTCCTGGATCTTTTCTTGTTTATCAATAAAAGCTATTTGAGTTTTCCTCCATACTTTTGTATCGTTGATGATTGTTATATTTGTATGGTTAACTTAAATCTGATCCTAAGTTGTTTATGAATATAGATCCATGTCTTTGTATAGTGTTCTTCTTCTGTGATCTTACAGGTACTTTGTGAAGCTGGGAAAGTAAGGGAGCAGGTAGCTGGAGACTATCAAAGAAGAGAGGGATTGGATCAAAGGATTAGCGCAAGACACAGGTTGGTTCTTTCTATTCCTCTCTATCTATAGTTCATAAAGGAAATACAAAAGTAGTTTTTCTCTGTTTGTTTCTAAGGCAGCTGTCACACCTTAGTGGGATAGAGCAGTTCTAAATAGACACTTTTCCCTGTAACTTTTAATGTTTTCCACTGAATTCAGATCAAGGAATTCTTAATTGCTCCTTGGTTTCTACTGAAACTTACACTTCTATTATTCCACAATTCATTTAATTTCTGAAAAGATCCAAATAGTGCAACCTAGCTTGCCCTGTGAGAACTCCTCTAAAAATTGAAGCAAAATCCAGTTTAATTTAGACTCCATAGACCAATGGAATTATAACACTCAAATCAACCAAACCAATCAATCAAAACAAACAAGTACACTCATAACTAGCCTAATATTCATATAAAAACGAAGCTGAATTAAACAGAGAGATCCCTCTCTGAGGCTAGCAGGGCTATTTCCCAGCTTCCAAAGTGGTTTTGATGCTTTCCTATGTGTTTACTTCCTCAACCGCAAAAATACAGAACGACAACATAGTGGCGACCATACTGGGGAAGAAAACTCTTTAGATTGAAAATCCTTATTCCGTAGTATTCAATTAGTATTGCTATAAATTCAACTTATATATCATTATGAAATACATGATCTGAGGTTGTTATTTTGTATAGATTGTAGTGTGTCATTCATTTGATTTTTATTTGTGTGATGATTTTTAATAGACCTAGCTCCCAAAAGAATTTTCACTAGAGCTCACCCTGATCCCAACACTGCTAAATTTGTAGATAATAATAAAAATTGGTGAGAAAGAGAAGTTTTATAGAGAGTAAAGGTAGTAATAGTACTTTTTCTAGATTCAATTCTCTTCCTAATAATAGTCATTTGTCAAGGTCTAACTCTCTTCCATAGAAATTTGAAACTATTCAAGATATAGAGTTTGATTTGCCTTTCCAGCACAGTTTTTTTAGATCAAAATCTAAGGCTTTTGTAGATCAGATTGTCATTGATAAAACCCTACTGCAACCACATATACCCCAAACCCAGCTTCTTGAAGTAGATCCTGGTCTTGAATCCCTACAGCAATTTGAAAAATTACAAGGTCTAGTTTCAGTTTTGGACCAAGCTATTGAAGAAGCTTATATTCAACAATCTGTTGAATTTTTTGCTTTAACAGTTGCAGCAACCTCTTTGTCTAGTCAATCTTACCAATTTTTTCATCTACAACCTCCCAATTCTACTCATTCCATAGTCTCAACTTCCTCACATGTGATATCTCAAACTATTATTCCTACTATCCTTGTAGTTATCACAACTACACCTACATCAGGTCCATCTTCCAGTCAATCTTCCAGACCAATTATGGAAGGTAGGTATGCACCTTTGGTGTTACCAGGCTAGGTAAATGCTATGCCTAGAGATTTCCAATTTAAAATTCTGGCCTTCGATAACACTGGTTCTTATACTGCTCAGCAACATGTGGATAGAATGAATGATGTGTTTGACCTTCAAGAAGTAGATGAAGCCGATGCTAAAATGATATTGTTTGCTCAAATTTTAGGAGGTGATGTCAAAAAATGGTTTAGGATTTTACGTGTAGGAAGTATAGCCAACCTTGATTCATTCCATCAAACTTTCTTAGCTTGATGGGAGATCAAGAAAAATCAACTTCAACTCCTAATGAATATAAAAGAATGAAAAGAAAAACAAATGAAAGTGTGGAAGAACATTGTGAACGGTTTAATACTATCTACAATGCCATTCAACAAGACATCAAGCCCTCCCTTGGCCTAGCTTTAATTGATTTTCCTGATGGTTTTGATGTAGATATGGAATATCAACTTAGAGAGAGAGACCCGACAACTTTGGAATAAATGCAAGAAAATTCTATCAAAGTTGAAGCTAACATCTAAGCCAAGAAGGCCAAATTAAAATCTAAATGCAGGGTTACCATAAAAGAAGAGCCTTCTACTTATGTTGTTGATCATAAAATCGATAACCTAGTGAGAGTAGTGAATCAGATGATGCAAAGAGTAAACATCAATGACCAAACTCAAGTGGGAGAGAACCAAAATGCTCCCTATAATAGGAACCAAAACTTTAGAAGGAATGTTCCCCAAATTAAACAAAGAGAACAAAAGGGTCCAGAGCAACATGTTCGGCCTCCTTTTTAGGAAAAGTGTACAGGTGATGAGGGGAATATTGTTGAATATTTGGATGATAATCAAATAAATTTGATGGGGATAAACGATGATGAAATAGTCTTCCTCACTCAAGAGGAGCAAGAACTTTTTCTCCTAGCTCAAACTGAACTAGATTCTGAATAATCAGATGAATGTAAACAAGGGTTTGAAAATTCTAGAATGGAAGTCCATAGGTAGTATAACCTTAGGAGAAAAAATAATCTAGACACTCTCAACACCAAAAAATCAGATAATCCTGCTAAAAAATCATCTAAAATTGATCCTAGGAAAACCACAGATAGTCTTCCTAAGAAAACTGTGGATAATTCTGGTAAGAAAAAAGTAGAAATCCCTGTCAAGAAGATAGTTGATAATGTTTCTAAAACTACTCAAATAGATATCCCAACCACCAGTCAACAAAAAGAGCCTATAAAAAGGAAAAACACAGATCAATCTGAACTTCCCAACTTGATTAAGATTCAAACATCATTCAACATTGAGAATGAATTAGCGAAATTGAAAATCCCTATTCCTCTCACAGAGTTAATGAAAAAAAACATGTATAGACCCCAAGTAATGAAAGCTCTAAACATAGGGGAAAACATTGACTCTGTAAATCTGAATGATGACTAACCTGAACTCTTATTTGGTCTGGAAGTTGAGGGAAAACCGCAGGAAGGGGTTGTTCCTCCTTTCTATGTTAGCCTAAATATTCTTGATAAAATCCTCCATAATGCTATGTTAGATTCAGGAGCTTCCCATAACTTAATGCCTAAAGTTGTTATGGAGAAATTAGGACTTGATATTATCAGGCCTTATAAAGACTTATACTCCTTTGATTCTAGTAAAGTAAGATGTCAGGTATCATCAAAGGCTTGTGTGTTACTTTAGGACAAATCTCAGCCAAAAGTCTTGTAATGGATATAGTTGTTGCAGATATTCCCCCTAAGTATGGAATGTTGTTATCATGCTCATGGTGAGAAATATTGCAAGGAACAATACTGATGGATATGAACTTTTCCACCATACCTGTTTTTGGGAAGTAAAGAAGATTATATAGGGAAACCTTGATGAAATTCATGGTAAGTAGCCAAGAGAAACCTCACAACTATCCTCTTTATTCTATTCACTCATATTTTGATTCTTTCATTCTTTACAATGATGGAGATATCAACACTCGGGTGATCAATGCTGAAACTGAAATTTCTAAAACAGACCCAACCCAAACACAAATAAAAAAACTAAATACTCCCCCTGAACCTCTTTGGAAGATGAGTTTTGATGGCTCTTGTAGCAAAGATGGTTCTGGAGCAGGAATTTGGGTGGTTAACACAGGAAATAATCATGTTGAGGGTCATTCATATAGGCTTAATTTTCAATGTACCAATAACATAGCAAAGTATGAAGCCCTTATATTGGGATTGCAGTTGTTGAAATAATTAGGTGCCAAAAGGATCTCCATTGAAGGGGATGCTGAATTAATTATCAAACAAATTAAAGTAGAATATTTAGCCAAACATCCTAGAATGAGAGCATACAGAAATGTTGTGCTTGACTTTCTAGAAAGTTTCCTTGAATATGACCTTTCTGCAATTCATAGAAAACAAAATATCATTCCAAGCAATATGGATTTCTCATCCAACTCATGTAAAATGCCTTATCCTAATCAAGAATGTGTACTGGAGGTGAAACATCGACCAACTGTACCAGATAACATGAGGTATTGGCAGGTGTTTGGAAATGATGAATAGATTGAAAGTTTTCTGCAATCTAAATATGAATTTCAAGATGACAGTATTGATTTGGAATCTGAAGTAGATAGTCAAATTGTTGTACATTCCAATCTAGAAAGGAAATTAGAAAATTCATATGTAAATATCCCCATAGATAAAGTTGTAAATAAATTAGAACTGCTTGAGATAGATCCCGAAAAAGAAGAATTTGAAATACTCCAGCTAAAAGATAATGTTTTCCCTAGAGGTGTAGCTCCATTAGAAGAATTATTTGATTTCAATGATGTGGCTAAAAAGCTTAAGATTGATCCCACAAGAACATTGGTTGAATATTGTAATTTAGGTACTGAAAAAGACCCCAAAATCATAAAGCTGTCTAAATCAATCCCAACTGCTGAGAAAAAAAATAAAAATGAAAATTATTGCTTTATTCAAGGAATTTAGTGATGTTTTTGCCTCGAGCTATTAAGATATTAAAACATATGATACAAAAATTATACAACAAAAAATACCAATTAAGGAAGATCAGAAACCGTTTAAACAAAATCTTCGCAGAAGAAACCCTGTTCTGATGCCTTTAATTGAGAAGGAAAATAAAAGAATGTATGATTCTAAAATCATAGTTCCTCTTAGGTACTCTAAATGGATTTCCAATATTGTGCCAACTAGGAATAAAATAGGTGAAATCAGATTGTGCATAGATTTTAGAAACCTTAACAAAGTCTCCCTAAAGGACAATTATCCTTTACCTAAAATGGATCATATTCTGCAAAAGGTAGTTGGATCTTCTAGGATTTTTTATTTGATGGTTTCTTAGGTTATAATCAGGTCTTAGTCCATCCATACAATCAAGATAAAACAACCTTTACTACTCCATGGGATGCCTTCATGTATGTGAAGATGCCTTTTGGATTAATGAATGTTGGAGCCACATTTCAAAGAGAAATGGATATTGCTTTTGCTAATGAAATTGGCAGATTTATCGTGATCTATCTAGATGACATAACTGTATATTCTAAAACTGATGAAGAACATTTGTTACATCTGAGAAGAGTATTTGAAAAATGTAGAAGGTTTGGGATTTCACTAAATCCTAAGAAAATGGTGTTTGGCCTTGAAGAGGGAAAACGTCTTGGTCACATCATATCTAAGGAAGGTATTAAAATTAATCCTAAAAGGATTGAAGCTATTCTAAAAATTAATCATCCAAGAAACATTAAGGAACTTCAATCATTTATTGGTAGAATAAACTTCCTGAGAAGATTTATCCCTAACCTTGCAGAACTTCTCAGAAACATAACAAACATGATAAAACGAGATTCTGAAATCAAATGGAACATTGAAGCTAGGCAATCATTTGACTAAGTTAAACAAGCATTGACAAAAGCACCAGTCCTTATCAGCCCAGATTTCACTAAGGATTTCATAATTTTTTCATTTGCTTCTGAACATACTGTTGCAGTTGTCCTTTTGCAGAAAAATGATGAAGGATTTGAACAACCCATTGCTTTCTTTAGCAAGGCCTTGAGGGATGCTACACTCAAGTATAATATAATGGAAAAATAGGCTTTTACATTGATAAAAAGCTATTAAATATTTTAGAGTATATATCCTTCATTCTCACATAATTTCTTATGTACCAAATGTTGTAGTTAAAGATATCTTGACACAGAATGGACCAGATGGAAAAAGAGGCAAATGGATTTCCACCATTCTGGAATATGATATGGAAATCAATCCAACCAAGCTTATCAAAGGAAAAGGATTAGCCAAATTGATGGTTGAATCTAATTTTAATGCTTTAGATATCAACTTTGTATCTGAATTGGATGATCGAGAGGAACAGGAAACTCCATAAGTAAATGAGGCTTTCATGACCTCACCGTGTTATGAAAACCTTATTTATGTTTTTATTTAATTTAAATGCTCCTCCTGGTCTAACAAAGGCAAAGGCTAGATTTCTGAAGCTAAAAGAAATTATATTTTGCATCATAGAAAATGTTTAATATTTGAAAGATGTTGGTGGTATTCTACTAAAGTGAGATGATGCAGAAAGAACAATGCAGGAATTCCATGAAGGTGACTGTGGTGGCCATCTATATTGGAAAACCACAACTAATAAGATCCTTAGAGATGGTTTTTACTGGCCTACCCTTTTCCCTGATGTTCAAAAAAAGGTAACCTCATGCCACAAATGTTAAATCTTTGAAGGGAAAAGAAAGCTTTTGCCTCTACCATTGAAGCCCATATCTGTTGAAATCCCTTTCCAACAATGGGGATTGGATTTCATTAGATAAATCCATCCACCATCCTCTCCTCAACATAAATGGATCCTTACCGCTACTGAATACTTCACCAAATGGATTGAGGCCACTCCTTATAGACTAGCCATGAATTTTGTTATCGTCAAATTCTTAGAAACAAGTATATTGTCTAGATTTGGTTGTCCAAATAAGATTATTACAGACAATGCTAGATATTTTAGGTCTAATGATAGATTTCTGTAAAAAATACCATATCATTTTGGGGCATTCAATTGCTTATTACCCACAGGGTAATGAGTTGGTTGAAACTTCAAATAAAAGTCTGGTAAATATTATTAATAAGTTGTTAGTGGACAACAAAAAGTCATGGAATAACAAGTTGATAAATTCACTTTGGGTTGATAGGATCACCACAAAGAAATCAATTGGTATGTCACATACCAATTGGTTATGGAATGGATGTTGTTTTTCCATCCTCTTTGGGAGTTCCAGTCATGAAGTTAATTCAAGAATTGCTGGCTGAGCCAAATGACATTCAAAGGAGAATTCATCAGAAAATCTAGTTGCAGCAATCCAGGGAAGAAGTTTATAATAAGGCTCAGGTCATCCATGAGAATATCAAGAAAGTTTTTGACAAAAGGACAAAAGCAGATGATTTCATCCTGGGTGATAAAGTCTTAAAGTGGGATTCTAGAAGAGAAGACAAAGGGAAGCATGGAAAATTTGAAAATTTATGGATGGGGCCTTATGTCATTTATGCTTTCAAAGGGCACAATGCATTCTTTATCAGAAATTTAGATGGGGCAGAATTACCTGGTGGACCTGTCAATGGCAGGATGCTCAAACACTATTTCTCTGAGCAATAGAGATTTTTCTAGCATTTATCATTGTAAATATCATTGTGTTTATTATTTGGATTGGGTGACCTATAAACAAAATTTGAAGCTCGCAGAGAAGGCCCGAAGCTTCTATTGATGTGTTACCATAAGGACTGCAACAAAAAAATCAGAGGTGGATATTGCTGAAATAGAACTCTCAAGGCTACTAACAAAATGTTCTTAGCACCTCATAGGGAGAGTGCCATCCGCAACTGGAGCCACTGTTAGGGTCCTATAATTTATAGGATCTCAAGGTAATTGAGAACTATATATCAGGAATATTATTGTGTAAATACTTGTCAATCTGCCAATGATTTCCAAATAAAAGAAAAATAGAATAAAAAATTAAAAGATGGTATAAATAAGAAAAACAAGAATATTGAAAAAAAAGAAAAGATTGAACCCCACCAAAAGAAAGAAAAAATAAAAAAAAGGGAATAATATTGAAATTGAGTCTAAATGCCACTACTCATAGATAGTTTTGCTTCATCACTGAAAAATAAAGTTGTGTGCAGCTTGTTCAAAATGCCACAATTACTAGCTTTTAGTTTAATCATATAGTGTAATCATGATTAAACTCCTTTAAATTTCTATAAATTAGGTTAGAGAATAAACATTTTCCCAACTGTTTAATTTGGGTAAATCAATATTTAGGAAGAAAATGACATTGATTCAACTGTTTAATCTAGATCAATTGAAGAAATAAGGGATATGCCAGATAGTTTTATTCTGCAATAAAAGAAACTAAAGTGGGTTTTCTAGTTTAAGTGCACCCAAGAGAAAAATAAAAAATGCTAGTTTAGCTAAGGGTAGGTAGATTGGATTATTGTAAATATCTACATATGTAATTTTTATCCTAAGTTTTAAGGATATGGTGAAAAGGCCAAAAATATGTGCTATGGATAAAGTCTTTCATATATTTCATATTTTCCTCTTATCCTAAGTCTGGGGGTCAGTCATAAAAATCGCATGAGGACAAACCTACTTTGCCTTATTTGGTTAAAGTACATTGCACTCAGCGACCTTGGGATCCGCCCCCATTTCTCATCAACGGCCCTCACCCGCCTTCGCCCCCCCTCTCCATCCTGCATTTATCGCCTAGGGGGGCGTCCCAAAAAATTTTTCTCCCACCGGGCCCCATCCCTTACGTGTCACCCTCTCGCGGTTTCGCACCCCCCCCCCCCCCACCAAAACCACATACCATCTCCTACCCCCTCCGAAACCGTCGTCCCTCCGCTAGATTTACTGCACCCCACCATGATTTACCCCGTCGTTATCCTCTGGCCACATTGCATAATTGTTGGCCTATTAAATGATTTCCTGAAAAATGACTATTTTGCATTAAGTTTAAAATCCCCAAGTAACCGTTTGGGCCTAACTGTCCTCCTCCATTTTCAATGGGACATTTTTCGTAGCGTCTAAAAGCTTCTAAACCTATTACTCTCATCCCTTTTCACTCTTGTTTTTCTGTTATTTCCATTTTTGCACAACAATCACTCTTAGAGCTATTTTGTGACTAGATCACAAGAAAAAACTGACAATTCCTTTCTGTTTCACCTGATAGTTCGTTATCCAAATTATTGCTCGGTAAGCCCCTCTGATTAATTTCTTCTGGTTTTACACTCAATTCCTCGTATTCTCAGTTTCTTACAGTCATGCCTCTGAAGGCTAAACCCCAAGACAAACCTATTAACCCTTTGACTCCCCCTTCTGTAGACTTAGATCATACCCCTCTGGCCAATAGAGATTACAGGATTAACGAAGCCTAGTGTGACTGTGATTTTCTGGAATTTTATTGTTGGTTACAGGACAAACATGCAGATAAGATTGATGAAATTAGGCTCTGGGAGTCCAACCTTCCCCATTGTATTCTCCCCTTGACATTCCAAGCCCTAGAATTTACCAGAAGGTGTCAAGCATGCTATGTCCTTGCCCAAATATCCATCATTGCCCCTATAAGTTGCATTCTCTTCACAATTATTGCCCAGTCCATTGACCAAATGATGTTGTCTCCCACTATGGAAAATACTGCTCCTTTCTCCCTAGAAGCCCTCACCTAGCTTTATCAGAAGCTGGATTTCACCACCAGAAGCAGAATCTTTGAGATATTCTTTCCTGAGAATTCCCAATTGCCTAAAAAGAATCCTCCATATCCTTCCTCCATCTTCCCTGATTAGGCCAAGCAAATTATATCCATGATTTCCTACATTTTAGGCTATTATTCTAATCAGTGGATAGATGAGCCCATTTTAGGACTCCTTTCCATATTTTCCACAGACATCAAGCATTCCTTGGTGTTTAATTTCAGTCAATTCTTGGCTGACAATATTCATGAACAATTCATAAAGTTTCCCAAAGAACATGAGTTTAATTACACCTCCATTTTAATTTATATGTTCCTTTACTATCAGGCAGACATTCAATTTCGCATTACAAAAGCTTGATGATGCAGGGAACCAGCAACCAGTGATCTTTTGGACCTCATTGGTCATGAGAGAACGGAAAAAATTTACTTATAAGAAGTTCATTGAAGATTTTGTTCATCCATCCATGAACATCCTTAATAGTGCAATTCAACCCAGGATCAGTGAGGAAATCAAGAGAATTCTACACCTAACAGATCAGGCAAAGGCTGGAGATTAGTATTTATACCAAAATTATATATAAATCAGGGTGTATGGTTGTGAATTGGCACCCTATAAACTCCCCAAATACCTCTCAATGAGGATTTTTTCCCTGGATTATATTAGAAAAATGTTGAATTAGGATGACATCCACTTTGTAGTGGCCAATAAGAAGTCACATTTCAGGATAAAGACACAGGTGGGCCCATTTGTGTGTAACACAAGGACAACAAGGGAAGAAGTAGATAGAATGCTTAAAGAAATGAAGTTCACTTTGAGCTTTACATGGTCTTATGACCCCTGTGGCATCATTTCAAAGCTCAGAGTGGAGAACAAAAGCACTCCTTACATCCATACTTCAAGGCCAGAAATAGAGCAGTATGCCAATTAGCTAGAATGGACATAAAACACTTTGCAGGAAGCTGAAGAACAACTCTTCTCCACTTCCAGTTTGAAGAGTCCTACTCCTTAGGAAAAATCAAGCAAAATACAGAGGGAGGAAGGATCTTCATCAACAACTGGGAGTGCAGTTAAAGAGTTCAGAATCATCTACAGGAAGAGGACAAAGTTGACTCCTAGAGTAGAGTTGGACAAAGAGACTGAGGAGTAGGCTACCATCATAATCACAAATTCACCACTTGCAACCAACAAATTCACAACATCTCCTACTCGACCTTCATCTTCACAAGGTCACAAGGAAATTGAGATAGAATCATAGAATGTCCATACAGAAAAGGAGAAGACAGTTTTTGACAGGTATAGGGAGATAAAGCTCAGAAATGAGATTTTAAAAAATAGTACCTATAACTAATTCTGGAACCAGACCTCCATCTCACAGAGTAGGTTTTTGTTAGTCTTTGACATAGAACATGGAAAAATGCAGATGGATTTTCTTGAGGTCCAAATTCCACAGCCAAAATCAGCAGCAGACTACAAGAGCACTACTTTTGAATTCAACACTAAAGACATGCATCCTATTGATTAGATGGAGATGCACAAGAAAATTGGTGAAATGATATCCTCCACTTTGACTAACACTTCTATGTCACTATCTAAATTGCAGGTTTCATTTGCCAATGTCCAATCACAGCTAAAGATGGAGAAATTGTCCTCCTTGGAAAAGGATAACAGGATTAATTCTTTGGAAGACTTGGTTGTTAAGATAGGGTATGACCCTAAAGATGTCAATGTTCCTGAAGAGATTATTAAAAAGAAGAACCTAGACATTGCAGCCTTGAGAAAGCAGCTCAAGCTGCCAAACACAGAGGATCCATTTACCAAGGACATTGAAGAAAGTGAAGCACAAAATGTAGACATGATGAATCTTATCATAGATCAGAATATACAGATTATGAATATGGAGGCAGAGCTGGAGAAAATGATAAAGGAGAAGGAAGACAATCAGAAAATGGCCATTGTCCCCCTGGATGCCATACTTATTTCTCAACTTCCAGTGACAGTCACAACAACTGCAACCACTTCTTCTGCTCATACTGTGAGTGTTGAACAAGTAACAAAGACACTGGAGAACATGTCACTCCAGTCAAAGGAGATTGAGACTTTGCAAGGCCAACTCAAAGATTTGCAGGTGAGAAAAGCCAAAGTTGAAGCTGCTCGGGTTACTGAAATGTAGAAATCTGAGAGACTGTTGGAGAAGTTGCAGAAGGTATAGAGACACACTTCAATTGGTCAGACCTTAACCCAAGCCAAGGAGACTATTTGGATGAATATACTAGACTCTATGAACGAGATTTGGCCTTCTATCCAAATCATATTTGAGCAAAAAGAGCTGATACAAAAGGCTACAGAAACTATTGTACGGGGAAGAGAGAAACTGGGAGAAATGCCCACAAAATCCTCTAACATAATTAGTTTCTTGAAATCTAAGTCCAAGTATGAGCTTGAAGAATTAGGGACCAATGACATAACTTCCACCATTCTAGAAGTCAAGAAAGTCTTGAAAAAGATAAATCTCATTGATTAGTTGGAAGAAAGATGTGAAACCTTGGAGTTGCAGGGAAATAGGTTCACAAATAGAATTAAAGCATTAATCCGAAATGGACTCCCCAACATTTATGTTATAAATGATAAATTGATCACTTAGGAAGACTACATCCTAAAGATGAAATAAATGGCTAGAAGCAGCATCAAGTTCAGTGGGATTAAGGGCAGTATGACAACAAAAGCGTTTTTGGAAACCATGTCAAATGATTTCCATGTACAGATTGTTAGGTCCCTATACTACTAGTGTAACCCCTTATTGTTATTAGTACAACCCCCTTATTATATTGTTGTGCCTATGTAGTCCCCATATTGTTATTATTGTGCCCCATAAAAGCCCACTATTGTTATTATTGTGCCTTTACATTATTATTATTATGTCGACTCTGATTATATTATGACCCCTTAGACTCCTATATATAGGAAGGAGGTCTTGTCATTTGTATCATCCAAGAATTGTTCATTTGTGTAATGTAAAGGAGGTTGCCCCCTCGAAGAGGCTGAATTCTAAGGTGTTCATCTATCTTTTCTATCTTTTTGTGAGCTGGTTTCATAACATTTGGTATTAGAGCATTGGATTCTAGGGTTTTGCTGCTCCAAACAGCTCATCGTGGACTTTTCGCTATAACTTTTTTTCTGTGATGTTTTAGAAGCTAAAGAAAAACCCATTGGAGCCGAAATCGTTCTGAACTTCGGGTCCGAATTTTAGAGCCTGTGTCGCTATATTTGCGAAGGTATGATCTGAGGAAGTTAGTGTTTTTGCAGACTCCCGAATTACATTCCAAACAAGTGACCAGGGGAAAATCGTCATAACTTTTGTTTTGAGCATCAGATTGAAATTTCATCAGAAGTTACAGAAAGAGGATGGACCATAGTTTTTGGTGTGTAGTTTTCATATCCGAATGTCAAAATAGTGACACGTGGCACACCATACAAGTTCCCTATTCTGAAAAGGTGTATAATCAGGTCATCTTGGGAGATTGTGCATAAGTCTTTCTTGGAGAATCCAATTTCCATCAGACTGGTGGCATTGGAAAGAGGACGTAGAGGACTACTACAGGTCGAGATTTCAAAACTAGAAAATCTGAAATTACAGAGTTACAGTCGTTTCAAGATCAAACTCCTAAGATCAAGAAAAAGCGAGATGAGGAAGTTTGATGGCAAGGATCCGGTAAATTAGATACTATAGATGGAGAAATATTTTGATCTACATGGTGTACCACTGTTACAAACGGTATGTATTGCATCTACTTATTTAGAACTGAATCATTGTTTATGGTATAAAGGGCTTTGTTCTCGTAAACCACTTGTTACGTGGTCAATGTTCACGGAGGAAATGATAGCACATTATGAGGATACAAAGAGAAACACCTTGTTTAGCCAATTGATAAATCTCAAACAAAAGTGTTCAATGGAAGAGCACATTAAGGACTTTCAAAAATTGAATATAAGGATAAATGATATTCCAGAGAAGCGAAGGATTGATGTCTTCATAGGTACTTTAAAGGATAACATTCAACATGAGGTTCGTCTTTGGGAACCTGATTCATTGGAGAAGGCATTCAGGTGGGCAAGAAAAATTGAAAGAGAAATAATGGAAACAAGGAATCCAACCACTCACGACTATAATTATGGAAGTGTTTCTTCTCCTAGCCTTCCACAACCTACAAGGTTTACACCACAACAATTGGAAGAAAAAAGAGAAAAAGGGCTTTGTTACAATTGTGATAGGAAATGCACTAAAGGTCATAAGTGTGCTGAAAAGAATTTATTTTACATAGAGTATGAAGAGGAGGAAGAAAAGGATCAAGAAACATCAAAAGAAGAGGATATACACCATGAACCAACCCCATAGAAAGAAGAAATGAATCCGACCATATCTTGTAAAGAATTGGCAAGAATTACCACTCCTCAAACTCTTAAGATAGAAGGACATATCAAGAAAAAAAAAGGTTTAAGAAGTGAAAGATCACATCGAGAAGGAAGAAATGAATCCAACTATATCTTGTAATGCATTGGCCAGAATTACCACTCCTAAAACTATCAAGATAGAAAGACATATCAAGAAGAAAAATGTTCAAGAAGTGAAAGATCACATTGAGCATCAAGAAATGAATCCGACCATATCTTGTAAATCATTGGAAGAAATTACCACTCCTCAAACTCTAAAGATAGAAGGACATATCAAGAAGAAAAAGGTTCAAGAAATGAAAGATCACATCGAGCATCAACAACAAGTTCTCCAACTTTTAAAGGATAATGCCACTTTGGTGCAGAATCGAATGAAACAACAGGTAGATCAACATCACAGTGAAAAATGTTTTGATGTAGGTGATTGGGTATTTTTACGGCTACATCTCAAGCAAGCTATTTATGAGAAGGAAATGTTGGCAATACTACATGCACTTAAGAAATGGCGACCTTACCCAATGGGAAGACACTTCAAGGTAAAAATAGATCATGATAGTCTTAAATACTTTTTAGAACGAAGAATATCTTTAAAAGAACAGAAAAAATGGGTCACAAATATGTTGGGTTATGACTTTGAAATCATCTACAAAAAAAGGAAGAAAAATGTTGTTGCAGATGCACTCTCAAGAAAGGATGAGGACGTGGAAGCATTGCTTTGTGCTATTTCTATTATCCAACCAGATTGGATACATGAAGCAAGGGATGAATGGAAAAAGGATGAAGAAGTGTGGCCACTCATTCAAAAGTTGTAGAAGATCCCAGTTCAAACAATATTGCCAGAACTTTATGAGGAAGGAAAAATCATATTGGAACCTGGAGCATTCACAGAAACAAGAACCCGACAGCTACGAAATCGATCAATTTCAGAGTATCTCATCAAGTGGAAGAACTTACTTGTTGAAGATTCCACACGGGAGGACAAAAATTTTGTACAGAAGCGTCAAGAACTACTCAAGCGTTGAGGACAACACTTTTTGAAGGAGAGGGGCCTGTTAGGCCCCTATACTACTAGTGTAACCCCTTATTGTTATTAGTACAACCCCCTTATTATATTTTTGTGCTCATGTAGTCCCCATATTGTTATGATTGTGCCCTTACATTATTATTGTTGTGTCAGCTTTGATTATATTATGACCCCTTAGACTCCTATATATAGAAAGGAGGTCTTGTCATTTGTATCATCCAAGAATTGTTCATTTGTGTAATGTAAAGGAGGTTGCCCCCTCAAAGAGGCTAAATTCTAAGGCGTTCATCTATCTTTTCTATCTTTTTGTGAGCTTCTTTCATAACACAGAATGAGGTAAAACACATTTTTACTATCAAACCAACTTTTTCCAAATACACGGAGGTAGATGAAATTTACCGCAGGGTAACAAAATTGACAATTCCAGATGAAAAGATATGGGAAGAATTGGTCAATTTACTGGATTGAAGGATAATTCAGAAATAGTAAACAATTTCCAGCACGAAGGTCAATTCAACAACGCAGCACAATTTCGGGTTGACTCAGCAATCTAAACCATCAAAATTGGGCCACCTTTCTTTTCAGTAGCCTATGTGGCCTATTCTTCTGCAAGTATTAGATGATATTGTTTGTAATTAGGATAATAATACAATGTCGGTTTGATAGCGATTTTGTAATTTTCATTATAAATACTTCATTGCTTGAAGTATTAAGGGTTGATTTCTGAATGTAATTTCTTCTACATATTGTATTTTCAAAGTACTGGAGCATCAATAATACAAGGACCTTTCACAGGATTCATGTGGTGTACCAAATGGTGATGTGTCTCTTCTGTTTATGTGTTTGAACCTTGTTTTTCTTTCTCTGTTTTTCTAAAAGATCTGAATTATTCAACAGAAACTGCGATAAATAGGAATTGTTATTTAGAACACCCTGTTTTGGCTATTGGTAATTGTAATGTTTTCCACTGAAGTTAGATCAAGGAGTTCTTAATTCCTCCTTGGTTTCTACTGAACCTTATACTTCTATTATTCCGCAATTCATTTAATTTATGAAAAGATACAAATAGTGCAACCTAGCTTGCCCTGTGAGAACTCCACTAAAAATTGACACAAAATCCAGTTAATTTAGAAACTCTTAGCCCAATGGAATTATAACACTCAAATCAACCAAACCAATCAATCAAAACAAACAAGTACCATCATAACTAGCCTAAAATTCATATAAAAACAAATCTAAATTAAACAAAGAGATCCCTCTCTGAAGCTGGCAGAGCTAGATCCCAGCTTCCAAAGTGGTTTTGAAGTTGTCCTATGTATTTACTCCCTCAACCTCAAAAATACAGAATGACAACAAATTCAAGGAAGCAACATGAGGGTATGATCAGTATCCAAAAACCTACCTTGATGTTATAGATGGAAGTAAATTTATAGGAGAGGGATGGTAGTTTAGGAATTCTTATCCTTTACCAATCTAGGCTTGAGATCCACTTAAGATGGGAGGATGAAATTAAGAGATAAGAGGTATAAGAGGTGAAGTCTCCAAGGTAGGATTAGATAGGATTCGAGATTCTTATCCAAGGTAATTGGTTAAAACAACCCTTGGAAGATTTTGGAAGAGGAAGCTTTAGGATTCTTTTTAATTTTCCTGAATTTCTAGAATTAGTGTTGAAGGCCAAAATTGTTCCTTTTTGACACCTTCCTTAAATTCCATTCTCTTCCTTTTGACCATAATAACTCCAATTAAGTGTCATCTTGCAAGGTTATTGGCAAAAACAGGTATTTAATCATATTTTATTCATAGTTTCATTGTTTCTTTATTATTTGATTTAATATTTGCACAAGCTACAGAATTTCATCAATTCTACAGCTAATAATCAATTCTGCAGCTTACTTGAAGAATCCATAGGTTTTGGAACATCAATTGAGGAACGAAGCATATGAATAGGTATCTAGAAACCAACACAATTATATCCACCTATTCCTCTGATATGGCAAGGTGATAAGGATGACCGTATGAGCAGGTTAACGTGGAAGTCAAACTAGTGGAAAAGACTGAAGACAAATTAGGTGAGCGAGAAGATCGTTGATTGAAGCTAATTTTTTACCTCATGATTTTCTTCTTCGATAGAAAATCATGAAGAATCAATATTTTATTTAAACAATGTTATTTTAAGATGTTCTATTGAGAAGGATAAGCTTAGAAATATCCAAACAAATTAACAAAGGAGCTTATAAAACCCACCTCTCAACACGATGATACATATAACTGGCTATTATTTTAAAAACCTTTTGCAATCGATTAATTGAGATATTGATTCCACTGTGTTGTGCGTATAAATGTGTGGTTAATCTTTGTTGATCTCTGCATACCTACACTCACAGGAGGGCTCCCTAGAAGCTGTAAGGTTTTGTTTTTATTTCTCGTTAAGCTTTATATTTCATAGGATTAAGTTATCATAGTGATTATAACTTTGATTTCTAGAAAAGCGTTAGTAATAGTTAAGATAGAATTTGTTATAGATTTCATAATAGAATAGATTATACAATTTCCTTCATAAATTTAATCTCGTTGTCTAAAGGATGAAGAAAATAATAAAAGGGATTTATTATGCACATGTAAATTTTGATTGATAGATAGAAAATAGAATGATTTGATTTGAATTTGTAATTAGTTCAAGGTTTTATTTATGTTAGTGTGAAAAATATTTTGATTTTGCTAGTGTGATACTTATTCCTTCACTTTAAGATTAGATTTCTTTTTTAAGAAGATTTAGATTTGATCTTTTCTATTAATTTATGCACTTCAGATTAGCTTTAATTCTGTCAGTGTGATACTTTCCTTTCCTGCAAGGGTGGCAATATTTTTACTTTGAGTGATTCTTAGATTAAAAAAATGTGCATGAAAACATCCAAATTCAATTTGAAAATTACTCACATATTAATAAAGAATCCTAACACAAATGGTGTGCATACACTTTATTAGTTTACAAGCCCTGGTCAAAAGTAATTTAAGATCAATTAAATTACCAACATTTTGGCACCGTTTCCGGGGAAGTGTATATAGGATTTATTTTTTAGGAGTCTTTTCAATAAATAAATAAAAAATGATTAAAAGATATTTATGCATAGGGAAAGAGATTCTAATGGTAGGTTTATAAGTAGAGGTAGGAGTTCAATTCCAACATCACCACTCACCCCACCAAGACCTCATAGTACCACACCATCCACCGAAACTCATATTCCATCATTTGCAGGTAGACATAGACTTCCTAAGGTACATAGATCTAAAATCCAACCAAAAGATTCACCAACTTCCTCTATTGAAGTTGTAGTAGACGAACCTACATCCCCAACAGAAGGAGTAATCTTTCTATCTTCAACTAGAGAACAACTTCTAGGACAAGAATTGGAAGTCCCTAGTGGAGAGGAAGAAGAAACTTATTACATTCCAATAGTAGAAGAACCAGAAGAGGAGCTAGAAAATCTAAATGAAGAACCCTATATTAGCTCTGAGGAATCTACAATGGCAGGGAAATGACAAGAAGTACATAATGTGAATGGTGAACTTATGATTGGAGGTGGAAGAGGTAGAGAAGGAGGTAGAGGAAGAGGTGGTAGAGGTGATCCAGAACCTTTTGGGTTTCCCATCTTAGATGAAGATACCACAGTTACAATGAAGAATATCTCACCCTCCATCCTCCCTAATTTCCATGGAGTAAGACATGAAGATCCTGAAACATTTCTTTTTGAGTTTGAAGTTTTGTGTAGATCTTATGACTATTTTCTTGATTCTCAAAAATTGGAATTGTTTCCAGCCACTCTTAAAGAAAAATCACTTAAATGGTTTATGGGATTAGGAACACATACTATAATAACATGGGAAGAAATGAAAAAGGTTTTCTTACACAAATACAAAGATTATTGTATGCCTCATAACCTTAAAGGTTAATTTTTTAAAATGATGCAAAAAGAGGAAGAAAATATTGAAGATTTGGTTGAAAGGTTTGCTTATAATGTTAAAAGGGATAAGATGCATAATCTAGATGAAGAAACTTTGAAAGCTCTTTTTCTAAAATCCATTAGAGATGAGTGGATAGATATTCTGAATTTAATGGGAAAAAGAGATGTTTATAAGCTATCATTTAGAGAAATTTTTGAACTGTGTACACACATTTCAAGAGGAAAGGCTAGAGCTGGGAAAAATCCAAGAGACCCTGTTATGTCTAGGATTAATAAATATGTAACTGGGACAGTAATTAGAGAAGAAATAGGCAATTTTCTTGAAAACTCCAAAATCGAATATTTTAGGGAATTTTAGTGAACAAATAGATACCCTTAAGATTCACAACAAGTAAAAAGTTGAAAATGTTGCATTATCAATTTTTTGTCCTAAATGAAAAAAGAAACATTCTCTAAGAGAATGTCCTATTGATAGTGTAGAAATGTGTGCTATCTATGTAGAAATTCATAACACAAAGGAATGCCCTTCAATCCCTAGACTTAAAGCAGTCTTGCAAAATGAAGCTAAAACAAGCCAAGCCAAGTCACTTTGTTTTGTTGGTAAAAGACCATGGCCACCACAACAGCCAAACATAGTACAAGACCTTAATCCTCCACACCAATCATATGCACAACCTCATAAGAATTGGAATACTCTGATGCCTTGGTAAAATTGGCCACCTCAATATCCATTATGGACACAAGGTTGGCAATATCCTCCTAGGAATCCTCAGTATAATCATTTTCAATAGCCATTTATCCCCTACCAATCTCCATATTATCCTCCTCAATCAAACTCCTTTCCATAATCTCAAATTCAAACTCAACCTTTTAATCAACCACTTCCATTACCATCCACATCATACCCCCAAAAAACCAATCAACTACCTTCTAAGCCACTTCCAAATCCTAATAATAAAAATTCACAACTTGTTTATGATATAGAAGGTCATAATTTCCAAGCTTGCATGATAAATCCATTAGATCTAAATAATGTCCAACTTAGATCTGGTAGAGTTTGGAAAATAAGCTACCATCTGTTTTTCTTCAGGAATCTAGAGAGGATGAACTCCTTGAGAAAGAAACATCTCTCAATCAAGAGGAAATTCCTCAGAACGAAAGAAACCCTATACACGATACTTCAATAAACTCAACTCCCATTGCAGAACAACCTTATGTTTCTATTCAAAATCCACCTTTTCCTGAAAGGATAAAAATTGACAAAGGAGTAGAAAAACAAATTGTGTTGACTGAATATGACATGTTAGATGAACTGAAGAATGTTTGCATCAAAATTCCTTTGTTACAAGCTATAAGGGAAATACCAATATTTGCAAAGACAATAAGGGAGTTAAGCATTAAAAAACTAGGAAGAAAAAGAAAATAAATTAAAAAAAAAATCAAGTTAGTTGGAAAAATTGCAGATATTACGATGGGAAAACCAACAGTTCAGAAATATCTAGATCTAGGTAGTCCCATTGTAAAAACACACATTAATGTTATCTATATTCAAAACACATTAAAACTTTCCAATCTTCAATACACGACAACATTACTATAGTTAGTAGATATATCTATTATCAAACCAGATGGTTTGTTAGAAGATGTATCTTTCTCCTTAGATTCTTGGGGATATCCTGTTGATTTATGATTTTAAATCCCAAGAATAATTTAGGTAGACACCCATTAATTCTAGGAATACCATGGTTAGCTACAGTTGATGCTTTTATAAGTTATAGATCTCATGGTATGTTTATCTCTGACATAAGCTCTACTAGTAAATTAACATATATCCTCACACAAAAACAACAAAAGAAGTAGAAAGTGAAGTTTGGATAGATGATGATAACAAAGATTTTGATATACAACCAATATTTTCTACTTCGCAAATAGATCAAGAAGATCAAATTTTAAATTTAATGAATAATAATATTCTTCCTCATATTGTGAACAAGACCAAAATTTTCAAGAACAATTCAATATTGAATATTTATCATCTCATAAAATGGCTTTACATTCTATGGAAAAATTTGGCAATTCTTTGATAGAAATCTCTCTGGGAAAAGCTTTGAATATTAATGATAATTTGGAAGAATCCCAAAAGAAAGAATTGATAAAGATGTTACAAGAACATTCCTTTGCTTATGCATGGGAATACACTGATATGAAGGGAATTGATCCTAATACTTGTATGCATCATATCTATATTGAAGAAAATGCGAGACCAGTTCGACAACCCCAAAGGAGGATGAATCCAAATCTAAGGGAAACTATTAAAGAGGAGTTCGAAAAAGTGTTGAATGTGAATTTCATTTACCCAATATCAGATAGTTAGTGGGTGTCATCATTAGTGATTGTTCCAAATAAAAATGGAAAATGGAGAGTATGCATCAATTATAGGGAATTGAATAAAGCTACCTTGAAAGATCATCTTCCTCTTCCCTTTATAGATCAAGTTCTTGATATATTGGCAGGGAAAAAGTATTTTTCATTCTTCGATGGTTTTAGTGGATATAATCATATCCAAGTAGCTCTGGAAGATTAAGACAAAACAACTTGTACATTTCCATGGGGAACTTATGCTTGTCGAGTACTTCCTTCCAGATTATGTAATGCACCTGCAACATTCCAAAGGGCAGTTCTAGGAATTTTTTCTGATCTATTCATGAATGTGTGGAAGTTTACATGGATGATTTAACTTTCTATGGGAATTATTTTGAGGAAGCTCTTGAAAATTTAGAAAAAGTTCTCATTAGATGTAAAAAAACAAATATCTCATTAAGCCATGAAAAATGTTTTATGATGTTCATGGAGGGAATTATTTTAGGCCACCACATTTTAGAAGATGGAGTTAAAGTGGATGCATCTAAAGTAGAAGTTAGTTCCAAATTATCAGTTCCTTCTTATCAAAGAGATGTTAGAAGTTTTCTTGGTTTTACTAGTTACTACAAAAGATTCATAAAAAACTTCACAAAGATAACCTCTCTACTTTTCAAATTACTTATAAAAGATTTTGAATTCATTTGGAATTTTGATTGCCAAAAATCTTTTGAAACATTCAAAGAAAATATTTGTGAAGCACCCATATTAAGAGGACCAAATTGGAGTCTCCCTTTTCATATTTCAATCAATGCTTCAAATATAGCCGTAGGAACTATATTAGGACAAAAACATTTGACTCCTTATGCCATTCATTACACGAGTAAAAAATTGACTCCTGTAGAGTTGAATTATATTGTAACATAAAATGATTTTTTAGCTATTGTACGTGCCGATGACTATGGACAACTCTTGCCAGTTCTGTGCCAACGACCTTGAGATTTAAGCCACTTTTTTAGGCCCAGAGGCAAGGCCACCACCCAGAATGGAATGATAGCTTGAAACTAATAAAAGTGCATGGAAATAATGAAGTAAAATCAATAATACCAACAAGACCTTAACCATACCCCTACTAGCCATGACAGGAATTTCGTCAAACATATCATTGACATGTAACCTACAGGTGTAAACAACAGAATCAAGTGTAAGGGTCTCATATTTATCTGAGAATTGCTATGAACCATTGTTCCCTCATGCCATTTGTTTCATTATCATTTATTAGGTCATAGACACATTATCCATTCATGTACAAGTAAAAAAATGTTGAGATCCATACATAGTTGTTGTCACAAAATGTACATATAACTAGCATAATAGGAACAGAAATACCATGAACATATCAGCCATCAAAATCCATATATACATCAGTACATTTTCACATGAAAATCAAGGGAATTAATTTCTTATTAATAAATGCAATAAACCAACCAGAGATGGGACTACCACGTTCCACCCGACCATAGAATGGCTGAGTAAAATATCTCTTCATCCATTCACCCTTGTACCATATTCCAAGCATGAATGTGGGATCTCATAGAACACATCAATCAAAACTCATCCAGGGATTCCAGAGGCCATCCACCTTAACCCATCAAACAGTGAATCCACCTCACAGTTGGACATCACAAAACCATCATCATATCAGTCACCATCCAAGCCTTCTAGAGATTCCAGAGCATTTGTCCAACCAATGCTTCCAGAACTAATAACTCAACCCACAACTTATACAGGGCTTCCAAAGCGTTTGTCCAACCAAGGCTTCTAGGATTAGAAACTTAACCCACCAAGGGCTTCCAAAGCATTTGTCCAACCAAGGCTTCCATGACTAGTAACTCAACCCAAGCTGTTACAAGGCTTCCAGAGCGTTTGTTCAACCAAGGCTTCCAGGACTAATAACTCAACAAAAGCTAAGGAAACATGAGAACCAGCCAAAAACAAACAATGAAAATAAACCCACAATCACCATGGCTATCTAGTAAATTCCAAGGCTAGGCAATCCTCCATGCCAATGACAGATCACAACCAAGAAATCACATGCATATGCCATGCATGCCAAAACTAGTGAAGAGATCAGACATGCAACTCGATACCTACAAGGAAATTTGATGTAGATGCTGATGTTAATGCCCTCTTGCACTTTCCTTCTCTTCCTTTGACTTCTTGCTTCAGGAATCCAAATATGCCACACCCTCCAAGAGTGCTCCAAGAAAAGTCTAATTATCCAAGAGCATGAGAGAGAGAGAGAGAGAGAGAGAGAATAATGAAAGAGCTCCAAAGCTAAACTGACAAAAGGTTACACTGACCAAGCCTTTCCTATTGATCCTCAGAAGCCTTTTTATGAATGAGGCCTCTATTTTCTTCATTTTCTATTACTGTCCTTCATTTTCCTCCTCACATGCAACCTGTGAACTTTCACCTTACTTTTCTCCTAACTTCCATTATTTTCATAAATAAAATGCCAATAAATGCCTCCTGCCTTTCCAAAGCCTTTTCCATTGCCTTTTTGAATTCCCTTTAGCCATAAACAACCAAATGAACACCCACTAGTATGTTTCCCCCACCATTTAGCTTGGAATACGTGTCCCATCATCTGTGGTATTTATATATTTTTACATGGATTTTACCAGGGTTGTTACAATTATTTAAAATAGATTTTTGATTGCATATATGGATTCAACACCTTGAAAAGTACAAGATTTATAAAGAAAATTCATAAAACAAACTTGTAATTCTAATCTATTAAACTAAAAAAATAAAATAAATAAATAAATACAACCTAAACCAGGGTTGATGGCTCACGTGCGACACATCATTCCAACACCCCATTCCAAATAGCTCACATGAATTCTGATGACTCATTATGGATTGTACCAATTCATGTTGGACATCCTCTCCTACCCAGAACCATAGAGATGCCAAATGTTTAAAGATAGACCAATGTAACATTAGCTTTGGGACTCTTCACTCAGAATGGTGAGAATCAATAGTCTGGTTGTTCAATTTTGGAGATGTGAGGTCCGGGAGAGATTCATATATTGGAGACAAAATTTTCCCTTCCTATCAATTTCTTTAAACACACCAAGGGTGGAGATGCATATATTTTTTAAACCTGTATTCAATTTTCGAATTTTCTTAGCACATGGAGGGAGGAGATGCATAGAGATATGGACCAAATTAATTGAGTATAATATGGGATATGAAATAGGGAAGGGAAGTGTACAAATTCTTGGCTAAATAGGATAGTAAATGAGTTTAAACTTCATCGAATATAATAAGAAGAGTATATATCTATAATATTGGAAAGAGGTTCAATTTTAATAAAAAATATGGTTATATGAGTTTACGGTTAATATTAGTTTTCTACATTGTAAAATTAAATTGACATCTCTTTTTAAGTGAAATGTAGGAAGTAAATAAAGAAAAAAATGAGTCTAGATAATCATGTCTTATTATGTACTCAAGTACAAAATAGACTCTCACAAGAGAAAAGTAGGAAAAACCATAAGAGGAAACTCATCTCCAAAAGATGCTTATAATGTAATCAAGTACAAAATAGACTCTCAAAAACAAAGAAAAAGTAGGAAATACAATAAGAAAAAACTCTCCAAAAGAGAAAAATATGTCAATGTTGAGAAATGGATTTGAAGCTAAAACTGTAGATCTTACAATGACGCTCTAAATGGCAATAATGAGAAATCTATGGAGGGTGAAATCTCCAAACTAGAAGCATGACCAAAAGTATGGGAGGAGAGCTAAGTAACCTCAATGAACTTGGGTGAACTCTGAAGTAAGAAAGGTTTATTTGTAGATGCATGAGAATGGTAAAGACTGATATAATAAAAAAAAAAAAATTTGGAAGGAGAATTGCCTCGATCATGCAGAGCAGCTCAAAAACCCTCGGCAGGGATAGCAAGAAATTGATAGAGGACATCAATTTGCATAAACTTGTTGCAAGCAGGAACATTCCTCGCCAACGCGCAAAGGTTAACCATGATTTCGACAGAAAGAAACACGCTCTGGAAATTTTGGCGAAAATCAGGGGTTCTTTGAAAGAGGTACTGTATCTTCCAGAACACCATCCTTTTAAGCTCGATTTACAAGATTTGCTGCAAATCGGGGACTAGAAGTCCTATTCTTTCTCCCAGTTAGGAGTACTGTGAATTTCCTTGGTAGCGTACATGCAGGTGCTTATACTATTAAAGAGAGAGTCCATACAGGTTGGTAAAGTTTTATGTTTATGGAAAAACCTGTGAACAGTTTATGAAACCAACGTTTCGGACTAGCTTAGTGAGTCCATCTTTAGGGCAATGTGATTTGTATTTTGAGAAGAGAGAGCGTGAAATTATGGAGCTATTAACAATTGAGACGACAATGGCAAAGTCGAGACCTAGGGGGCCAAAAGGAGTCGACAACGAGGAGGTTATAGCGCTTGCCGGCCAAGTGTTCCCCATCAGGCCTGATGGAACGAAAGGCCAACCGTAGAAAGGAATCAGCCACCGGCTAGGAGATTGGGTCGATGGAAATTTTTTTTTAGGAAATCTGACGTCTCTTAACCAGAGCCCGGATGAGTACGGTTATGAGCGTACATCCAGGGTTTCGCCTTTGGGGGCGGGTTTCGAATGAACCTAAAATTGTTGTACATGGAACCCTCAACAAAAGGGAGGAGATGATGAAATTTTGTTGCATACCTAGAATGGCTTTGCTTACTTCCCGGTTGAACAAGCTCGATACTGTCAAAGACATCGATTTGCTCATATACAGGCTGGCACAAAAAAGCTGCATATATTCAAACATATATCCAGGAAGGGTTCCATCTATCAGCATTGAGTAATCCATCTTACCATCCCAACAGGCTGCAGACAAGAAGGGGATAAGGAACACACATAGACCCAAGAAGCAGGGAAATGCGGTTTCACCACTGCATCTACAAGAAGAGTATCATGATCCGGAACGCATAGATCCTATGGCTTCAACGACCAAAATAGAAGATGGATCCTGGCCAAGAACAACACTATCCACCAAGGACTTCATCAGGATCTGATACAAATCTTTATCAGAACTCTATCAGGAAGAACGATTTGCAAGCATACCTAGAAAGGGAGGCTGATAAAAGATATAAAGTATGAAATACAAGCACATACAGGCATATCAGCAAACATGCAAAGTGTGATATATGCAGGACAAATTTTACAGGACCAATACACAGTGCAGGACTATGGAATTGTGTCAGACTCAACCATCATCCTAAACACGAGGCTGAGAGGTGGAAGCTTTGGATCTAGCTCAAAGGGCACAGGTTCTTTCAAGGATGTCATCAAAGGAAAGGGAGAAGCCATCACCAAACCATCAGCACCACAAGATCTACCTGGACCCTACATTATGGAGCAAAAAACGCAGACTCCAGTATTGACAATCTCTCTACCTGAGGTAAATAAATTTTATACTGATTTTTATACAAAGGCTATCATATGTAGATTCAATGGCTTTTGGCCCAAAACAAATGCATTACACCAATGTATCTACTCCACATGGACAACAAATTGTGACATCCATTTATGCTCCAAAGGATTTTTTATTGTTAAATTCGACACGGTCAAGGAAAGGGAATATGTTCTCCTTAAAGGACCATGGTTTTGGGGTAATGCAGGACTCTTCATGATTCCCTGGTTCCCAGGTTTTGATGCCATTACTGTGGTGGTTTCCAAAATGCTGGTATGGTTCAGGATACACAACCTCCCATTACACTTCTGGCTACCCAAAGTCTTTGACGGAATCGGGAATGCAATAGGAAAATTCCTCAAGCTAGACGTGGAAAGAGTCACAAGAGCCATACATACCTTTGCCAAAATTTGTGTGGAGGTAGATCTTAGTCAAGGCTTACCTGACATCATAATTTTGATCCATAACAACACACAGTGGAAACAACCACTAGATTATGAGAATATGGCATTCCGGTGTCATGGCTATCAACAAACAGGTCATCTACTTAGTACCTGCCCGCAAGCCAAAAAAGACACGAGAAGAAATAAGAAACAATCACAAAAACCAAGAGGCTGGCAACGCACAGTGGATCCATATGAAGTAGCAGAGGATGAGGAGGCAACTATCCCTCCACAAGATCCTAATGATGTCCCTATTGAGGAGGAAACTACGGAAAAAGAACACCCCATTCCCAAAGCGAACAATCAGACACACAAGGCACTAGAAACTGAGGAATTTGTATCGTAGGATCTGATGGACTCTTTGCCGGAGAAGATACCAGACACAACGGACACTAGTGGAGCCAAAAGACATCATTCTCTAGATCACTCCGATTCAGACAAGGATAATCCTCACCCTGTGGAGGACACTTCCCTCTTACTATTTTCGTCCTTGCCGACTCAAGGGGAGTGGCGAAAGGTTGAGAAGAAAAAAGGGAGAAAAGTATAATTTTCTCCCCAAATGTACATTACTTTCATCTGGTTACTTTCTTTATGGTTTTTATTTTGACCGCAGTCTTTTGACCTGCTATTGGATATGCATCTCAGAATCTACAAAATATAATTTTGTTATTATTAATAAAATTATGATTTTTCCTATGGGAAAAAAAAAAGAGAATGGTAAACACTAACAACCACCACATAAAATCTACAGAAAAAATAGGTATTGGTGAAGAACCAAAAAAAATCATCAAACAAAACAACCACCATTAACCATAAAATGAGAAATGAGGCTTGGAGGCACTCAAACATCGAAATAGGTAGTTTGACCAAAACTCTAAAAGGGCCAAGTAACCCCACTCTTCCAACACCATCAAAGGTTCAGGTAGAATCCAAACAAAAAATATGAATATTCTCAATCAAATACATTGATCCTCTTAAATAAATCTCCACTCAGAAATCCTAATCTGGCACTCATCTACAATCAACAAATGTTTCTTCAGATGAAAGTATTTATGGACTTCAATCCAGATTTCCAACTACATGAGTTGCGATTCATTGCAACCACCAAGTCAAAATATGAAACAATGTTTGATACAAGGCTCACTTTTCAAAAATGTTGATGTCAAACAACATGGTGAAGCATAAAGAATCACCCAAGGAAGCATTGCACACCATCCTCCCATAATGTCGAACTAAGTGGTTGCAAACAATAGAAATGGATGTTAGAAATGATGTCAAAGTAGTAAGTGCTGATTGGACAATGGTAAATGGATGTCACAAATGATATAAAAGTAGTAAGTGCTAATTGTACAGTAATGGCAATGCCAGACAACCATCCAAAAAATACTCCAAACTGGCTACCTCTAAGTCCTACAAAATAAGGTTGTTCATGGAGATAAACTCTTTATGATACTCTAAAAATATTTGAAAAAGGGGCACAGAATCCACAACTCAAGGTGAAAAATGGATGTATCAAAAGTAAAGGCCATCATGGTTGAAAATCCTCAGTATTTTTCCTAACAAACAAGGGCATAATAGGTGCCCATGTGCAATAGTCCATGTGTAAAAAAAAGAATCTCAAAATGGCATCAAATGTGGTGTGCATATAGACATTGGAAGTAGAGTGGAATGTTCTTCTTCTCAAAACCTCAAAACAATACAAGAAAATGGAGAGTATGTTGAAGAGTTATGGGAAAAGGACAAACAATATCATCCAAACTACATGAACTCCTGCAATTGATGTTGTGCCTCCATATTTGTACACAAACAATGTACCAACTCCCCCATAATAAATGTGTAGAGAAATAAATGAATACAATCCATGTATCTAAGGTTGTATACCCATGTGTTTCCAAAAACCATGTTTTGATCCTCAACAATTCAATTTAAACATACGGATTGAAATATGTAGGAAAAAATGTGGCCTTGGAAAGTCCAACATGTCATTCATCGACAAGATCCTCTATAGGAAGGCATTATCAACCTAGAAGACTATGTAGTGGAAGTTTGTGAGGCAAACCTCCATCTCTCTTGCTATCAAACATTTGATGGATAGAGATTACAGTGGAACTTATGCATGGAAAGTTATTCTATTATGGGCTTCTAAGCAAGAAGACTATAATGACTAGGTGCGGTGAAGTAAAATTATGAGTGCAGACGCAAACAATCCCTCTAGCCCGATAATGGGTTTAGCCACAACCAATACATTCTATGGAAGATTTCCTTAGGTTATAACCAATTAAGAGGGCTTACCTCTTAGTACGCTTACCCCGTTTGATGATGTCCTTTCTTTCTCGCTCCAGCTATTTCTTGTTTCCTTCTTCAAACACCTGAAACAAGTAAACAATAGGAAACAACAACCGTGATAATAGACAAATTGTAATTCAACCTACTTAACAAGTCAAGAAACATTAATCCATGAACATTTAAGATGACACATCATGTAGGAATCAATTGATAGTTGCATATATATTGAATCAAGAAGAGATTACAACCATTGTCTTGACGTTTCCATTCTCCTCTGACAAAACTAGGTCCCCGCACACTTCTGCTAGCATTCCATGATGGCCTCAAAAATGATAGTTTTCGAGCTCTTCCTTTTAGGTTTCACACTAAACCAAATTCATACTTCTCCCTCACACAAATAGAGAGCTACAACTATGAATAGCTTGTTGTTTACTCCAAACTTAATTAACACTAGCACACCAACATTAACACTTAACACTAGCTTGTGCTTGGGAAAAGTGGAGGTTTATATAGCTTGAATGGATGGGAGATGGTTCCTCTTCTCATGGGAGAAGGTCTTATCTCTTGAGGTAGTTCCATCCTAATAGGGGAAAGGAGCCCAAACTGACATCCTTGACTCCATCCGGCCCAACCATTTACCAGACTTTCGTTACGAAGCTTCTAGAGCTGGAAGCTTCGACTCCTTATTTAAAAACTTTCCAAAAGAGAATCGGTGCGACTGAAACAAAGCTCAGTCACTCTGGTCAGAGCTAGGGAAAGTGTTAATCCCTGCATATCGGTGCGAGGAAGACAAATTTTGCCGATCTTGTAAACTGGGAACAACAGAAGATTTGTGGGAAATGGTGCAAAATGGAATTGTTCTGCTCATGAAGAGGGACACAATGGGAGATTCTTCATGAAGGGAAAGCATGTAGGGTTCACTGTAGAGGTCCTCTAGGATTAAGGAACGGGGAGTACAAGGACAGTGACAAAATTCTATGCAACAGATGCCCCCTAAAGCATGAAGGTCGAACTAAAGTGAGGGGTGAAATGCTTTATGAATCAGTGCGGGGAACCGGAGTTTGTCGTCGGAAAACCTGCAAGAAAGTACAGATACATATACATTACTAAAAACTCTGTCAAATGACACATGAATCATGGTATGGATGCAACCATCCAGAGAATGATCATGTAAATAGATCCAAGGTATGGGCGCAGCCATCCAGTAGAAAGGATCATAATGAAACCAAGGTATGGTCGCAACCATCCAATAATGAGAAGGATCACATATGATAACTCATGGTATGGTCACATCCATCCATCTAAAAGAGACATGTATATCAACATGATCATGTCACATCACCTTGAAACCTGTACTTTTGTAATTTGAGCCCAGGGTCTTGCATTCCAACACAACCCGATCAAAGTACAAATTCTAACATGTGAATAGATGTGTTGACGTCGAACATGCTAGAAAATCGCTTGATTACCTGCCGATGATGTAAACTGTTAACAAGAACGAGAGAAACCACCAATAATGACAATGGTTCTCAAGGTACTAGCAGCACAATTCACGAAATTTGAATGAAGGAACTGAAGTCAAACACCCGTGAAATCACCCAATCGAAAGCCAGTAATGTGAACTTATCGTCAAGTGCGAAGAATGTGTCATTAGGGCATGCAAGCTCTAAGGTACTGGAAGGGAGTCTCTCGGTCAACTTCCCAGATAATGAGTTGAAGTCGAAAAGAAGCGACCGTGTCGAAGGAGGGCCATAATGTATCCCACATCATCGACACGAGACAAAGGGATGCAAAATGATTCTGGATGATACAGAGAATCAGGGGTAAGTGTAGCTGCAAAAGGACAACTCTTGAACATATCGGCGACACAACAGGAAGTTTGGTAGCTTTTGGATCTATAGGATTGGTGATCATGACGACGTGGCAGAGAGAAAATGGAAGGCAATGATGAACGACCCAACCTAGGAAGGTCAACGATACAAAGAAGGATATCCCAACCCAACATGAAGCAAAAAGTGTCATGTTCAAGAGTGAGCTTCTGACACAACTGATTAGATTTCCAAATTTTCCCCCACCATTTCTGGCAGGTACCCCAATTATTTCTAATCGCAAGTTTGAAGGGGATAACATATGCTTGCATTGTAAGTTGATCCTTTGGACGAATCCAACCTAGTAAGTTTAACGAGCCTTAGGAAGGAGAATCTCATATTCGTCATGGTGATGAATCCAATGTCATTTAATATTTTAACAAGTCCGACAAAGGTGTAACTCGGTATCCTTTTCATGTTTAGAGAGTTTGAAAAAGACACAGAAACGAAAACTCCACATGGTCCCTTTTCGTACATTTGTGTCTCTTGAGCCCGAAAAGGTAGAAAACAATATTTGAGAGAATCGCTTGACCATTTTAGTCAAGGAGTACCTTTTTCGTAAATAGTGCATCCCAGCCTGAAAAATGGGTAAACTTATACTGGGCGCATGACATTTTGCATCCGTTAATGAGTTTGAAACGACAAGGGCTCGACTATCTTTTCGTTTTTAAAGGGTCGGAAAAGAGCTTGAAAGCAAACCCCCCATTTTATTTTATTTTAAGAGTCAAAATGAAAAATACTCAGAAATCTTTTCATATGAGTTATACGAGTCCAGAAAAGATTTGAAACGTGACTCGGCATCATCATAGAACATCCATCACCTGTCACTGCACAAAAAGGTAAAGTGCATTATCCAATTCTTGAGGCAAAATAGGTCAAAATATTTATAAAACCTAATATTTCATGAAAAATTGAATAAAAAGGAGGAAAAGTAAATATTTTTTACCATTTACTATTTTATCTTGCTGTGAAAGACTTTTTACTCACTTTTTCCCTAATTGTTCCAGAGAATATTGCGGGAGATTCGGGAGGTCATTTGCCGAGCCGCCAAGTATAGGTAAGAGCCAAAGCCCTAAGCTTCATTTTCATACCATTTATTCTTGTTTTTAACCATTTTTGGGATTTTTGAGGGAGGATTTGTTAAAAGTTTTTCACCCTCGGTCGACGCGACTTCCAGGCATGGAATCGCACTCACCGAGGGTAATTAAAATGGCCTATCACACAGTCGCTGCAACTATTTTTAAAACAGGCGCGCCAACATCGTGAATAGGGAAAAACATATTTCCCCTCAAAACCACCATTGAAATTTGAAATTTATGGGTCAAAAATGATTATTGACTTAAATCTATGGTTTTTGCAGGAAAGAATTGCCGAAAATGGTAGACTAGAAAGAACATGAGCACGAGTTTGTGGACACCCAGGCAGTGAATGATCCAAATTGTTTGGACACGTTGAGGGTCTGTGGGCTCCTCAAATTCTTTCTCATGCCACGGATGCGGGCCCAACCTGAGCTGCTTCGGTACCTGATTAGTGTTTGGGACATAAATCGGGAAATATTCATCATTGGTGACTAGGAGTTGGAGTTAGAAACATTAGACATATATTTCATCATGGGACTGTCCCGAAGAGGGGAACAAGTCAACTTATATGGGCCATGACTGATTGGGGCAAGCATATCCATGTTGCTCGCCGAACATTGCATTGAATCCCTCAAATCCAAGAGTGGCAAGATTGAGATTTCCACCATTCAAGATTTGACACTGACAGTGCTACTATTGACTATCAACAGAGTGGCAGGGTCCCAGGCAGTGCACGAGACTAACAAGTCAAAATTTATGTATGCCATCGACTGCACACCACCAACGATCTTCAATTGGGCAGAGGCCATGAAGATCAACATAAAGCGCCAGTTGACCAAAGCTAAGGTGGGGAATTTGAAGCAACTTTGCTTCAGATCCGTACTAGTGACCTTTTTCTTGGAGGGGGGTCATTGTTCCAGTACCAGTTGACTGAGGTAGATCCTCCCATGCCATGTGACCCGCGGATGGCCCGTTGGAGTTGTTTGATGCCCAGGATCACTAGGAGCCAGCACATGTCGTACAGGCCTGCTTTCTTTTCATGACTATGACTACAAAAGATTGTTGTGGAGGACTGGCCATACAGTGGCACCGACTTTAATGGATATCCAGACATGTCACTACCAGATGGAGAGGATTTTGACGACGAAGGTAAAAAAAATCAATTTTTTGATTTTGTGATTTTTTAATTGTTATGTGTGTGTGTGTGTGTGTGTGTCTATAACATTCCACTTTGTTAATGCAGATGTTGGACCAGAGCGTCCTGCTAGGATGTCCCCAATAGCTAGGCGTGTCACTTGCTCGATTGATGTCGTCGCTCCTTATCAGGAGGGGACTGACAACAAGGAGGAGATCGCAAGGAACCTTGAGGGGTTGACTCGTGGTATCCCAGAGTATGCTCGGGTGGGAAGCATTCCTCGCCAGTACCAGAGACACACGGTGGGAGTATCAGATAGGATCCGCCGATTGCTGACTCGTGTTGCACAAGTTGTGTCATGCTACCATGATCACCATGCTGATTAGTTCCTAGGTCCAACATTTTACATTTTTGAGGCCTGTGTGCCACGAATATATGAGGCCTACGAGCCGCTGATGTTATTTTGGACACACATATTATTTTTTGGGGTTTTGATGTATCAAACATTATCACCATATATATATATATATATATATATATATATATATATATATATATATATATATATATATATATATATATATATATATATATATATAGAGAGAGAGAGAGAGAGAGAGAGAGAGAGAGAGAGAGAGATGTTTTATTTTCTTGCTTACTATGGTACAAATGATTTGTTTTATCTTTTCACATGTTTCACAAATGTCTATCCAACACATAATTAGCTAATGCATATGTCAATGTATTCATGCGTCTAGGAATATGATGATATGTAATGTAATCAAAATTCCTTTCCAGTAGACAAATACGGAGGTACATTCTCAATATTTGAGGGTTTATGATGGAATATTGCCCATTGAGTTGAAGGACGACAAGCTGTGAATCCAGGTTGACAGCCAACTTTGGAATGTCAAGAGCAATGGCTTCTAACAACAGTTCGATGACCGCACTGTATTCAACAATGTTGTTAGTTTTACGACCTAAACAAATACCTTGAAGATCAATCAACTCACCATTAGGGTCATAAATAGCCCATGCTGTCGATGATAGGTTCCAAGTACTATGACAAGCACCATCAAAAAAACTGATGTGGGGAGTCACAGACATTTGCAAAGCAAGGAAAACATAGTAAACAGGAAATCTATTTGAAAACTAATACACCAAACCACACTGCACAAAAATGAATGACACACTAATGTACACAAGTAACCATGCAAGATGACCTAAGCATAATACTTCTTGAGAGAGTCCATGCTCGGACTTGGGTAGTCAATCAACACAGATGGACACCGAAGTTTTATTGTTGCCATGACAAGTAAGCATCGACTCGGCCAAATAATAGAGTAGAACTCATATAAGCCGTTGCCCCCATGCCCTCTAGGCGAGGGAGGGTTACGAGTTAGATGAGAACCCCATTGCAATAATGGGAAATCGGTAAAACCTCGAGGAGGGAGAAAAATCCTGAATCTATGAAGAGATAAAGGTGCCCTTAGTTGAAAGAGCTTGACTACGTCTGGAGAAACTGACACGTCAATATATAGCTGAGAAGAGAACTCTTCGAGACTGGTACACATGACCATCAAGTGAGGCAGGAATGAAGAACGATGATGAGTATCAGTCCAAGGTGGTTCCTCGAGAGACATTACTTCCATGATACCTTCATCAGCAAGAGAAGTGTCGGCTAAGGGATCAAAAGATTCCAAAGCACCAAGCCATGGGGATTGAGAATACATATCGAGAGAGGTCTTCGTAACAGAAGAATCAAAGGATACAGAACTTGAGGCCGAAACAATTTCCACGTAATCGATTTCAGCAGGACTAAGTGGCATAACCTCGCCCCAGGTATCAATAAGATCTAGTGAAGGTATGACCCAAGGGTCAAATTTGATCAAGACCATGTTGATAGAGGCAACATGAGGAGGTGGGAACGGAAAAATTCCCATTAATGCAGAATGTTTAAAAAGACCTGCCCCCACACTCTCATAGGGAGCACCAGTGTGCTTGAAGTATGGAAAATTGCCATCCGAGGAGGAAGAGGCAAAGAAGGGCAATTGGTCGACAGTGCAATCTTCCCTTGACGGGGAAAACGAATCAAATAGGGAGGAGGCTACAACAAGCATAACATGGGTCCAGCTCCGACCGAGTAGAATATTATAGTTGATATTAGCGTCAATAATATCTACCTTGAATTGTACTCTCTTGCCCTCTAGAGTAATGGCAAGGTTAGTTAAGACACCGAAGGGTTGCGAGTCGCAGCCATAAAAAGCTTCCAAATTGTTTGGGGATTGGTTCAAAGTAGGAGAACCAATGGCCTTCCAGCATGCGATTGACATGATGCAAGTGGAAGCACCTTCATTGATGACAGTCCTGTGGATGGTCTTCTCATTGATGATTACCTGAATGAGAAAGGAAATCTGATCAGGCAGACACGGAATATGGTTTTCTAGATCAAAACATATCAAGTTGGAATCGGTGGGATCAATACCCCCGATAGCTGACACCAAAGATTTCCACTGTGATGGGAAGCTTTGGAGCACCTTGAGAGCCGACATAGCTGATAGTGCCTAAGCCAAATATTCAACAATATTATAGTGATGAGCGGCTCAGGCATTGGGATTGTACGAGGATTTCCTTAGCACACCTCGAGAGTGTGGCTGTATAGCAGAATCAAGGTTAGGGTGCTTGATATGAAGAGGGCTAGAACTCGGGGCAGAAGAAGAAGGGGTGGCTTCTTTTTCTTTCCTGACTTTCGGAGCAAGAGTTTGGTAATCCTTTTATCTAGTAGCCACATTAATAGGTGTACTCATCATGAACACTTGAGATCCTAAGGAAGCAGCTGATTGAGGTTGGTCTACCATTTGGGTTTGCTGAGACGGAAATGGCTCTTTTAGGACAGCTGGGGTCCCTTTGAGAAAATGAATAAATTTGGATCGTCAGGGACAATCCTTGGTATAGTGATCCTCCTCGCAATTGAGGTAGGGATACATAGGTTTTTGTTGTGAATATTCACCAACAGACGATTTGGGAGGACCCTGTTTTAGGGCATCGACTTTACCCTTGTCTTTGCTTTTCTTATTACCTTTCAAGGATTTGTTCGCTACAGTAGACTGGACAACGTGGACCTCTGAGATTTTACCAGGCCTAGGTGGATTCTGCGAAGAACTATTGGAAACAGTGTTTGAGACCAGCTTCTATTTGGAAGAAGATTTAGCAGGGGTCTGGGACACTGAACAAATGACTCCATCAACAGGAGGTGTAGCCTGCGACTTCAATGCCGTGGGATCAGATTATGGTCACGGAGCATCAGGTAATAACTCATACAAAGTGCCAGACTAAGAGTAAACGAGATCTAAGTACTGGGCAGGAGCAATGGCTTATTCTTCAGTAACGCACCCACCCATAGCTATATCGAAAGCAATCGGAGCCACGAATGACTTAGTGAACCATTCGGTAAGCAACTGATCAACAATCTAAAATTTGATCAAGCAATGTTTACGTCTCCATTCATGGATGTGATAGGAGATGTGTGTTGCAGTATCTTTCTTAAGCAATGTGAGAAAATAGGTGCCAGTTTCATAGCAAACCGACAGTTGGAAATGTGTGAGGAAATTCATGGCTAAAGAGTTAAAGTCATGGTAAGTACTTCGAGGAAGCTCGATGTACCACTTGGTTGCAGCACCTGTGAGGGTTCGTTGGAAAAGACAAAGACGAATGGAATCGCCAATGTAAGAATTCAAAGAGCACCAAAGGTGATATGTCATCACGTTGGCTTGAGGATATTCTTTTGCTTTCCCATCAAATTTTGGAAAATTGCTCAGGATCTTGGATGGAACCGGAGGCCAGTATGGCAAATGAAGAATTGGATCATTCATAAGGCGAGACACATTTGGCAACTCTAGTGTGGCCAAGAATGGCAATTGAAAGGCATTGGAGGTCGGTAAGCGGGTCCAAGTGGAGGAGCCCATCCCTGTTGGCAAGGATTTTTGCCCCACATCGGGGGATTTTGGCCATATGGCATTTGATTCTGCCCCCATTGAGGGTTACATTAGCCATAGGGAGGATTTTGACCTTGAATACCTTGAAACTGCCCAGTCATAGGTTGCCGATAAGCAACGTACGGGTTAAGAGGTTGTTGAGCCTGTTGACTTTGGACATATGGGTATTGTACCTATTGTCCCTGAACATACGGGTGGTGAACCTATTGTCCCTGAACAAGAGGATTTTGGACTTGGTGCCCTTTAGCATAAGGATTATACACTTGTTGCCCTTGGACATAGGGATTTTGTACCTACTACCCTTGACCAAAAGGATTATGGACCTGTTGACCTAGGACATTAGGATTTTGGGCCTGCTGCTGTAGGACTTGACCCTGGCCTTGCCCTTGCAAGGGTTGACCCTGTTGATATGTATATAAGGGTTGCTGCTGCCCGGGATGGTTTTGCTGCTGCAAGGGTTGGCCCTGCAGCTGCAGAATTTGTCCCTGGGGCTGTAGAGGTTGGCCCTGCAAGAACATGGGCTAGGAGGTTTGTGGAGCATATTGCATCTGCTACTGCATGGTTTGCTGCAATGGCTGCAGGGGTTTCCCTTGCGGTTGTTGTAGTTGACCTTGCTACTGGATCATTTTCCCTTGCTGTTGCGCGGATAGCCCTTGCTGCAACAAAGGTTTCCCTTGTTGTTGTAGAGGTTGTCCTCGCTATTGCAAGGGTACTTAAACAGTGCCCGGAAAATTTTTGAACTAAATCTAGCCATAGCCACCTTGGAAAGTGGATGAGCCAGGCTAAACATACTGCCGAGACTGAAGGGTGTAAGGTTGATTAATCATTCCTTGAGAACCATATGGAACGTAAGGAGTTTGGTATTGGACATGAGCTTCATAAGACTACTGACACTGGACATTTCTTGACCCAGACGGACCAATGAGATTTTGAACCTGTTGGTACTGGACATTTCTTGATCCAGTAGGATCAAAAGGGTTTTGAATAACACCAGAAGAAGGCTGGTTCATACCAAGCATGTGATCCTATGAGCCACTCACATTGGTGGTGCCTGACACCATAGAAAAATTTATATTCTACCCCCCAGGTGGTGGCACAGCTTGGCCATTGACTGGAGGGATTGAGGAACCGACAGAGACATTCTTCGAGACTATCGGTTGAACCGGACGGGTGATTAGGACGGACGATATAAGAGGGTTTGGAATGGTGGGTTGCACCGGGACTGAGGTAACAGCCTGTTGGGAGGTCGAGTTTGCAATGAATGGACCTGTAGTAGGCATGGCGCCGGATGCCCAAATAGGGTTATGGTAAAGTGATGAGGCACTAGGTGTACCTAAAACTAACTGTGCCAAAGACACATAATTAGGCGGCAATTCCCGATACACACTGATGGAAATGCTCCCTGTATAGGGGAAACCTTCAGGAGGAAAAGGATGTTCTTCCTCCTCGACAGTGTGTGGAGTAGAAACTTCTGACTCATCCAGAGAGGTGACTGGAGCATCGCCTTCAGGTTCCATATCTGGGAACAGAAGACGGCAAATGACCGAAGAAGTATGAGGGGATAATTCCAATGGAACACTCGGCTTATTGTACAGACTGTATGGATGCTACAGTGATATCTCAACAGGGTCAAACAAAGGATTCAGAGGATAGATAACCAATCCAAGCTGATCATCAGTGGTTGGCAAACTCTCAGGAGTTTGAACGGGATTGTCCGAAGATTCTGGGCCAACATCAGCAGGTGACCCAGTATCTGAAGTAGGCGAAGGATGTGATGACAAAGGTTGAATGCTCAGAACTATTCCAAGTTCAACACCTTGGTCCTCGATTGATTCTGGTAATTCAGGAAATGGCTCCTCAGGCAATCTTTCAGACGGAGAAGAGGAAGAGGAACTAGGTGAACCAGATGGTTCAACCACAGTGACCTTGTCTTAGTTAACAAGAAGGGAGAGAGATAAACTTCAAGGCTTTAAAATTTCTTTAAGGGAAACTCACAATTTGGCCTAGAAAAGACTAACAGGATGTTATAAGGTCGTGGGCAATCAATTTATTAAGATGCATAAATAGAGTGGTGCTCTTTCATTTTTTAAGAGTCAAGAAAGAAACAAATATGACTCTATCGCTTTCGATTGGAGATGAGATCGAAAGGACAAGTGGTCGAATGATCTTTTAAGTTTAATGAGTCAAAAAGATCAAATGACTGCTCTGGATGATCTAGGTAAAAAGGATTACCAAGCAACCGTGAACTGCAGAATACCTCCTGGCGAACCGAGAAGTATGGGCATGCAATCTCCCCGAATGTTGTGTTTGGTGTATCACATTTGCAAGGTGGCCGATTCATCTTCCTATGGATAAAGGATTGCAGCCTAGAGGGGTATCCCATTATATACTCGACGATATGGGGAGCACAAATCCGTACTAGCGTTGTCTAATGTTGAAGCTAACGACAACTGCTAGGTTTAAAGATGTCGGAACACATCTCTAGCTAGACCTTCTAGATATGATCATTAGCTTTCAAATGTGCCTTAGGTTAATTGAGTTCATTTTAAAGTTTATCTTGAGTTATGTCTTAGTTTTCAGGCCTTAGTGATGTGACTCTAAAAACCCTAAATGCAATTAAATGAGACAAGACTCTTTCAATTCGATGAACTATCTACACTAGAGAGGGTGGGAAACGCACAATCAAATGCAAAAAACCAAGCAACTGAAAGAAAAAATGATTTTTCACTACTTCACCTTTTGAAAAGATAAACTAATGAAAAATACATTCCAATTCCTAATTTCCTAACAAGTACATTTCTAACAATCCTTCCAAAAGAAAAAAGTTCTTTTTCTTTTCAAATGGCAATGCAATCTTAGTCTTTAATGATGCTAACTATCGTAGCATACTAATGCAACAAACTAGAATTTCATACTTTTTCATAAAACAACGAAATGAATTTTTCACACTCAACACTTCAATAAAAAAGTTTTCGAGACAAGTAGATCTTCAAGCAAATGAAAACACAAAAAGAAAGACTCGTTGAGACTAATGAGACACTGACTTTACCAAAATAAGACAAGCAATGTGATCCATGTCGGAAAAGAAATGTTTAGATAAGCAAACGAAAACTTTTCAAACTTATGTAATGGAGGTCAAAGCCGCAACAAGACCGCAAACGAAATGCAAGGAGTAAATGCACCAACAACTCGACTCACTGAGTTCACAATCAGCTGAATGGATGACAATCTAGATGACCTAGTGCCACTAACCACCCAATGACCCAAGAAATCAAGCGAAAAGATGAAAACCAACAAGCAAACAAACCAAATGAAAAACAACTTTCTAGTCAGAGAGAAAATGGTCCAAAAGGCTTACGGGGTCAAAATCATGAGAGAAAAACACATTGGTCAAGATTGGGGACAAACCCTAATCTTCACTTACAGGCATCAGCGTGACTACCTAACTCATAGCAAGCACCAGATGGAGGTCGGCGCAACCGTTTCTCAGCATATCGCATTGATCGACGCGACTGTCAACGAATTAAGAGTGCTGAGCGAGGAAGCCAAGAAAAAAAATATTTTTTTTTTAAAGCTGGGACCAGATTTGCTACTATGAATTTCAAACTTAGACCAGTAAGCAAAGGAAAACAAATAGAACCAAAGGGAAAAAGTGGAACTAGAAAAGTTCACACAAAACCATGAAATCTCAAACAAGACAAACAGAAGGATTGGCTCCCCAGTATGGTCACCAATTTGTGGTGAAGTAAAATTATGAGTGCGGACACAAACAATTCCTCTAGCCCGATAATGGGTCTAGCCACAACCAATACATTCTATGGAAGATTTCCTTAGGTTAGAACTATAAGTTTTAACCCCGTACAAAAATTACCTGCATATGAATTCTAAAACACAGGAAATAAACAATGCGAGAGCATAACACATAAAACACATATACACAGAGATTTCCCCTGATCCCAAAACTGGGACTACCAGCTTGATTTTTCATTATGTTCCTTTCAATGTTACAATACATATTTATACATGCTAAATCATCCAATACCATGGACTGAAAAACCATCGCGTCCAAAACCATGGACCGAAAACCATCGCGTCCAAAACCATGTGCGAAAATCATGCACAAAAGCATAGGTAGGTCCGCCCGACCTAATAAAGGGTCCAAAAAAATATAGCAAAACCCAACAAGAACCAATTAAGAGGGCCTACTTCTTAGTACGCTTATCTCATTTGATGATGCCCTTGCTTGCTCACTCTAGCTATCTCTCGTTTCCTTCTTCAAACACCTGAAACAAGTAAACAACAGTAAACAACAACCGTGATAATAGACAAATTGTAATTCAACCTACTTAACAATTCAAGAAACATTAAGCAATGAACATGTAAGATGACGCATCATGTAGGAAATCAATCGATAGTTGCATATATATTGAATCAAGAAGAGATTACAACCATTGTCTTGACGTTGTCGTTCTCCTCCAACAAAACCAGGTTCCTGCACACTTCTGCTAGCTTTCCATGATGGCCTCAACAATGATAGTTTTTAGGCTCTTCCCTTTAGGTTTCACACTAAACCAAATTCACACTTCTCCCTCACACAACTAGAGAGCTACAACTGACATCCTCGACTCCATCCAGCCCAACCATTTACCAGACTTCCGTTACGAAGCTTCTAGAGCTGGAAGCTTCGACTCCTTATTTAAAAACTTTCCAAAAGAGGATCGGCGTGACTGAAACAAAGCTTAGTCACTCCGGTCAGCACTAGGGATAGTGTTAATCCCTGTATATCGGCGCGAGGATGAAAAAGGTCATTAGCGCCAGTCTTGTAAACTGGTAACAACAGAATATTTGTGGGAAATGGTGCAAAAGGGAATTGTTCTGCTCATGAAGAAGGACACAATGGGAGTTTCTTCATGAAGGGAAAGCATGTAGGGTTCATTGTAGAGGTCCTCCAGGATCAAGGAATGAGGAGTACAGGGGCAGTGACAAAATGTTGTGTAACACTAGGATAATACAAGACATAATGCAAATCTATGTATCGTAGGTCTTTCCACAAAAATATATGATGTTTGAAACTTGAAACCATAACTATAATTATAGCCTTGGTTTAATAAACTTATCTTTGTGACTAGTGGCTAGGGACTTTGAAGCACAAATTGAAAGAAGAAAAAGAAATGCCTACACCTTCAGAAAACCCTCTCTATTGTACTCCTTCAACGTATTCTATAAGTCTTGATTAGAGTTTGTAACACTTCCCACCCCCTTATGTCATCTTAGGTTGTGGGAGTGTTAACTTTTGACCTAATCTCCAAGGTCTGTTATGAAGATGGGGTTACAACAATGTCAAAATTTTATTTTTTGTATATCACCCAACAGAGCTTTCCTGACTAGTCTATGGTGTAAAAAAAAAGTTTTTCATGTCAAACATTTTGGAGCCAAACTCATCCTTCAATCTCAACTCTAATAACTCAACAAGATGTGGTTGAACACATATGGACTTACATAAGGAACTTCATATGCAAGTGGACCTTTGGTCATACAACTTTAATAGCTATATGACGATGCCCAAATTAACACCATCACACAAGAGCAAGGTCAGTGGCTGCAACTCCTCTATGTTGCTACAACTCCAAATACGATTCTACGCCAGAAGTTGCAAATCCACAATAAGTGTTATGATTCCCTACCAAGGTTGCAAAAGGTGTTGCTAGACATCACACAAATGCCGCAACTCAACTAACTAAATGAGTGTAAGTGTTGTGACTCCTTTGTGTTGTTATAACTCTAGCTATAACACAAAGTTGCTACAATTTTGGTTATAACACAAAGTTGGTGCAACTACGGTTGACCAAAAAGATGCAAGTGTTGTGACTCCCATGTGATACCGCAACTCCAGTTATGGCACACAATTGTTGCAATTATGAGTGTAGCACATAGTTGTTTCAACTTCAGCTGACCAAACAGGTACGAGTGCTACCACTCCCATGTGTTGCTGCATCTATGGCTATAACACATAGTTTTTGCAACTCTGGTTCTTGTTGTAACTCCAACACTACCACTCCTAGGGATAACCATGTTGTACCTTGCATATGACCCAATGAAGTTTTTGTAACTCTTGAATTTCCACTCCATTGTTGAACTTCCCTAATTTCACCTTACTACAATTCTCATTATTGTAACTCTTGTTGTTGCAACTTTGGAATATCTTGCCAGCTCTTGGTAAATGTTGCAGTTATTGAGTCAACACGAGTTTCTCATGATGGTTGGTGATTGAGACAAGTGGGTAACCAAATTCAGGAGGATGACTCACCTCTTGCAATCTGGTTTAACTTGTTTAGAGAGATATGATTATCAATTAAGTACGCATAAACACACAAGTTCTCATAGCTATACAAGAAGAGGAGTTGTCCATTTAAGAGAGCATAAACACACAATTTATCATATCAATTATGAAAATAATGTTGAACAACACAATCCATACATTCATTAAAAATCATAAACACACAATATCTCATATTAGTCATAGCCATAGCATTGAACATCACGATTCATGATTTAAGAATGAAATTGTAATGTACTTATTGTGACAAATCTTTTTGTCAACCCTCTTGTAAATATTATTATGAATTGTAAGCCATATCTATATTTAAGTTATCACCAAATTTCCTATTGGAGAGGATGGCCTTGTTGCAGGGAGTTAATGGAGGAAATGGGCTCCTCATCAGAGGACAATTTCACAGAAATCCTTATGGGTCATGTTGATAGAATCAACACACAAGAGGAGTCAAGGGCATGCAAGAAGAGAGGATCATAACAGTATGAGAAAGACGTTACGCATAGGACACTGAGAAAAGTGCAGAGAATGGTGTCTCCATGATGGGGTGTATTTCAGTATGCATGCAGTCTTTCAAGAGGGAGGGCATATTTCCCTGCAGTGGAGAAAGCTTGTATCGTGCTTATGTTTGCTTGTTGAGGCCTGTGTTGATCCTATATGTCGATGCCATAAGAGAGTTTAGTGGAGTAGCGATGCTCTGGTAATATTAAAGCTAAGAAACTCGTGGGACTTGGTTGTTGAGAATCATCTAAGCCATGGCTTTCCACAAGGCTAATAAACCACTAGAGACTAGTTGGCTGAAAACTTACTGATAGGTTGAGGCATTCCAATGCTTGTTTGGATGATATCACCTAATGTTGCCTTGGGGCTAAGAACATAAGTGCAAGTACCAATAGGAAGTTACTAGACATGTGTACTCTTATTCCTACATAAGTAACACAACTGCCAAACCTCCTTTTTATTTATACATATCTCTCTCCAAGACTGAACTAAGACTCTTTATGCTTTACATGAACCCTTGCATTGTTTTTTTGTTGGATTGAATGCCACTATGGTGTAATAGTTGGGAGTTGTTGAGAACACCTGAGAAATGGGCTATGTTCATTGTAAGTGAGTGACCAGTTGAGAACTCATGAGCAAATTACCTCCTCAAAATTTGAATTTGTCTTGGGAGTGGTTGGCTGCAAGAAAGGATAGTTGTATAGTCAACCTATGGTTGGGTGGAGATTTGAAATCCCACTCTTAGTTGCTAGCCATTTACTTCATAATACAAGTCACTTTGTTTCACTATGCATATTAATGACATGTAAATACTTATTGTTATTATTGAATTGTATGACCATTGATGACGAATGTCTATTCTTGTGCATCTTCATAATGAATGGTTATGTTTGTTTAATGTAATGAATAATGCATGTTCCTGTGTTTATGGATAAATGAATTCCTTTTCATATGCTTTGTGTGTGCTTTGATTCATTATATATATATGTCTGTGTGTGTGTGTGAGAGAGAGAGAGAGAGTTGGATTGATCCTCCTTGTAACTTTGTTGATTTATATAATAGTTGGAGTTTTAGTATGAACTTTGTGAAGCCTGGAATGAGGCGGATTCATTGTATATAATCATTAGGAAGAGTTGATGGTCCTAATGCAAAATTCAGAGTTTTCATAGCTAAGGTAGATTAAGGAGTAGTCTGGGCAGGCCTAGTCTTCAGTCCACAAGCCTGTAAAAGTTGAGGCGAAACCTTGGTTTGGCATCCTAAGGCATGAAATATCTTGTTTAATGAGTTAACAAAAAAATTTGCTAAATTTTTATAACATTAAGGTTTCACAAATTGTCACAAATCCAGGGTTGGGTCTAGGCCCAAACTAATTTGGTAGTTTAGGAGTTCAATAGTTAAGGTTGGTTTTCCTTTCAATCTTGGTGGATTTCCCAAATGGCCCAAATTGACTTAGGTGGAAGATAGTGGAGTTCAAGGTCCAAGTTTATTCGAGGCCAAAAGTCAGTTTGGCAAGTGTTTCTTTGTTTGGGGTTAAAGACCCAAATTTTCTTATAACACAAATTTGTCACTGAACACATTAAAGGTTGGTCAGGTGGGGCCCAAGACAAGGCCTATGTGGCTCGATGATGTGGAAGAGAGATGACATGACATGCAGATAGAATGATAGGTGGTAGGTGATTACAACCTATTTGCAGAGCCTAAGGGCATAAATATGCATGTCATGTGGCATCCTCTGAGAAGGCCACATGGTTGAGTAACATTAACATGATGTCATCTCTAGCATTCAGGGTTCAGGGTTCCCAAGTAGTTGGTAGGTGCTTTTCCACTGTGGGCTTGAAGACCAGAGAAAGCCATTTCGGGGTTGAATGGGTTGAAATTTGTGGAAGTTGCTCGGAGGCTTAAATGTGGGCCAAGGCCCAAACAACTTCATGAGTTTTTTGGTTTGGGGCCTTGGGTGTAAGTTTAATGCATTCCTACTGAGGGGACGAAGTCTTGACTAATTTAATAAAAACACATTTTAATTGCAAAACATTTTGCAACGCTGACTAGTGGGGCTTGTGCAGAGAGGTAATGCAGTAGGTGCCACATGGGCTCAATAATGACACATGGCATACATGATGGTATAATGTGACCACATGTACCACAACAGGTGTAGTGGGGTTACCATGTGGGCACCACGTAGGTGCCACATGATGGTTCTTGATGATGTGGCAGGTTTATAAAAGGGCCAAGTTTCAAATGCCCATAACTTTTGATCCATTGGTGAAATTGAGATAAAATTTATATAGTCAGAAAGACCTCAATGAGCTAGATGCAATGGTGGTGTATATTTTAGGTTTTAAAGAAGTTAAAAAATGAGGAATTTTATGACCCCATTTCCATGATAGGACTATGGAGGTTAGATTAAACATAAGTAACACCTCTCACTCAACTTGGAATCTCTAAGGGGGTGGGTGGGGGCATTATAGAGTGGTATCATAATAGAAGGTTCAACACTAGACCTATGGAGATAAAGTTGGGACTCTAAGGTAGTGTAATAGGATATTAAGAGTTTGATGCAATGTAATGTTAAAGCATCCAGGCTCAACACTTGGATTGGATGGGCTCAAGGCCGATGAATGAAAAGGAAAAGATTTTGTGCAAGAATTTTGGGGGATGAGATTTGTTACTCTGTTATAAAGTGATATATCTATGATAATTGCTTACTTATATAAATAGGTGTTTATTGTAACACTATAATTAATAGTTATATGTTGATTGTAAATTATGTGTTGTTTATGACGATGGCTTACTTATGCAAGTGTTAGTTATGGGACTTTGATTAATAACTATGTGCTGATTACAAACTGTGTATTGCATGCATACCCATAATAATATTGTCAACACTGAATTTTAGAAATAATTCCATTCGCATAAGTCACTATAACACAAAATTGAAGTATACATAGTGAAAAAAGATGAAATCAAATATGTTGAAATCATATGAGAATTACGATGTTACAAAACAAATTAAACCTTACCCAATCATTTGGAATGAGGCCCACATAGCCCTTGATTAAAAATTAAAAATTATTTATAAGGTAGCTTTTAGACAAACGTCCTTTATAAAGTCGGTTTCCAACGACCGAATGTGTTTGTTGTGAAAATAACGTATGGGCATTGGGCAGTCCGGCATAATTGTCTCCAAATTAATTTGGGGACTGGTAGCATGGTAGGATGTCAATTTTTTTGCTATTATGACAATTGGGCTTTACACGTGATTTCCAGCTTTGGGAAGTTGTGAAAAGTATTTGTAAATTAGGTGTAAATATGTTAATAATGGATTAGGTGTAAATATGTTAATAATAATTTAATAGGATTATAAATAAAATCATTTAAATTATTATGAGTAAAATATGAAAATAAATATTTTATAATTATATGTGTGGGTTAAGAGTATCTGTTTTTTCTTAAAATATTATAAGTTTTTTAAGTGTAAATTTTTGTGATTCATAATGATTTTAAAGATTTTTTTTCCAGTAAATCACGTTCTAATTCTTTTGGTCTAGGCATTTCAAACTACTTAGTGTGGCACATCATAAGTTTTTTTTTCAAGTAATCTTTAAGTGAGACTTTTTGGAAAGTTTTCCAGTTTAGTTTTGGATCTAATTTGTCTAGAATCCTTTAGGGATTCATTGAAATCACAAGTTTGATAGGTGAACCCTTCATAATGGAAGTTCCCTTGTAGTTTTTGAAGGTGTCGAATCCATATATGCAGTCAAAAAACAAGTTTAAAAAACACAAATCAAGGTTTGAGCACAATTATTTTTGCCAAAATTCTAGCCAGTCGGAAACTCTATAAAGTCACGCTTAAAGAATACTCATTTTTCTATTAAGATGTTATAACTTCAAATTTAAAGACGACTCCTTTTTTTATTAAAATGTTATAACTTCAAATTAGTAGAGTATGTGTATACTTATAGATTTTAGTAGTTGAATCATTGAGTGAAAGATAATCTTTTATTTTATAAATAAAAAAATTTCATACATCAATTTGATATTTAATCTCACTAATAATTTTAAAATTATATTATAATTAGTATGTATATTTCAATTTTTTTTAATAAAATAATTAAAAAAAAATTAAAATTAAAATTATTATTTCATATACCAATATGCACCATAAAAAAAACACATATGAAGACAAAGAATAAAATAAACATATATGGAGTATTTATGAATAAACTTTTAAGTAGTAAAAAGTATTTATTAATCAAAGTCAATTAAAACATAAAAGAAAACTATTAAAAAGATTGAAAGAGAAATAATTACAAATTAATTTGAAATGAATTTTAATTTATTTTGTTAAGTAATTTCTTTTAAATTCATTTTATGTGAGCTTTACGTGTATTTTATTAGTTATATTTATTTATGTGAAATACTATTTAAAGTAAAAGTTTATAAATATTATTATTATTTTGTGATAGTAAAATTTCGTATAATTAACAAGGGTTAAATAGTAGCTAGTACTTTTAGTTTAATTTAAATATGGTTTAATTAAACAAAAATATAATAAGCACAAAAATTTTATCACGAAAATAAAACAATTAATAAAATCATGTATTGTTGAATGCCATAATAAAAAATTAAGAAATATGATTAACTAATATTACTTATAACAATATATATACATTTTAATATATATGTTTAATATATATATATATATATATATATATATATATATATATATATATATATATGATGATGATGATGAGTAACATCCACTAAGACCAATGTAGTCTATCGGATCTCAAGAAAGGAGAGTCTAATTGTCATTCTTCAAAATCTTGTTTCTGTGATCAAGGAGTAGGGGAAAAACCGTTCCAAGATCGCTATAGTTGGGTTAACTTAATAAGTCACGAAGATTGGAGGTGTGGCTGATGATAGGGAATTGAGAGCGGATGTGAGCAAGAGTCGAGCAGTCTAAAAGGAAGTGTTTTTCATCTTCCACCTTCTTAGTATCACAAATCTGACAGATTCTATCATCCTAGGGAGTCTTGGGAGTAGACCACCGCCCGATCTCACTCCGAAGCTCATGAGAGTTAGTTATAATCCTAGTGATGTTCATTTTCTTCTTAGTGCTAGTCAACATAGAGAGATAATTCCGAGATAATTCCGGTTATCAAGGGTGGGGTTGATCACCTCTTTATAGTACCTTAGCTTCATTTTACCCTCTATCTCCTTAGCATCCCACATCTTGTCCTTAAAACTGGAGGTAATAGTATCTTTGATACTGTCATTGCTTCCCATGATGATCTCCTCCTTAATCCCCCAAAGGTTGAGCCAAGACTAAGCATCCTGATGCCACCCGTGCTTAGGGTGTAGGTGGAGGTTTTGACTAAAGTTAGAAGCAATTTTTGGGAGCCTCTTGGATTCCATATTGCGAAGCTTCTTCTTATACATAAGATATCTAAACATAGCCACACTTTCAATGGGGGACAAGCCATTTTCAATCAAGAGGATAGGATAGGGAGTATTTCCCTTGATCTTGAGATTATATGTATATATAATTAAATTTATTAAAATATATTTTTAATATAATAGTAAGTCGAAAAAACTATAATTCATGAAAAAAGAGAAAATAGAAAAAGAAAAAGAAAAAGATCTAAAATTAAAAAATTAAATAAAAAAGAAATAAACAAAAAACAAAAAATTAATAACTAACGAAAATGGAAGCTACTAAAGAGCCCGTAATAAGACCTTAATCAATCAACTTACAAATAAATAAATTTAAATAATAAAAAAATAACAAAGGTCAAAGACAAACTAATACGCAGTCAAAGCAAAACTGAATCTGTAATACCATAATTAACAAGGGCTACATAGTAGCTAGTACGTGCAGCTTAGCTTAAATATAACTTAATGAACTAAAAAAAATAACAAAAACAAAGATTTCATCACAAAAATAAAAAAACTAATAAAATATTATATTGTTGAGTATCATCATCAAAAATTAAAATTAAGAAATATGATTAGCTAATATTGTTTGTATTAAAATACATATATCTATATGTGTGTTTTATATATATATATATATATATATATATATATATATATATATATATATATATATATGTTTTTGACATAATAATAAGTCACCTTAAATTGAAAATATTGTGAAAAAATTATAATTCATGAAAATAGATTAAATTTATTAAAATATGCTTTTAATATAATAATAAGTCAACTTAAATTGAAAATATTGTGAAAAAATTATAATTCATGAAAATAGAAATAATAGAAAAAGAAAAAAAAAAAACTAAATAAAAATGAAATAAAATAAAAAATAAAAAAAAGAATAACTAATAGAAATGGAAGTTACTATTTTTACTATTTTTTTTTTAGTTTAGACTAACCTAAGTACCCACGGGGGATTTGAACTGGTGACCTATCCCAAGGAGTGCCTTAACAGCGCACCCATTCACCGTCAATCCAAAGCCCCATGGGCAATTGCAATTTTACTATTATATCAATAAATAAATTTTAATTAATAATATTAAATTGTTATTAATTAAATTATAAACATATAATAAAATGGGATATTATTTTATTTAAACATTGAAATATATCTTAATATTCATAATAAACATATCTCTAATGGGGTGTCCATTACTTAAGTTGATGAATCTCTTGGAAGTTGGGGTAGGGCTCATGGCCTAAACCCCTCTTAATGTGCTAATTGGCTAACTAGAGCATTTAACTCAACCTTGATAGCGATGCCTTTTTCCTCACAAGATGAAGTGCATTAATCTCACTTGTGTCAGTGCCTCCAGAGCCTTCATGAAGGGTATAACCTCCCAGCTCGTTGATATGAATTCCATTCTAATTCTAGTTATCTCCTCCCAATTGTTTCTTCCTTTGCCATGTCTATTACCTGTAGTTGTTCCTTTCCTGGTTCTCTACTAGAAAGCTTGTCCCTAGCTTTCCTCTTTCCCTCGATGACACTGATGGATGATGGAGGACATGTACAAGTGATCATAAGCACAAACTTTGTCCTCAAGGAAAGCGTTAGTCTCTTCTTTGGTGTGCACTTCATTCAGTGTTTGACTATGAGTCTCCTTGGTCATGTGTGATTCTTTCTTCCCTGCTGCTATGACATGACACCATGCTTGCAATTGATGAGGTGGCAGAGGTTATGCACGTGTTGGAGGTTCATGGGCTCGAATTCGAGCAAAGTCCTCAACTCGCAGCGATCGAGTTCACACTCCCCCTGAAATCTATGCAAAAATAACACAATTAAAGATGAACTGTGCCATGAATGTCAAGGTATACTAGACTCTGAGGACATGGACAATATTGCAGCCTGGATCCTAGATATAGAGAACACCAAAGGTCGTTAGAGTCACTATTTGTATATTATTGATCTTTATTGGCACATTAAATTAGTTTTGGGGAAGATTCTGGTCAATAGAAGGGATGCTTGGGACAATCTCATGCAGAAGTTGAAGTTGAAGGAGATGAAGTTGTTGTTGATGGATGTCGAATGTTGCCTTGTTGCCTTGGAATGGGCTCATCTTTAGACCCGATAGCAACACCATATTGCAATGATGTAGACGATCCCATGAATTTGGATACCTCCTTGTCTTCATGACTCATAAATTTTTCTTAATCGTTGCTCTATTCACTTTGTCCATAATTTTGGTTTTTCTACACTAATATTCGCTAGTTTTCCCACTTAGGGGGACAACTTATTTCCTTGTTAGACCAATGCTGCTAGTTGTTTGCAAACAATCTCAAATGCTAATATGTAAATTTGGTTTTCTTTTTGTTGGTTTTCCTGTAAAAGAGAACTAAACTTAATGTTCATTGAGTGTTTTTTTCCTCAATCCATTTTTCAACACTAATTGACCGTAAGTTATTCAATCTCTAGTGTGGTTTCCAAGTGGCAAACCAAAGACAACAATTCATGATAGTTTTAAATTTTTGAATAAGTAATATAAAATTAACTTTTATGCTTATTAGTAATGGACCCAATGGTTAAAAGTATGTGTTTCCTCCTAAGAAACCATAAGCTCAAATCAACAAAGAGATAAGAATATGTATGTATTGTAAACTTTAATAGTCAAATAATGAAAATGATTCGATTGTCTCACAAACAAGAGAATTTCATAAATCAATGTTGTGTACAACTTGTCGTTATCTTTAAAAATAAAATAAAAGAAATAATAAATTCAAATCCAAATAAAAAGTAAAGTATGTTTATGAGAAATTCTTCAGCATAAATCACAGGATAAATCATTTGTCAACACGTTTCGAACCAACAAGTGTGGTTCATCGTCACGACAAGTTGAAGAAACAGACCCAGCTTGTTTAAACAGCTTAATTTGTATTATCTGGTCAAGCTCTGTACCCCAATAGCCCTGCCAGAACCACATAAGGGTACCCAGCTCAACGATGGATGAGGTCGCAACGACCCCCTGATCAAAATAATCAAAATACTAACTTCACATAATTTCATTTCCAGAATATTTAAACATTAAAAATGTATTCCAAATACTCTGCTAATTCTACCTAAATCAATCCATTAGAACCGACACACGCCATAAATCACTCGAAATCATTCCTGCACCCTAGATGAAATGATTTGGTATATTGGTTTGTCTTATACAATGGGTACTTTTGAATATCAGCGGTTGCTCTGATAGATGTCTCAATCCTTGGGTCTGCTCGGCACATCACCGGACGGTAAAGAGTAGGTTGAATGTTACAACCTATTGACTGGTTGATGAGGCCTTCTGTACCAGTCTGCCCCACAAACTTTTCAGAGAGAAAAAGGAAGTCTGGATCGTCTGGATGATTCGGTTTTCCATGTGAGTTGATTAATGGAAAAAACTTGTGAAGAACGAGTGAATCATCTCAACCAGATGTTTCCAAAGGTGGATACTCTCAGCTCTAATGGCGAAGGGTGTGTCATGCCTCTAAAAACTGCTGGTAAAGTCATCACTTGCAGAGGTATAGCTTTTTCCCTATGTTTAAGTTGTTTAAACCATATGCATTTTTAAAATTTCTGTCCAATTCCTTGACATTGTAACTCAAATTTAGTAAAAATATAAGCAGCTGCCATAGCATGGGGGCCGAAGCAGTCACTGGTTATAGAAGAGGTGCAGGTGGATCCTCCTCAGGCCATGGAAGTCCGCATCAAAATTACCCATACCTCACTCTGCCAATCTGATATCACATTCTCCATTCATGGGGTAAAATATGCAATGTCATTTCTAGCATCTTATATAACAATAAAATCTTCTTTCCTAACTATCCAGCAAACAAATTGTTTCAATTATTAATTCCATAAGCTTAAATTTGCAGGATGAAAGCCTTCAAGCATTCCCCTGCATTTTTGGCCATGAGGGTGCTGGGTGAGCCTTACTTTCTCATCACCATTGTTGTTACCACAGGGTTTTCAGTTATGAAATGTATAATTTTTTCCGAATATGAGAACGCAATTCATGGTTTACAGGATAGTGGAGAGCGTAGGAGAAGGCGTTACAGATATTAAAGAGGGAGATCATGTAATCCCTTTGTTCATTGGGGAATGTGGAGATTGTGCGTGCTGTAAATCCAAGAAGACTAATCTGTGTGAGAAGCTCAATATTGTTAGAAATGATGTAAAGGAACCGCGCTTCTCAATTAGGGGAAAGCCCGTTTACCATTTCATGAATACCTCCACATTTAGCGAGTTCACAGTCGTTGACTCTAAATGCGTTGCCAAAATCAATCCAGAGACCCCTTTGGACAAAGCATGCCTGTTTGGCTGCGGTATAACCACAGGTATTTGGTCAACTAGATCTGTTCATTTTATGCATATGCCCTTACCTAGATCTGCTCTGTTTATTCATATGCCCTGTCATATGTTGATTAATCCATAATTGGCCATGGTAGGATTTCACAATTTGAATTCATTTCATATCACATGCGGTTGTTTCTGGAAAGAAAAAAACAGTCTGCATTTCATATCATATGCTGTTGTTTCTGGAAAAAAAACGGATTGCATGTATTTGAGAAAATTTTGTGTTACATGTATGTTTGATGATGAGTGGAGTGTTACTCTAAACATAAAACATTTTACATACATTTTATACATTTACTTTTATCTATATCTACGAAACTTTTGAATATATATCACATTTATCCTTAATGATGTTTAGAGTGTCTACTTTAAACGACGGACATTTCACACACATGCCACAGCTTTTTCCAGAAGCAGTAGCATATGACAATCCATAATTATCTTTGTACAAACTAGACTGATCAAACTAGCTGCTAGGATCAAAGTTCATGTTTGACTTACAAGAGAGCTGGCATTGCTCTGTCATTAACGGATTTAACACATGTTTTGTAAGCCAAATTAGTTACATAATACATTATTCTTATCCTTACTGTTTTCTGGCTGGTATTGAATCAGGAGTTGGAGCTGTTTTATACGCAGCTGATGTTGAGCCCGGATCAACTGTGGCCATTTTTGGCCTTGGCACTGTTGGCCTGGCAGTGAGTACTCTCAGTCCCATGTTAATGTTTTGTCTGTAGTGGTCTCCAAATTATTTTTGCTATCATTATTTTACTCTCTAAGTAGTCACAATAATGACATTGATCTGGGCACTGGGTATAGGTTGCAGAGGGTGCAAGGATCAGAGGTGCATCCAAGATAATTGGAATTGACACAAATCCAAACAAGTTTATCAAAGGTAAAAAAATACTAATTCTGCCAGGGAGACTCCTGTCCTTTACAGATGAAATAATTAGGTGAGAATTTACTTTATTTTTGTTGCAGCAAAAGCCTTGGGAGTGACTGATTGCATTAATCCAAAAGACCATGAAAAGGCCATTGAGGAGGTAATTTTAGGCGCATATTATTTTTCCTTAAAAGATTTCCATACCATAATCCTCTGTTTCATAATATGGAGATTTTAAGTATATTTTTTACATTAGGTGATAAGAGAGAAGTCAGAGGGAGGTGTGGATTACAGCTTTGAATGCATTGGAAACACAGATGTATTGTATCAGGCTTTCCTGTCTACTCGCCCTGTAAGGCATCAATTTTCTTTATTAAATTTTCCTTCATTAGGATTCAGGAAGGCCCTGTGTAGCACCTGTTAAACCAAATTCTGATGGGATTCCACTGCATTACAGGCATTGGGTATGACTGTTTTATTGGGGGTGGATACAAGTCCACGTAAGATAAGCCTCCATCCAATCGACTTGTTTTCAGGGAGGAGAATGGTGGCAACAACATTTGGTGGTGTAAAGGGAAAAACCCAACTGCCATGCCTGGTAGAAATGTTTATGAATAAGGTACTAAAACATAACTTGTTTGCCACAACTTCTTAAATTGCAGCAATTGTTGCATTTTTCTTTCAATTTAGGTATGACAATTACATGAAGTAAGTAACTCTTATTATCTTTAACTCCATCATAATATCAAAACTCAACTCAAAATTTACAACTACTGCAAAACGAATAAGGTATTAGAACATAATTTTCAATTCCATTTGATAACCCATTAATCTTGGTTTGCTCTTGCATTATTTTCTGAATATATACATGTGGTTGCAGGAGATCAGAGTGGAGGAGTTTATTACCCATGAGTTGCCATTTTCAGAGATCAACAGAGCTTTTGAATTGTTGTTGGCAGGCAATTGCTTGAGATGTGTTCTCCACCTCTAACTACAACTACAAATCACTGACGGTTTGTTTTTGACATTTCAAAATGGTACTTGATTTAATAAAATAATTGGAATAAATAAGAAGATCTGTTGAGTATAGTTTCAACATTTTAATATTTATAGATTTGAAGATTCTGCTATTTGTTAATTGGAATAAATAAAAGATCTGTTGAGTATAGTTTCAACATTTTAATATTTATAGATTTGAGACTTCTGTTATCTGTATTTTGTGTGGTGTTATCTTCTAGAGTCATCGCATTCATGTTTTTTGTAATATCCGAAAGATTCCAATATTATTCCAATATTTGTTACCTGGATTGATAAATAAATTATAAACACTCGTATTTATTATAAAATAAATTATAAACACTCGTATTTATTATAATAATAATTTACACGTAACTTTATTATAATAGTAATTTACACTTAATCCCACTCGTGTAATCCCACTCGTGTTTATTATAAGAGTAGTTTACACGTAATCCCACTATACGTGGGAGGTGGTTGCCCTTTGAAAATGGGATTTTAGATTTAATCACTAAAAGAAGCAATTATAAAATTGAGAAGACTTGTTGTAAGGGGACCAGTTCTGCGACCCGTACTATATGAAGTCTTTAGGCTTTTATAAAGAATGTTACATCACGATCTTGTTGTGGACCACTTTCCACGAATCTGGAATCTTGCATGTCCATACAGCTTAGACGATCTTTTATGTAATATTTGATTTTAGTAAATCCTATTGTGTTATGGTGGTATGTGGGGATTATGGTTTAAATATTTTAGGATGATGCTGACCGTTGTGTTTAAACATCCATTGAAATTATTTCTGCTCTTTTAATGGACTTTCTTTTACTATTGTTTTCATATAATTATATTTGAGTAATTTTATTATAACATGGTTATGTTTTGATGATGATCGTTAGCATTTATTGGGATGGAATTCTATTTTATTTATTAGATATTAAGAAAGATAAAGAATTATTCAGTTTTTTTTTTTTTTTTTTTTTTTAAATAGTAAGAATAATTTTGATTAATTAGAAAGTTAAGAAAGTTGGTATTGTGACAAATATTTTGAAATTGTGATGTAATATGGGTGTGTACAAAACATTTTAATATAAATTGTTTTTCATCTTCAACTCTTTCTCTTTTATTTTATTTTTTTTTACTTGAGAAAAAAATCTAATTTTTTATTAATGGTATAAAAATTATGTTTTGTAGACACACATAATTTGTATGCATATAGGATAAGAACATAAGGCAATTAAAAGGTTCTTTTTATGACTAAGAATGACAAAGCAAATGCCAAAGAGTAACATAAAAAAAAAAAGAAAATTATGTCTAACAACTAGTGCTAATATAATTTTTTTTTTTGTTTTTCTTTTTTTTGCACTTTTTGCTAGCCCTCGAGATTTGGTTCAAGAAGAACCAAAGCCAATTCATGTCTCACTTGTAGGACTTCTTTGTCAGAATCCAAGCTCACAGAGGCATGAGCTCTTTTTGAGCTTCTGATTCCATCCAATGTTGGAGAGTCCTTATGATCCTTTCCTTTCTGATGAATGGTGGCAGTTTCTGATTGAACCATAGCGTCCACATTCATTGTGTCTCCCCGTTTTGCCATATCATTCATTTCTTCTTTTTTGAGTTGACTTTCCTTGTTATCTTCTTCTTCATCCTTGGAAGGACAATGCTATGAGAAATGGAACCCTTTTGGTCTATTAGACTGCCTCTTATTCCTTTTAGAATTCTTCTTTTCTTAAGGACATGAATTCTATAAATGTCCTATTGAAAACATACAAGACATCGAAATGTTGTGTTCTCATAATCTAGAACATGTGACTAGTGGAAGTAATTGTGTTTCAAATTTATATGATCTTGGAGCCCTTTGTTAAGATTAATCTCCCCACCTTTTTGGAAAATGTGAAGAGACCATTTTACGTTCTTTCCATATCCATTTTCTTGAATTATCCCAAAGTGTTTCCTATATCTTCAAGGAATTTATGATGTGAAAAAGGAAGGGGGAGCTTTGGAAGCCTCACCCAAACTGGCATGGTAGAAACAACAATGGTGTTGGCATCAAACTTAGGGAACCATGGAGTGATGAATAACTTTTCTCTACCCTAGAACCAAGGCCCTTCATTTATAACATAATCCAAATCTTTCCATGTTTCAAATTGGACAATGAAAAGCCCTTTGCACAAAGGAATATGTCATAGTTCAGATCCCATAAGGAGAAAATCCACTAAAATAAAGCTTCAGTTTTATGCCAGAAGCCATTAAATATGTAAAATAATTGCTTTAGATTGAAGAATAGAGAAAAGCTACTCACAGACTTTTGTTTGAAAATGCATCATGAAAATGTTGAAAATAATGAAGAAATTGTGATACCCTACTAGGCAATGATGCAACTAATTGAGAGTAGATATATAGTGCATTCTTTATAATTTCCTAAGTTCATGTGTTGAGTATTGGTTATGGTTCATCCTTCAACAAATCATTGCAGTTAAATGAAGGTGCAGATGATTCTCAAAATCTACTTGAAAATTATAATGATAGAGATCATGAAAAAATTCCTTAGTGTGATGTTTATAATTTGATAAATCTAATAGAGATCATATACAATTTACAAGAAGCACAAGTGTCGGTTCTCTTTGGATATCCCAAAAAAGTTCTTCATTATCCCATGAAAGTAATTGAAATGCCGGTTAGAAGAAACAAACCATGGTTGATAGTGTTAGAGATAGAAGTAGAAACCCTGTTTAAGGGACACTATAAAAATCACACACTAATTTTATTAATTCAAAAATAAAAAGAAACAATATAGAGATGATAATTTAAGAGGCTTATAAGGGAAAAATATGCATCATGAAAATGTTGAAAATAATTAAGAAACTGTGATACCCAGCTAGGAAATGATGCAACTAATTGAGAGTAGATATATAGGTAAAGAATTGGACCATGATGGACTAGTCCTTTTTAAGAAGATTTAATCAGTTTGCATCATGAAAAAATCCAAAAAGGAATCTAGGAAATTGCAAATTCAGAAAGTTTGTTTAAAAAAAAGGGTTACAATTAATGGAATTCGAAGATGAACATTGAAGACATGGATACTTCAAAGGTTTTATAGTTTAATTAAGCTACTAAGGATGCTTTGGTTAACTTAGTAATAAAGTAGGAAAAATAAAATATTAAGTTGAAAAGGAGAATAGCAGAATCAATGACTATCTTATTTCCAAAGCCACTCTTTGTTGAATCACTTACCACTCTTGAACCAAATGAGATTATTGAGAAACCAATTGAATCAATCTCTAAAGTAAAAAGACCTTCAAGTCTATTGAATGGGATAAGAAAATATGTTGTTAATAATCTCAACAGACAACTCATAAGAATTTTTGAAACATGGAAAATAGCCACAAACTCAACCACTATGGGATCTAGAATCACATCTCTTATTGAATATTTGCAAAAATATCTAGAAGTTGATGAACCATTTGATAAATATGCAACAAGTAATTTTTCTTTTAAGAGTTTCATAAATGAAGGATAGAAAAAGGAGAGAGTAAAATTTCTCTTCTAATCTCAAACTCAAGCATCTCAAAGGCTACTAACTGGAATGGATCTATGTATTATGAGAGTTAATTTCTAAGTGTGATGCCCTTAAAAGATAAAAGAAGTAATTTCTTCCTCAAAACACTTGATGTAGTAAAGGATTGAATAACTTGCCTATAACAATTTATGTTATATTATTAAATAAAGACGTAAGGAAAAAATGGTTATATATTCTAAATTCTCTTGGGAAAATGATTTCAATGATTTAAATAATTTATCAAAAGATGAAATAAAAAGATAGTTAATAAACTATGTCAATAAAAATGAATATCAAAGAGCCATCATTCATCAAATAGATTTTGAATTAAAATAAATTGGAGATTTTGAATTAAAATAAATTGAAGATGAATCGACAACTTCTGTAATATATCCTAAGATAATGGTATCACCATTAAGTGAGTTTATTGATCAATGGATTAAAGATGTGGTCATAAGGTAAAAAATGTTCCCGACTGTGAAAAAGTGGTTATGAAAATTAAGGATTTTCAAGGTGCTACCTTTAAAAAGATACTTCAACAAATAAAAAAGGGACATTTCTCTAGAATAGTAATTAAAATACTCTCATTGAAATTTCAATATATCTATCTCAATTATTTACTTTCCAACCTTTCATTTCAAAATATTTTTTTAATGTGAAAGGTCAATTTTAATTACATTTCCTTCTTTTCTCCGGGTCTTCATCATCATCTTTATTTTCTCCATGGGAGTTAAATCCCAATACATTTGAATTAACGCACATTTTTATGAATATAATGAACTCCCTTTATAGAAATATATTATTTCAGAATATTTATGTTTTCAAAGAGAACTCTCATGCACACATAGATGGTGTAATCTATGACTTTAAGTTTAAAGAATATGATTGCAAGTGTATGTTTTCATTTCATCTTTTTGAGCTAATTGTATTATGTTGTCAAGTTCTCTGCAAATGTGGTCTATTTCATTTCATCTACCTAATGATGTATTATGCCTTATCTTTACTATATTGGAAATTATATGCCATGGAAATATTATTGTTATATTACTTTAATTTGTTTCTTATATACTCCATTAATGATAATCCCTTTTTCTACATTAAAAGGCGTGGTCCTACCTCATGCATTTTATAATTTTAAAGAAAATAGGGGTAGGGCCTCTCAAAAAATGAAGAGCATATTTACTCTATAATGTTATCTCCAAGACTGGTAATTGTCTCAACGATCTACACTTTTTCGTAGTCACCATATTAGTGATCAAAACAAAAGGATGGTTTTCAAAGAAGATGAATCTTTTGTTAAATCAATGAATTTTCAAAATCCAGTAGAACCACAAATAAATATAGTCCCTAAGGATCAAAGAAGTAGTTTGAATCAACTATACAATTTGGTATTATAAATAATGACGAATATAGAAGATTGGAAAGATCTTGGAAAGCATTGGATTAACAAGAACTTCTAGGCCAAGCAAATGAGGAAAGTGTTAGAATAATGAACACATTGATAAGCTCAGGGGGGTGAATTAGTGCATTACCTAATTATACCAATTTATACAATTTTATAATTTGATCATAACTAAAAGCATGAGAGATCATCAATAAACATTATCATCACATCAACACATGAAAACACCAGATCTACATGGAAACCCTTGCGCGAGAAAACCACAATTTTTTTATCTACTTCAATCTTTCATTACAACAATTTGCATGCATTAACTTGCTGGAGGCACCAACCTATTGGAGGCATCAACCCTTAAAATAGATTTGCAGGAACCAACCTGTTGAAGGAACCTACCCCCAAAATAGATTTGTAGGTGCCAACTTGTTGTAGACTACAACTTGATTGAGGCACCAACCTCGATGGAAGCACCCACCTCCTTCTTCAAATTGTAGTGGACCTATTACACAGTATTTTGTGACGCCTCCTGCACTTCCCAGTGACATGCCCTGAAGTGCTCAAAACATGATCATTATATAGTATACTCATCTATGTATATAGTTTAGATTCCTCCTTTAACTTTGCTCGGAAAATCTCTAAAGTTTTCCCTGAAGAAATAGCTCTTGAAACCCTAAAATGAGGGTCATCGCTCTTATGAAGCTTAAAATTGCGATGGTCACATGTTGCACTGTGTTAAGCCAGTGATGGCATTGCTCTATTCCCTTGCATACCTGTGATGGTCTCAAAAATGAAAATTTCCCAAAGAGGATGAGAAGCTTCATGATCTAGAAGCTTCTAGAGTGGCGAGATGGAGGTTGTTTCGCATAGATGAGGTTGAATCCTCCTAATTTGATCTCTTGGACTCATCCCTATGATCTAATTCCTTGAGATGTGGGCTTAATCCTATCTTTGGAGAAGTCCTAACTCCCTCTCCCAACATATAAATTCCTCCTCTCCCACTCCCAAATGGTTGGTCTATGTCCATTTGCACCCCTATGTTAAGCTTGTGCTTAGAGGCTATTCATTAGACTTGGAGAAGGAGTGTTTGGAGAGTTTCTTGGCTTGGACTTGGATTACCACTCAAGGAGAGCCTTTCAACATCAAGGCTATGGTTGTAAGATTCCCTTTATTCTTTAAATAATATATAACTGCTGGTTCATCTTCCAAAAATATATATGTTCATGTATGTATTAGCTTGGCATTCCTTGATCAAATAAGTATGTTATCATTGGATTTGCTATTGGTTTTGGTATGCTTTGTTGTCTCTTGATCACTTGTGTAGGTACATAAGTGCTGAGAGAAGCAGGAACAAGTTCGTGACACAAGCGGTTCGAGGCCTTCAACAAAGGAAATCGAATTAGAATCAGAACGAGGTAGGTCATCTCTTTTGTTCTACTTTGAAATTATAACCTAAGAATATGTCTAGTTGATTGTCACTTCAATTGCTAGATCCACTCATTGGGCTAGAGGGATCGTATCTGTCTACAAAGAGGATTAGCCTTGTCAAAAAAATGGTGACTCCACTGGGGGCCCTATGACCCTTTCCTTCCATTCCTTCACCTTGTGTTTTGATGATTTTGATCAACCATTCGTTTTTAGACTTCATTTCTTGTCTGTAGTCAGTGTCACTTTCTGGTAGATGCCTTAAGGTTGTTAACTTGAGCTTTCTTTTAAGATTTTGAATTTCTTTCTTGCTTTTCTCGACCATCACGGGGTTGACCCTAACAGTCGCAATGGTATCGCAAGTTTGTCAATTACAGTAGCGATGATCGCTACTTTCCTCTTTACAAGTGCAATGATTGTAGAGGATTAAGAAACTTAGGGTTTTCCTTCTTATTTTCAGTTCTGTTTGCCTTCTCCCAGTGATTTACCAGTGTAATTTTAATTGACTCTATCATTGTCTGATTGAAATTGTCTTTTAAGTTGGTTTGAGTGTGCTTGAAGTTTGATTAGCCTTTTAGGGTTTCTAGGTCTTCTAGGTCAACCTTCGTCCACTCGTTGATCTTCCCATCAGAGATCAAAGATCAATAGCCTGTGTTAAAGAGTCTTTGTGTGTTCAGACATACTTTGCAGATCACTTTTTGGTTCTTGTGTCTTAAGTTGTTTTCATTAGTGGATATTGTGAAAGTCACTTAAGCTTCATTTGACGAACGATAGATTACAAATCGATTGTCTCATTGGAATCAAAAGGAAGTGTTTTCTTTGAAGTTTTTGTGTTTCAAAAAGTGAAAGTGAAAGTGCTATTCTTTTCATAGTTTTCAAAGCATTTTGAGTTGCATTCAAATCATTGATGTGAAAGAGATTTTCATATTTGTTGGCTTGATTACATTCTCTTTTGCAGTAGATTACATTATATATTAAAGAAAATTTTCTTTAAGGTTTGTTTTGGCATTACATTTGCTTATCATATGAAAGATTAGATTTCATATTTTGCATTTAGCATTGAAGATTGTCATGGATGCACTATTGCAGTTGGTTTGACGCATGATTTGAGTGATCTTCCCTAGATATATACCTTTCATTGAATTGAAGGATTTCTTTTCATCATCTAGTTGCATTTTAGGAGCAAGTGACATCGTTAAGGCCTTTAAATTGAAACATAATTCCAAGGTAAACTTTAACAATCTACCAACCAATCTAAGGAGAATTTGAAACATTAACGTTCATATTTAGTGGTCTAGGTTAGAGACTTGTTCCAACGTCTTTAAAAATTAATAGTTGTCGTTCGCTTCGGCATTAGACAACGCTAACATGGACTTGTGCTCCTTGTACCGTCGCATATATAAAGGGAGACCCCCATAGGTTGCAAACGTTTATCCATATGAAGCCGAGTATGCCGCCCTATAAATGTGATACACCGAACACAAGATTTGGGGAGATTTCCTGCACGTATGTCAAGTGCTAGGTAAATTTATTTGCTAAGGTGTATATTACAGTTCATGGTTACTTGGTATTCCTTGTACCTAGATTCAATTAAGTAGTCATTTCAGTCTTTTCTGACTCATTAAATTTGAAAATATCATCGAGAAACTTGTCCTTTCAAGCTCGCTAAGTCATCGAAAGTGACTAGAGTCACCTTTTCATCCCTTTCTAGACTCTTAAAGACGAAAAGGCAAAGTTTTTGTTTCTAAAAATAACTGCCTACAATAAACATGTTGAGCCCAAGCAATTGCTTCTTGGACCAATATTGAGTAATTCCCTATTAATTTCAAGATTGTTAAAAGCCCTAAATGAATCTCCTTTCCTTTTTTGTTGTTGAGAGGAAGTCATTGTGGCTGAACCATTGAATTCATCTCATAGTTCCCCTTCATTGTTTGATACTAAAGGGTCCTCCCAATGAGTTCATCAGGAACTTCCTTAGTCACTTGAAGATCAAGGTTTTGAATTTGGTATCATTCTAGGTATTCAAAATTTCTGTTCTCATCTGCCCCCATGAGATTCCTGGTCACCTCAAGAATCTGATCCAGATTCCTTTGATAATCCTATTCAGAATCCTGAGAGCTCGCAAACTGTTAGGTCCCTATACTACTAGTGTAACCCCTTATTGTTATTAGTACAACCCCCTTATTATATTGTTGTGCCCATGTAGTCCCCATATTGTTATTATTGTTCCCCATAGAAGTCCACTATTGTTATTATTGTGCCCTTATATTATTATTGTTATGTCGGCTCTGATTATATTATGACCCCTTAGACTCCTATATATCGAAAGGAGGTCTTGTCATTTGTATCATCCAAGAATTGTTCATTTGTGTAATGTAAAGGAGGTTTCCCCCTCCAAGAGGCTTATTTCTAAGGCGTTCATCTATCTTTTCTATCTTTTGGTGAGCTGGTTTCATATCATTTGGTATCAAAGCTTTGGATTCTAGGGTTTCTCTGCTCCAAACAGGTCATCGTGGCATTTTCCCTATAACTTTTTTTTCTGCGACGTTTCAGATGCTAAAAAAACAACCCATTTGGGCCGAAATCGTTCTGAACCTTGGATCTGAATTTCATAGCTTTTCACACTATATTTGCAAAGATACAATTTGAGGAAGTTGGCCTTTTTGCAGAATCCTGAGTTACATTCCAAATAGGTGACCTGGGGAAAATCATCATAAGTTTGGTTTTGAGCATTAGATTGAAATTTCATAAGAAGTTACAGAAAGAGGACGAACTATAGTTTCCTATATATTTTTCAGATCTGAAGGTCAAAAAAGTGACATGTGGCACTTCCTATAAGTTAGCTCTTTTGAAAAGGTATATAATCAGGTCATCTTGGGAGATTGTGCATAACTCTTTCTTGGAGAATCCAAATTTGATCAGACTGGTGGCATTAGCAAGAGGGCACAAAGGGCTATTGCAATTTGCCATTTCAAATCTTTTCTCGCTATATTTTCGGATATATGATCAAAGGAAGTTGGGGTTTTTGCAGACTCCTAAATTACATATTAAACGGGTGATCTTGGGAAAATCATAATAACTTTCTCTCTGAGCATCAGATTGAAATTGCGTAAGAAGTTACAGAAAGAGGACTTCCTGTAGTTTTTTGTATATCAGTTTCAGGTACTAAGTTTGAAACAGTGACAAGTGGAACTTCGTACAAGTTCACTCTACTGAACTAGTCTATAATGAGGTCATCGTGGAAGATTTGACATAACAATTCCTTGCAGAATCCAATCTTGATCAGACTTGCGGCATTAGAAAGAGAACGCAGAGAGATACCGCAGGAATAAATTTTAGAACTTGGAGATCTGAAATTACAGAGTTACATTTGTTTCAAGCTTGAGCTCCTAAAATCAAGAAAAGGCGATCTGAGGAAGTTTGATGGCAAAGATCTGGTAAATTGGATACTTTAGATGGAGCAATATTTTGATCTACATGGTGTACTACTGTTACAAAAGGTATGTATTGCATCTTCAGATTTAGAATTGGATCACTTTTTATGGTATAAATGGCTTTGTTCTTGTAAACAACTTGTTACGTGGTCAATTTTTACAGAGGAAATGATAACACATTATGAGGATACAAAGAGCAACACCACAACAATTGGAAGAAAAAAGAGAAAAAGGGATTTGTTACAAAGTGGAAAGCAAAATTATGGCAACAAGGAAGTCTACCCCTCACAACTATAAATATGGAAGTGTTGTTTCTTCTAGCCTTCCACAACCTACAAGGGTTACACCACAACAATTGGAAGAAAAAAGAGAAAAAGGGCTTTGTTACAATTGTGATAACAAATACATTAAAGGTCATAAGTGCGCCGAGAAGAAATTATTTTACATTGATTGTGGAGAGGAGGAAGAAAAGGATCAAGAAACGTCAAAAGAAGAGTATATACACCAGGAACCAACCCTAGAGAAAGAAGAAATGAATTCGACCATATCTTGTAAAGCATTGGAAAGAATTACTACTCCTCAATCTCTTAAGATAGAAGGACATATCAAGAAGAAAAAGGTTCAAGAAGTGAAAGACCACATCAAGAAAGAAGAAATGAATCCGACCATATCTTGTAATGCATTGGCCGGAATTACCACTCCTCAAAATATTAAGATAGAAGGACATATCAAGAAGAAAAATGTTCAAGAAGTGAAAGATCACATTGAGCATCAAGAAATGAATCTAACCATATCTTGTAATGTATTGGAAGAAATTACCACTCCTCAAACTCTCAAGATAGAAGGAGATATCAAGAAGAAAAAGATTCAAGCATTGAAAGATCACATCGAGAATCAACAACAAGTTCTCCAACTTTTAAAGGATAACGCCACTTTGGTGCAGAACCGAATGAAATAATAGGTAGATCAACAACGCAGTGAAAGATGTTTTGATGTAGGCGATTGGGTATTTTTATGGCTGCATCTCAAGCAAGCTATTTATGAGAAGGAAATGTTGGCAATATTACATGCACATAAGAAATGGCGACCTTACCCAATGGGAAGACACTTCAAGGTAAAAATGGATCATGATAGTCTTAAATATTTTTTAGAATGAATATTATCTTTAGAAGAACATAAAAAATGGGTCAAAAATATGTTGGGTTATGACTTTGATATCATCTACAGAAAAGGGAAGAAAATTTTTTGTTGCAGATGCACTCTCAAGAAAGAATGAGGAAGTGGAAGCATTGCTTTGTGCTATTTCTATTATCCAACCGGATTGGATAAACAAAGCAAGGGATGAATGAAAGAAGGACAAAGAAGTGTGGCCACTCATTCAAAAGTTGCAGAATATCCCAGGTCCAACAATATTGCCAAAACTTGACAAGGAAGGAAAAATCATATTGGAACCTGAGGTATTCACAGAACCGAGAAGTCGACAACTGCAAAATTGATCAATTTCAAAGCATCTCATCAAGTGTAAGAACTTACCCCCTGAATATTCCACATGGAAGGATGAGAATTTTATACAGAAGCATCAAGAACTACTCAAGCGTTGAGGACAACACTTTTTGAAGGAGAAGGGCATGTTAGGTCCCTATACTACTAGTATAACCCCTTATTGTTATTAGTACAACCCCCTTGTTATATTGTTGTGCCCATGTAGTCCCCATATTGTTATTATTGTGCCCCATAGAAGCCCTCTATTCTTATTATTGTGCCCTTATATTATTATTGTTATGTCGGCTCTGATTATATTATGACCCCTTAGACTCCTATATATAGAAAGGAGGTCTTGTCATTTGTATCATCCAAGAATTTTTCATTTGTGTAATGTAAAGGAGGTTTCCCCCTCTAAGAGGCTTATTTCTAAGGCATTCATATATCTTTTCTATCTTTTGGTGAGCTGGTTTCATATCACAAATTCCTGAAAGTTCGCAAGTGCTTGTGATTCACCTGTTGAATCCATTATTCGATCCTGTTGTGATATCTCCTCAGCATCCTTACAGTCTGTACGATCGGCCAAGTATTCTTTTGGAGTTATCTCCTCGTACATCTTGGGTTCCTCATCACCAATTGTTTCCATCTATGGAGTCAGAAGGTGAAATCCCAGTCTCCTCTCCAGGTCATTCGGAAGTTTCCGCTACCCATACTCCTCACATTGATGATGAGCAAGGGTATGAATTTCCTCCAAAAGGCTTTCCTTATATAGGAAGAGTCTTGTCTCTCAGCTTTCCTGAAACTAGTGGACCCATGTTGCCACATGGTTATACCACTTTGGCTCAGTTAGTCTCAGGTACTCCTAGTGCCTCATCATTGTATTAGAACCCCATTTGGTCTTCCAATGCTATGCCTACATTAGGTTCGTTTATTACGAACGTGACTTCTCGAACTTCGGTACAAACTGCAGTCACTTGAGTTCCTATTCAACCTACCATTCCATCACAACTTGTCTCATCGTTTCAATGACCCTTCCAGTTTAGCCGATCGTTTTAGGTCAAATCTCAGTAAGTTCTTATACCCCTCCATCAAGTGGATAGACTATGCCACCACCTTGGGGAAAAGATTCGAATTATCCTTTTATTTCAGGAAAAACCAATGTGAGTGGATTGCATACTCACATGGTTGGATTTAATCAAATTTATTATGGTGCTATTCCTAACCCTATTGGCCTGTCAGAGTCAGGTAACATCTAATATCAACAACCCTATATGGCTCAGGCTCCACTCCAACTGGCTTATGTCCCATATGGTTCACAAGCCTTGGTTAATTCATCTTACATTCCTCAAGCTAGGGCTTATGTCCAGCCTGGTCAATCTGTTATTCCTGGTGGATATGGCCAGATTCAATTTGGGAAATATCAATACCCTCAGGGTATAACCCAAGGAATTGTTCAGCTACCCCTGCAGCAACAAGGAAAACCTTTGGAGAAGCAAGGGAAACCTTTGCAACAACAAGGGCAATCTTTGCAGCAGCAAGGGAAATCATTGTAGCAGCAAGGGCAACTTTCACAACATCAATGGAAACATTTGTCATAGTCGCAACAACCTTTTGAGCCGCAAACTCAATTTGTTCAGCCGTCCTCTCAACCTTTATCCTCACAAGGCTAGCCTTTGCAGCAACAAGGTCAACCTTTACAGCAACAAAGTCAACCTTTGCAGCAACAAGGCCAACCTTGGAAACAAGAAGCTTATATGCGTATCAGCGAAGTTAGCCTTTGCAAGACCAAGGTCAACCCCTGCAGCAACAGGGTCAAAATCCTTACATCCAGGGTCAATAGGTTCAACAACCTTATAACTCGCATGCCACATACAATGCTTATCAGAGGCATATGACAGGGCAATATCAAGCCTACCCTGGACCAAATCCACCTTATCGACAAGGGAACCCTCAGTGGGGACAAAATGAGGTACCATATGGACAAAATCCTCCACTTTGGGGGAAAAATCCTTACCAACAAGGATGCACTCCTTAGTTTGGCTCTCCTCAAAGGCCCTATATGTCATCTAACACACAATTTCCTTTCTTGGCTACGTTGGAGCTGCTCGATGTCTCGAGGCTTACGAATGATCCCATACTTCATTCACCTTTCTGGCCTCCAGTTCCAACGAAAATTCCTACTGAATGCCCCAAATTTGAGGGAAAAGCGAAGGAGGATCCATAAGCCCACGTGATGACATATCACCTATGTGCTCCTCTAATTCATATGTCGATGATTCTATCCATCTTCGACTCTTTCATAGAACTCTCACAAGTGTTGCCACTAAATGGTACATCGAATTGACTCGAGGTACCTATGGTGACTTCAACTCTCTCGCTATGTCTTTCTTCACTCATTTCCAATTGCCAGTTCGATATGAAATTGACACTCATTTGCTTATGTCCCTTAAGCAAGATACAACAAATGGCATCTCCGATCATATCCATGAATGGAGACGTTAGCATCGCCTCATCAAATTTGAGATTTCTGATGAGTTGTTGACAAAATGGCTCACCAAATCATTCGTTAGCAAGATTTCTAAGGACATAGATATGGGTGGATGTGTTACTTAAGAGAAAGCTATCGCCCATGCCCAGTATTTAGACCTAGTATATTTGCAATCTGGCACATTGTACGAGATGTTACCTGATGCTTCGAGACCATCATCAGATCTGACAACATCAAAGTCTCCTAATGCACCACCTGTTGATGGTGTGATTGGTTCCATGTCTCAGACTTCCGTGAAAGCTTCTTCGAAGTAGAAATATGTCTCGAACACTGGTTCTAATAATCCCTCTAAAAATTCATCTAGTCCTGGTAAAACTTCTGAGGTGCATGTTGTTCAGTCTATTGCAACAGATAAGGCCTCTAAGGGTAAAAATAAGGGCAAAGGTAAGGCCAAAGTCGATGCCCCAAAACAGGACCCTCCTAAATCATCTACTGATGATGCTTCTAGAAGAAAACCGAAATATCCTTGCCTCATCTGTGTGGAGGATCATTACACTAAGGATTGTCCTCGACGATCTAAAGTTAGTCTCTTGCTAAAAGGGACTCTGACTGTCTTAAAAGAACACTTTCCATCACAATATATGTAGTTGGTAGACCAACCGCAGTCCTCTGCTTCCTCAGGTTCTTAAGTGTTTATGATGCAAGTTTCATCACCTATCTCGATCGCTACTTGAACTAAGGAACATCAATCCACACCTAAACAGACAATGGAGAAAGAAGCTACTGATACTCCTTCTACTTATACTCTGTCTAGTTCTGGTCCACTCCATATCGAGCGCCCTAACAGTTAGTCCATCATTTGACCACCTCCCAAAGGTGTTCTTCGGAAGTCATATTTCAATCCGAATTCTAGAGCTGCACAACATTACAATATTGTTGAGGATTTAGCTCAAGCACCTTCAACAATGTTTTCCTTGGAGGTTCTCCAATCCTTTCCAACACAACGAAAGTCACTATTGTATGCTATAAGTGATATCGATCCTTCTGATTCAAGTCTGATTATTTTCCATCTAGAGAATCACGTGCCTCATCTTCCTCATCAGATTTGATTTCTGATACAGGTCCTTATCAAAGGAAAGGCGATTCATCGGACGATTATTGATGAAGGTGATTTTATCTGCATTATGTCAGTTTCATGTTGGAAATCCATTAAATCTCCTTCTCTTAACCAGTCTCCGAAAACCCTCGAAGCATTTGTCGGTAGAGGTTCACGTCCTTACAATATTCTGACAAACTTGCCAATTACATTAGAAGGAAAGACTGTTGAATTAGAAGTAGAAGTTGTAGATGTCAATCTCAACTACAACCTTCTTCTTGGGCAAAGCTAGACCCAAGCCATGTTTTGTGTGATCTCTTCTTTGTTCCATGTGCTTCATTTTCCTCATGATGGAAAAATTGTCACGGTTTATCAATTGTCCTTCTTTTCTTCTGGTTCATCTAATGACAACGTTCCTTACGTGGAAAATACTGAGATTCCTTACGAAAGTGTGGGGGCAGGTCTCTTCAAAAAATTTGCTATAGTGGGTATCTTTACTCTGCCAACTCCAAATTTTCATTCGATCAATATGATCTCAGACTCTATGGATTGTTCGATTATCCCTACCGCAAATCAGATTGATTCATTTAGGAATGTTATTCCTTTAAGTCCATTGGAGATAAATTATCAAGAATTTGTCTTGGCTTCGACGACCACTTCAGAAAGTCATACTGTCTTCAGTATGAACCTAAACACTTACACAGCATCTCCCTGGCTTGGCTCTTGGGATTCTCCAGATCCTTTGAACGAGACATTCCCCAGGGATGAGAGTATCATTGAGGTCATGTCTCTTGATGAAATTCCATGGAACAGTCTACATCATTGTTTTTCTTTTCTTCCTAGCCTCGATGAGATGCCTTCCTGTCTTGAAGCATCTGTTTCTCATTATCCTACACCTCCATTTCAGTCACTTGTCTTGGTGCATGAAGCCTTGTTGGAGGGTAATATGGGAAACATCACTGCTACAATGCCTCTAAACATTTCCGTTAAACTTGGAATTGTCGAGAACATTCCTATTGGGGTTTCTTGTTCTCCAGATGAGATCGGGATTTATACTCAATTTTTTAAAGAATTTCAAGACGTTTTTGCTTGGTCATACGAGGAAATTCCTAGTATCGATCCAGGAATAGTGGTGCATGAGATTACAACTTATCCTGGTGCTAAGCTTGTTCGAAAACGACTTCACCCTGTGCACCCTCGAAAGGGTGCTACTATCAAAGCAGAAGTGGAGAATATTTTGAAAGTGGGTTTCATTTATCCTATTCCATTGACGAATTGGGTGTCCAATATCATCCTTGTTGCCATAAAGTAGGGCACGATACATGTTTGTGTTGATTACCATGATATCAATCGCGCTTATCCTAACAAAAATGATCCTACTCCATTTTTTGACCAAATCATCGACGAATGTGCTGGGAGTGAAATTTTTTCATTCATGGACTGTTTTTCTAGTTATAACCAGATTAACATTTCACCCACTGATCAACATAAAACAACCTTTATCTGTCCTTGGGGTACTTTCACTTAGAAAAAACTTCCTTTCGGTTTGAAGAATGCTGACACTACTTTCCAACAAGCAATGTGTTATGAATTTCATGACATTCGAAACATTGTTCAGCCATACCTCGATGACTTACTAGCTCATTTGGCTAAGCATCGTGACCATTCGGATCACTTAAGGGCCATATTTTTAGGATGCTGGCATTACAATATTTGTCTCAATCCACACAAGTGTGTGGTTTGCGTTGAATCTGGTCGGCTCTTAGGTTTTGTGGTGTCTTGTGAAGGTATGAGGATTGATCCTTTGAAAGTTGAGGCCATTGTCAACTTACCCCCCCTTACATCATTACTGCAATTGTAGAGCCTGTAGGGAAAGGATAATTTTCTCCGTTGATTTGTCCCTAATTACGCCAAAGTTGCCAAGGGTTTTACTCGCTTACTTAAGAAGGGGATACCTTTTATTTGGGATGAAGTTGCCTAGAAATCCTTCGATGCTTTAAAAAACATGTTGATCAGTGTTCCTTTACTGCATCCCCCTGATTATCATCACGATTACTTCCTATATTTGGCTGCAACCGATACCACTATTGCTATGGTGTTAGTTTAGGATAACAATGATGGAAATGAGCATGTAGTTTATTATTTGAGTCAAAATCTTCTTGATACTGAGTCTCGATATGTTCACATCGATAAGCTTTCCTTTGTAGCAGTTCATGTTGTCCAAAGATTTCAACACTATATCCTTTTACGGAAAACCACCGTGATTTCTGATTGCAACCCCATGACATATATACTCACTCGTCAGATACTGAGGGGAAAATACTCCAAATGGATCATTATCCTGCAAGAGTTTGATTTGGAATTTACTGCTGCGAAATCAAAGAAATCACTCATCTTTGTTGAGTTGATCTGCTCTTCTGTCTACAAGCACTCCAACTAATTTAACTAAGTAGATACTCAATGAAACTTTTTTTTCTTCTGATCAACACTCTTGACCCATGGTATGGAGACATTATTATTTATCTCCAAACACAGACTTTCCAATCTAATTTGTCCCGATATGACCAATGCCGCATTCGACATCAGTCCCAACCCTATCGGATCCTTGGTGATACATTGTATCGGGTTGGTGTGGACTCTGTTCTTCGCAGGTGTCTCACCCTAGAAGAGGCTGAGCGGGTCTTAAATGATTGCCACTCTGGTGCCTGTGGTGGTCATATGTCTGGATATGCCACTACTCAGAAAATCCTCTGCGCTGGTTATTTCTGGCCTTCTATCTTCAAAGATTGCATTCTATCTGTCCAAAAATTCCATGAATGCCAGATTTTCAACCGCAAGCAGCGCGCCCCACCCACACCCCTACACCCAGTAATTACCATTGGCCCATTTTCCAAATGGGGCATTGATTTCATGACATGTAACCCTCGCTCGACCGGGGGGCATGGTTATATCATCGTCATTGGTGACTATTTTACTAAATGGGCCGAGGTGATGCCTACATACAATGCTGACGGTATTACTATTGCTCAGTTCCTTTTTAACCACATCATAACACATTTTGGTGTTCCGCAAGCTATCGTGACTGACCATGGATCACATTTTCATCAGCACATGATGGCAGAGCTAACTGCTCAGTTGGGCCTTCAACATGATAACTCAACTCATTATCCACAGGGCAATGGCCAAGTTGAGGCAGTTAATAAATTTTTGATTACTATGCTTCAGCATACCGTTGGGAAGCATAGAAAGGATTAGCATTTAATGCTATTCTCAGTTCTCTAGGCTTACAGAAATTTTGCTAAGACGGCCACTGGATTCACTCCATTCCAACTGGTGTATGGTTTAGAGGCAACTCTGCCAATCAAATGCTAAATTCCTTCGTTTAAACTAGCTATCGAACTTCTTCTAAATACCTCGCTTGAAGAGGAGCGACTTCTGTATCTTGAGAGGCTTGACGACACTCATCGCATTGTTGCGATGGTCATTGGAGCTCAAAAGAAGCGAGTCAAAGCTCATTTTGACCAAACCGTTTCTCCTTGCACTTTTGTTGAAGGTGACTTGGTCCTTTATGATCAAGCCAATGATAAATTGGGGGCAAGCAAGTTCGAACCCATGTGGCATGGACCCTACATCATCAAGCGTGTCTTACAAAAAGGTGACTTTGAGTTATGTGATTATGAGGGAAATGCATTGTCATAACCCCGTAATGGGATGTATCTAAAAAAGTAGTATGCGTGAAATTCATGTAATAACTTTTTTACATTAGTGTGCGTCTTTGATTTTTGGTGTGTTTGTTTGCTTTTCAGACATGTGTTTTTCTTCTTACCTTGTGTTCCACTCGGTTTGTAGATGTCATCAAGCCATTACGTTGGTTTTGTTGATGGTGCTTGTCATAGCACACAAAACCTCTCTTCCGCAGCATGGGTACTCTATGACCCTAATGGCGAGCTGATTAACTTACAAGGTATCTTCCTTGGTCGAACAACCAATAATATTTCTAAATATAGTGCAGTTATTGAACTCTTGTCAGAAGCAGTTTCTCTTGGCATTAGGGATTTAGTTGTAAAGTTGGATTCACATTTCGTTGTGTACAATTAAACAATCACTACTCAATGAGAGATCCACAAATATTGCGTATGTATCTACATGTTAGATTGCTGGAAAGAAATTTTGATTACATTACATATCAACATATTCCACGTAATTTAAATACATTAACTGATGCATTAGAAAATTTTGTTCTTGATAGGCATTTGCGTCATTTATAAAACTGAATCATGTTATGAACACATAAGTAGAAATATATATATATATATATATATATATCCCATCTACCGAAGTGTTTACATCAAAATGTCAAAAAATAGAGTGTTTTGGGACACTTGGCTTTCAAATCCTACAAAATGTGTAAAAGACTAGATAAACTATCAAACGACATGGTGCTCATGATAGCACAAGACTTCCCTGATCACTTGGCCTAGTATTTGATGTAGTCTCACAAAGACTTCCATAGTGTGTCTCTTCCAATGCAGTGGAACATCATCAATAGTGGCATACTTTGTAACTCCATGAGTTATCGCCTCCAAATTACACTCCATCTCAGCTAAGGGGTCTATCTCTTCCTCGTAGTCTGCAACTACTATCTGCTGTGAAACTCGCCATGCTATTGGTGACATGCTTGGTGATATCTCTGGTCCTACATCTGCACATTTATCACAAGTTGAGTCTTAGTTTATGCTTTTACAAAAATCATAAAGCTTGAAAAAATCCAAAAAACAAGTTTTTACCTGCATTAGTCCACTATTCACCTAGTGGCAGAAATAGATCTGGATCCCACCTAAAATATGTCCCAGCATAAGCATAGTCATCTAACACAAGTAGTTGGCATTCTATCCAAGCAAAAAACTGTGGTGGATAATGCATATGTTGATCTGTACCTCCTCGAGGCATGAGCTGTCTCCGTCTCACGAGTCTCAGATCATGGGGGGCAAGATGTGGAACCTTTGCCCATTGATACCAGAAGAGGGGCACTCACTCCAAAAAGAAGGTCACCAGTATAGAACCGAACCCGAATTGCTTCAGGTGTCCATGCTTACCCTTGGTCAGTTGTCGCTTCATGTTTTCCAAAAGGCCTCCACACCAATTGAAGACGGTGGGGGTCAAACATGTGATAGCATATTGGAACTGAGACTTTGAAGCCTCATGCAAGGTTTGCATGCTGGACACGTGCCATAGTGAACAAAATTTTTCTCAAGACGAGGTTGTTGGTGATTTTCGCTATCTTCACCTTACCTCCGTTGGTTATTTTGGCACCAAGACAATACCTCTGGACTAGACTCCTTGTACTCTCACCTCCTAGGAGAGATCCAAAGAGTTGGACCACTTCTCCTAGATAGGATAATCCCGTGATGAAGAATATATCAATCTCCTCAAGTTCCAGTTCTTGCCCTTTTATGATGAAGATCTCTCGATCTACATCCTAAAGGCTAATCAGATAAGGTGGCAATTCCACCTAAGCCCTTAACCTATGGTCCTCAAGAATTTTAGCAGTCCACAATTCCTCAAAGAATTTATGAATTCAGGATCTTGAGTTGCTTGATGGTCTTTGGCCTCATGGCCTCTTTATTTCCACTCCAAGACCATATTCTCCTGCAAAACAACATTTAACACTTATTAATTCCTTTTTCATGGATCAAAAACATCAAATTTTGCTTAAAAGAGAGTTTTATTTCTCAAACTGTCCTCGACACCATCACGCCTGTTTTTACGAACAATGTGATGGCATTGCATGAGCCTTTAGGCTCAAGCATGACCATTGCGAGTCCGATGACCATACTCGCGATGGTCGCCAACGCCCTAAATTTTTGAAAAACTCCTTTCTAGCATCAAAATCACCATTTAAAATGCATAAAAAAGTGATAAAATGCAAGAGCAGGGATGAGGCTCTTACCTGTCGCAGATGGTTCATGAAATGGTACCTTGGATCTCCTGCAACAACCACTGGAAAATAAAGAGAATTAGGGCACAAAAAGCACTTTCAGAGCTCAGTTTGGTAAAATGGTAAAAAATGAAATTACTTTTACCTATTTATAAGTTTTAAAAGTCATTTTGTCAATATTTTCATAATATTTTAATATTTTCTCTCGATATTGGTGATGGGTGTGTTTCTTGTGTAGTTACAGGTGCCTTCAATGTGAACAGTGATCATTATTGACCGATTCTGGCAAGTTTTATTTTATCTCTTTTTTGGACTCATTAAACAAATGAAAAAGGAACCCCCGTGGAGTCATATTTGAGCTCTTTTCTGACTCTCAAAAATTATAAAGATTGCCGAGTACTTGTCGTTTTGAACTCGTTAAAGTAAATGAATCGACATCACCTCAGTATAAGTTTACCCATTTTTCAGGGCTGAAGTTGACTATTTACGGAAAAGGTACACCTTGGTCGATATGGTCAAGAGGTTCCCTCTGATATTGTTTTCTACCTTTTTGGATTAAAGGGACAAATTAAGAAAAGGGACATGATGGAGTTTTATTTTTCGTTTCTTTTTCAAAATATCTAAACATGAAAAAGGTACCGAGTTATTCTTACATCGAACTTGTTAAATCTTTACGACAAAAGACTCATCACCATGACAAGACCGAGCTTCTCCTTCCTAGGGCTCGTAAAACTTACTAGGATGGATTCATTCAAAGAATGAACTTACATTACAAGCATATGCTATCCCCTTCAAGCTTGTGATAAAAATAATTGGGTACTCACCAGAAATAGAGGGCAAAAATTAAGATGAAACATCCTTTGTATAGGCAGCATGTCGCTCTTGAACATGACACTCTTCTGCTCTCATGTCAGGTTTGGGATATCCTCACTTAGTCACTTGTCCTCCCGGGTTTGGGTCATCCATTTTTCCTCTCATTTGACTATTCCATACTGTCATCATGACCTTATTCATATGTCGAGTCAGATGATGCCACACTCTGGAGTCGTGTTACCAATATGTTCAAGAGAAGTCCAATTTGCAGTTATTTACCTATACATTGTTTGAGTCATTGCTACGTTCTTGAATATTATTCCACTTTATTCCTTGTTTTGTGTCGATGATGGGGGATTCATCATTTCCCTCTTTTGATGGGTCACTTCCTGTTGACTTCAGCTCATCATCCAGGAAGATGACCTAGAAACTCCCTTTCAACACCTTAGAGTTGGCATGCCCTAATGGCCAGTTCTTCGCATCCGATGACAAGTCTTCATTATTGGCTTTCGATCAGTTGATTCCACGAGTGTTTGACCTCTGCTTCATTATCACATTCATGGATTTTACTATTGTACCATGAGAGCCATTGTCATTATTGGTGGTTTCTCTCATACCTGTTAATGGTCCACATCATTGGCTGGTAATCAGGTGGTTTTTTAGCATGTTTGACTTCAACACGTTTATTCACATGTTAGGATTCGTACATTGATCGGGTCAGGATGGAGTGCAAGGCACTGAGTCTTGTCTATTATGATTAATGCTGCATGGAGTTTATGTCATTCATGATTGTACACATGTTTCTACTATATGTATGGCTGTGACCATACCGTGAGAGTTTATATTTATGATGATTCTCGTTATTTTGATGGCTGCATCCATACCATGGATCTTTTTCTATAGTATTCATCATCTAGATGGCCGCGTCCATGCCATGGATTCATGTCTTGATCTCATATATGTATATATATATATATATATATATGCGTCCTTGATTTGCAATTCTCCTAACGATGCATGTCCTCATCCTTCCAAGAGCTCATAAAGCAACTCAACCATCAATCCTCGTTCTTCCTTGATGCTTTAGGGGGCATCTGTTACAAAATATTTTTTCACGCCTCCTACACTTCCCTGTGACATGCCATGAAGTGCCCGAAACATGATCATTATACAGTATACTCATCTATGTATATAGTTCAGATCCCTCCTTTAACTTTTCTTGGAAAATATCTAGAGCTTTCCTTGAAGAAATAGCTCTTGAAACCCTAAAATGAGTGTCATCGATCTTATGAAGCTCAAAACCATGATGGTCACCTGTTGCACTGTGTTAGGCCAACAATGGCACCAATCTATTCCCTTTCATACCCACGATGGTCTCAAAAAGGAAATTTTCCCAAAGAGGATGAGAAGCTTTGTGATCTAGAAGCTTCTAGAGCGGCGAGCTGGAGGTGGTTTCACATAGATGAGGTCGAATCCTCCTAATTTGACCTCTTGGTCTCATCCCTATGAGCTACTTCATTGAGATGTGGGCCTAATCCTATCTTTGGAGAAGTCCTAACCTCCTTTGCAAGCCTATAAATTCCTCCTCTCCCATTCCCAAATGGTTGGTCTATGTCCATTTGCACCCCTATGCTGAGCTTGTGCTTAGAGGCTATTCATTAGACTTGGAGAAGGAGTGTTTGGAGAGTTTCTTGGCTTGGACTTGGATTACCACTCAAGGATAGCCTTTCAACATGAAGGCTATGGTTGTAATCTTCCCTTTATTTTTTAAATAATATACAACTATGGGTTCATCTTCCAAAAATATATATGTTCATGTATGTATTAGCTTGGAATTCCTTGATCAGGTAAGTAGGTTATCATTTGATTTTCTATTGGTTTTGGTATGCTTTGTTGTCTCTTGATCACTTGTGCAGGTACATAAGCACTGAGAGAAGCAGGAACAAGTTCGTGACACAAGCATTTCGAGGCCTTCAACAAAGGAAATCGAGTTAGCATCAGAATGAGACAGGTCATCTCTTTTGTTCTACTTTTCAATTATAACCTATGAAGATGTCTAATTAATTGTCACTTCAGTTGCTAGACCCACTCATTGGGCTAGAGGGGTCATCTCTGTCTACAAAGAGGATTAACCTTGTCAACAAGACCATTTTTCACAATATTACAAACTGGATCTAGAAGCATCGAGGAAAATACACTAATATAAATATGTTCATGTCAGTACCGTAACTATATTTTCACTAATTTGAAACCATAACAACTTCTTCAATTCTCATTTTGATCATCTAGAAAAAAACTACTCATGAGGCTAGAACATAACAACAAGAGAAATATAGCTTCTTGACATTAAACGTGTCCTCACAACTCTTCTTGTCACCTTGTTAGATCACAAAAATATTTCTTCCATTTCCCCTTTTCAAAAAATTAATTTGAACTTTAATAAATATCCCAAAAACATAATACAAATTAACCAATAAACAAAATTCCCTTTTTAGAGCACGTTCGACAAAATTCATTGTTATGATTCTATAGAATGCACTTTTATGAGTTTAACAAAATGCACCTTCCAGTGCACCAATAACCCCACATAAAATTATTTTTTTGCCAGTTTGATGGGACTCAACCTTGTGATCTCCATGGCACAAACAAATCCAAACCAACAATCTTACTGTGTAATATGTCATGATATATGATGATCCAATACTCGTTTTTCCAATGCCTAACACCGTGACGATGATAGCACTTAAAGAATAAGCCTTCAAGCTTAATCGTATACCAAATTTGTGTGAAACTGAACTCGACCTTGTAACCAATATGTCAATGGTTCCTTTGGGCTTCACAATGTGACCAATATGCCAATAGTGCCTTCGAGCCTCAAAATGTAACTAATGTGCCAATAGTGCCTTTGGGCCTCACAACATAATCAATAGTTCCTTTGGGAATCACGACATAATTAATATTTCATTTGGGCCTAACAATGTAACCAATATGCCAATCATGTCCTTCACCCTCACAACGTAACTAGTATGTAAACATTACCTTCGAGCCTCATACGTAACCAATATGCCAATAGTGCCTTCAAGCCTCAGATGTAACCACTATGCCAACAATTCCTTCGGGTCTCACACATAACCAATATGCCAACATTGCCTTTGGGCCTCAAAAATAACCAATATGCAAATAATGCCTTCAAGCCTTAGACATAACTAGTATTCCAACAATGCTAGTGTGCTAACAGTGCCTTTGAGACTCAGATGTAACCAATATCCCAATTGTGCCTTTGGGCATTCGATGTAACCAATATTTTAACAGTGCCTTTGGGCCTTAGTCGTAACCAATATGCCAATAGTTCCTTCGGGACTTAGACATAACCGATACAAAAAAATACCTCTGGGCCTCACATGTAAACAATATGCTAACAATGCCTTTAGGCCTTAGACATAATCAACAAGCTAATAGTGCTTTTGGGCCTCACTTGCACCTCAAATAGAATTTAATCGCCTTCGATCTATCCATTAATTCCAAATAAAATGATGAGAACACACACCTTTTAGCATTGCTAGAGAACACATATATGTATGTGTGGGTGCCTCCCCAATCTAGGTTAAGGATGACATAAATTTGAAAATTTGGGCCAAAACAAGTTTAATATTTGGTGCTTAAACCCTCCATATGACCATACTATGTGACTCGAACCTAGGGGTTTATAATCAAACTATTGTTGATGTCATCATGACATCATGACTGCCACATGACACTATATGAGTGGTGTCACATGGCCCTCTATGAGTGGTTCCACGTGGCACTTTGTGAGTGGAACCACATGTCCCCCAAATTCTACCCTATTGGTCAACCAATACTATGTAACTCGAACCTAGGGGTCCATAGTCAAAATGATGTTGATGTCATCATGATATCACCACTGCCATGTGGAACTCTATGAGTGGAAAGATGTGGAACTATATGAGTGGTGCCATGTGGCACTCTGTGAGTGGCACCACTGTTGGGTTGTGTTATATTCTTTCCACGACTAGCCCACGTAGTCAACCGAGGGGTTAGGGGGGGGGGGGGGGGGGGGGGCAGAGCGCCCATTCGTTGTGCCGATTGCATAGCGGGGGGGGTCACAGGGAGTTTGAGGGGTGCAGGTAACCCCACTCTATGGGGTTCGGGGTAGCGCCCCAGAAAATTTTGGTTTTGGAACCTATGTTATGTTGGGTGGACCCACCTATGGTTTTGTGCATGATTTTCGCACAGGTTTTTGGATGCGATGTTTTTCGGTCCATGGTTTTGAACGCGATGGTTTTTCGGTCCATGGTATTGGATGCTTCGGGATGTATAAATATTATAGCATTGAAAGGAACATAATGAAAAATCAATCTGGTAGTCCCAGTTTTGGGATCCAGGGAAAATCTCTGTGTATATGTGTTTTATGTGTTATGCCCTTGCATTGTTTATTTTCTGTGTTTTAGAATTCGTACGCAGGTAATTTCTGAACAGGGTTAAAACCTACATTTGGTATCAGAGCTATTTTGGCTTCAAGGGGACACCTTTGTTGCTGAGGGGTTTCGCTCGGGCCTGTGATAGACCCCGTTCAGTGGGAGATATGCGGGATCGATTCTGGTGGTGAAAGAAGATGGTGAGCAGTGGAAAGATAGAGATCGAGAAATTTAATGGTTAGAGTCTTGAGTTATGGAAACTCAAGATGGAGGATCTGTTAGTGGATAAAGATCAGTGGATCGCAGTAGATCCGGGTACTAAACCAACGAGAGTGTCTGATGAAGAATGGAAGAAGTTGGATCGGAAGGCAAAGAGCACAATACAATTGTGTGTCTCAGATTCAATATTGCCGAATGTATCAGGGGAAGCTACAACGAAGGCTTTGTGGGACAAGTTAGGGACTTTGTACCAATCTAAGTCTCTGGTGAATAAACTGTTCCTGCGGAAAAAGCTGTATAACCTGAGGATGAAAGTTGGAGACTTGGTGACAGAGCATTTGAACGCATTTAATAGTGTGGTAAGTCAGTTCGCATCTATTGATATTAAAATTTCAGATGAAGATAAGTGCATCAGTTTTTTGTGTTCTCTACTAGATTCGTGGGATGGTCTGGTTATTGTAATTGGTAGCAATGCAACTACCTTGCAATTTGATGAAATAGTCTCATCCTTGCTGACGGAGGAGATGAGACGAAAAAATATGGAGAACCAGAATGGTGATGCCTTGTTTGTACGAGGACAGTCCCATAATAGAAACAAAAATAAGTCATCGAGTGGGAGATCTAAATCTAGAGGGAGATCTAAATCTCCAGGAAAACCTGTAAAGGTGGTGTGCTGGAAATGCGGAGAGGAAGGGAACTAAAAAAGGGACTGTAAATCTAAGGCTCCTGATAAAGGGATTTGATGATACTCCTTCTGCAGAGGCGAAAACCACCTCAGATGAACGTGGGGATGTGTACTTGGCTTCTTCAAGTACACATGTAGATCATGAGGCATGGTTGATTGACTCAGGTGCATTCTTTTACTTCACTCCCAATAGAGAGTAGTTATGCAAGTATGAGAAATACGATGGTGGTGATGTCTTTTTAGGGGATGATAGGAAGGCTAGAATTGTTGGTCGTGGAAAAGTAAAGTTGAAGTTGCAAGGTGGAAGGGTTAGAACACTTCCGAGTGTTCTGCATATTCCTGCATTGGCCAGAAATCTGATTTCTGTAAGCAAGTTGGATGATGCAGGTGTAAAAACAGTGTTCGAGAAGGATACCTGCAAGATGGTTCGGGGAGCACTGGTATTGATGCGGGGAGTTCAAATTGGACTTTGTACAAGATGCAAGGTAGCATGATTGTTGATGGGTGCAACAGTTCTGTGGTTCCTGAAAGTGCAGCAGAAAATCTAGTGGTCTCTGGAGAGAAGACCATGCTATGGCATCAAAGGCTTGGACATATTGGAGAGAAGGGCCTTCGAATACTTCATTGTAAAGGTATGGTAGAAGGTATGAGTAATAGCATTATGGATTTTGATTTCTGTGAAAATTGTGTATATGGGAAGAAAAATCGGGTGAGTTTCCCCTCTGGTGGTAAGAGGGCGAAACATATATTAGAGCTTGTGCATAGTGATGTGTTTGGACCCATGAAGGTTCCATCACTAGGTAAGTCTATGTACTATGTATCATTTATAGATGACTTCTCAAGGAATACATGGATATATTTCCTTAAGAAGAAATCTGAAGTCTTTGATAGGTTTAAAGAATTCAAGGCTCTGGTGGAAAACCAGACAGAGAAGATAATAAAGGTGTTGAGGACAGATAACGGTGGAGATTTTTACAGTAAGGAATTTGAAGAATTCTGTAAGAAGTGTGGTATAGCACGGCAGAAGACTACTCCATATACACCTCACCAAAATGGAGTTGCAGAAAGAATGAACAAGACATTGATGGAAAGGGAAAGAAGCATGCTTAGTGGTGCCAAGTTAGGACAGGAATTCTGGGCAGAGGTAGTGGAGACAACATGCTACCTAGTCAAAAGATCACCTTCATCAGCGTTTGAGGATAAAACTCCACAAGAGGTATGGACTGGTTAGAAACCCTCTCTTTCACATCTGAGGGTATTTGGATGTGATGCATATGTACATGTTCCAAATGAGAAACGAACCAAGTTGGATAGTAAATCTGAAAAGTGCATCTTTATTAGGTATAAGGATGGTTTAAAGGGTATAAGCTTTGGAACCCAGTAAAAAGGAAGGTTGTGTACAACCAAGATGTGGTGTTCAGAGAGGTGAAAGATGTTATTAAACATGAAGTCCAACCAAAGGAACCTGAGAAGATAGAGTTTGAGCTAAAGGAGGAAGAATCAGACTCTAAAACAGAGGAGGAATCAAAAGATGAAGAGCCACAAACTCCGGGTGTGAGAAGATTAGTTCGAGAAAGAAGGTAGCCAGAAAGGTATAGTCCATCTGCTTTCTGTTCAAAATTTTCTTTATCTATTATTTATGATGATTCCAGAATTGTGAAGGAAGCAGTAGATTCAGAGGATGGAAAACTCTAGAAAGAGGCCATGGTTGATGAAATGGCATCTTTGCACAAAAATGAGGCTTGGCATCTGGTGGAGTTGCCGGTTGGAAGGAAACCCATTGGAAGCAAATGGGTGTTTAAGAAGAAGACAAATGCAAAAGGAAAGGTGGAGAAACACAAAGCTCGGTTGGTAGCAAAAGGTTATTCCCAGGTGCCGGGAATTGATTTTGGTGATATTTTTTCTCCTGTTGCCAAGGTAACTTCTATTAGATTACTATTATCTATTGCTGCTACTTTTGATTTTGAGGTAGAACAAATGGATGTGAATACAACATTTCTTCACCGGGATTTGGAAGAGGAGATCTACATGAAGCAACTTGAAGGTTTTGTGGTGAAGGGTAAGAAAGAACTGGTATGCAAGTTAAAGAAGTCTCTATATGGGTTAAAACAGTTGCCAAGGATGTGGTATCAGAAATTTGATACATTTATATAGGGACTTGGCTTCACCATAAGAAAAGCAGATCACTGTGTGTATTTTAAATTAATTGGTGACTGTGTTATTTATCTGGTCTTATATGTGGATGATATGTTGTTGGTTGGAAATGAAAAAGAAATTATCGAGGATTTGAAGACCTAATTTTCCTCCAAATTCGACATGAAAGATCTTGGTGCTGCAAACTATATTTTGGGCATGGAAATTAAAAGAGACCGGGAAAAGAGGAAGCTCTGGTTAAAATAGAGGAAGTATGTTGAGACAATACTACAGAGGTTTAATATGCAGGATAGTAAACCGGTGAAGGTTCCTATTCTTGTAGGTGTAAAGTTATCTGTTGAACAGTGTCCCAAGACATAAGAAGAGGAAGAGGACATGTCCTGTGTTCCATATGAAAGTGCAGTCGGTAGCTTGATGTATGCAATGGTCTGTACTAGACCAAACATTGCACATGCAGTGGGAGTATTGAGTAGGTTTATGTCAAAACCAGGAAAGGAGCATTGGACAGCAGTGAAGTGGTTTTTCAGGTATTTGTGTGGCACTAGTGATTATGGTTTGTGCTACCAAGGAAGACCAGGATTGGAAAGAGTGTTGGATATTCATGGCTTTGTTGATGTAGACTGGGCTGGAGATCTAGATTAGAGAAGATCTACAAGTGGGTATGTGTTTAACCTATTTGGAGGTGCAGTCAGTTGGATGAGTAGGAAACAATCTGTAGTGGCACTATCAAATACATAGGCAGAATACATGGTAGCCACTCATGCAAGCAAGGAAGCAGTTTGGTTGCATAGATTATGTTCAAGTCTGGGGTTAGTATGGGGAGCTATAAGGATAGACTGTGACAGCCAAAGTGCAATTTTCTTGGCAAATAACCCTGCATATCATTCAAAGACAAAGCACATTGATGTTTAGTATCACTTTGTGAGGGATATGATAGAAGACAAAAAGGTGTTGCTGGTAAAGGTGGACACTTTGAAGAATACTGCAGATGCATTGGAAAAATCTGTGAGCTCTGAGAAGTTCTCTTGGTGTAGAGAAACAATGGGCATTGTAGGGATGGATAAATGACTAATCTCTCTTATGCCCCCCCGTGGAAAGAAAACAACAAGTGGGAGAATGTTGGGTTGTGTTATATTCTTTCCACGACTAGCCCACGTAGTTAATCGGGGGGTTAGAGGGGGGGGGGGGGGGGGAGCCCCCCCTTCATTGCGTCGATTGCGTAGCATGGGGGTCACAGGGGGTTTGAGGGGTGCAGGTAACCCCACTCTAAAATTTTGGTTTTGGAACCTATGTTAGGTTGGGCGGACCCACTTATGGTTTTGTGAATGATTTTCGCACATGTTTTTGGACACGATGGTTTTCGATCCATGGTTTTAGATGCGATGTTTTTTCGGTCCATGGTATTGGATGCTTAGACATGTATAAATATGTATTATAACATTGAAAGGAACATAATGAAAAATTAATCTGGTAGTCCCGGTTTTGGGATCCACGGGAAAATCTCTTTGTATATGTGTTTTATGTGTTATGCTCTTGCATGGTTTATTTTCTGTGTTTTAGAATTCATATGCAGGTAATTTCTAAATGAGGTTAAAACCTACAACCACATGTCCCAAAAATTCTATTGTATTGGTCAACCAAAATTTCTAAATCAACATGCCATGTGGCACCTCTCTTTTATTCCACATCATTATTATACTGGAACATCATCATGTCAATGTCATCACTATGTGCCACATCACCAAGTCCATTTCATCACCATGAGCCAGTCTTGTGCCGCCACGTGCCACTGGGCTACCACTTATGCATCCATGTCAAAATTCCATGTCATCTTGACAGTCTACAAGTCCACCTATACTTTCCATGTGCCACTTCGAGATTGATCAAAATGTCATGTCCATATGGAGAGGGGTTTGAAATTTGTTAAATATTGTGGAAGTATGCACAAAATCCACCATTCCTCAAGCCATATTTCTTTTTTTATTATCAGATTTTCCCAAAGTTGTGCACACTTCAACCTATTAGAATTCATGAAATTTGGGTGCCAACCACCATTTATTTCCCAATGAAATATAGATTCGCTCAATAATTTTCTCGACCTTTAACTAATTTGGGATTTGACCCCTTTTCACCCTTTTCCTGCAAAGTGGATTTTCAAACTGATGTATCTTGTCATTTGGGAAGAGTTTAGCTAAGTGCGATATACCATTGGAAAGATCTTGGAGAGTATTGATGCCATCAGGCTAAAATCCCTTCATATACAAGCAACTATCATTTCCCAGAACTTGTGGTTATGCCCACAATTATCTATCAGAAGTGTTATTGATGCAATATTGCTTTAAAAACCCAGCTTTACAACTTTATTGGAATACAAAGGAAGACAAGGGAAAACCTGCTCCAATCAACAAATCAGACTTCAAAATACATAGACCCACATATATGAATGTCATCGGATCCGCTCCTTCATATGCCTTTTTCTTTTAAAACCCCGGGATAACTATGTTTTCGCGATACACGGAAATACACTAAAACACATGAGAAATCTGACCAGATGCTTAAGGCCGGAACTCAAATGCAATTACACCCACATCTATAAACTTTCAAGTCCGCTGCACTGCTCCTTTACACTCTCGATCCCATATTACCCTGATCTTCGACATATCGCTATCGGTTATCACTTAATCGACCCATCGCATTATCTCAACTTCATTACCCACTGACAGTTGACCTTTCTAAAGTGCGATCAGTGATTAAGTTTCCACCGTTGATCCCCTTCTCAGATCTAACGGTCCTCGTTCAATTGCAATGTTGCAATTGGAGTTGGCAAAGGGTTAGGGCCCGGTCCATGCATATGGAACATTGCGATGCGATCGATCGGTGATCGCTCATCGCATATTCTTAAGGCCTAAAATCCTGTCGCATGCAATTGAATTACGCCGATGCGAGAAAGTGGATCTACTGTCCTTGATTGGATATGCTCTGTTGATATTACAGATCCAACGACCATTATACCTTCTTGCATCTGTTTCCTCTTGTCTTGATTTCGGTTGTTTTTAATGGACTCTGTGTTATAAACACGATTCTCCTCCATACTCTGTTTTCACACACGACTTTCATTATATAACCATAAGCTATGATATCTTTGAAGCGGCTCAGCCACTGTTATAACGATAAGGACCCCAATTATGCTTTAACGCTGCAATTTATAACTTAAGGCATACAAACAGAGAAGGATGCTTCAGTTGTTCTGCAGGCAACTATACAGAGGCAAGCGAAGGATTTCAATAAAAACAACACACTCACGCACACTGAATCATTTTGTTCAATACAATAAGTTTACAGAGTCTCAGCCCTCTGGCTCGATTACAAAAATAAAAGACCTTGTTTCAATCTTGAAATCCTCACTCTCTCTTACTCGATTCTAACCTATCTAACCTCTAGCTAACCTATCCAATCTCTGAATTATACAAAAAGGTCACAATTTATATAAAAGTGGATTCATGAACCAATTCTTGTTCAGATCCAAAAATCTCTCACTCTCTCCTAAAGAATCTCTTCAACTCCACTCTTTTCTAAATAAACGCTAAATCAAGCTTTCAAATTCCTCATATCCTATTCAAACCAAATAAATCTAACTGCTTGGCCTGATCTCCACACAGGGAGGATCACTCAGCCACTATACCCTTTTTCTCATATTTTACAATAAATAAACACTCTCATACATTTAATAAATAAAATTAACTAAAATCTTGTCTTCCAACCCTTTGTTAATCACAATATGTGATCATGCCATCACATTGTTGACTAGGTCTAAATGCTCCTGCATTAGACTCCCAAAGTTGAAAGCTTTCATGACCTCCTATTCATGTGTTTCTTCTGCTGATCATCCAGTATCCCAAACTTTACTTTGTAACTGGTCATCACTTTCATCATGCTGCTGATTTAATTCTTATACCATTGTCACTTTGGTTCCTCTAGATTTCCAAATCTTATTTTGCTGCTATCCTCTTTCCTTATTGATACAAATTCCTTTTGTTAATTTCTCTTCCTTGCTATCCCTCTTCTCCACTGACTTCATCTTCCACAATTTCTCAACTTCTTCTTTACAATTTGTTCTTAACTGAACTCCACTGACATCTGTCTGCTGTACATTCTCCTTTACCATATAAATTATAAAATTTCTGTCCAATTCTTCTTCACCTCTGTCATTTACAAACTGTTGTTTGTATTCTACAACTTCTCTTCCATTATCATTAAAGATAATCCTTTCCTATATGTTATCAGGTTCATCTAATAACCTTCCAAGAAAAATGCAAATTCCTTCATATTCAATAAGCATTTCATTTGCATATGATGACTCTTTCCTGTATAAAACAAAATTTCCATCACAATTGTAAGATTCAAAATAACTATGGTTTACACTCTTCATAGGTAATTCTGCCATCAAATCTTTATACTGTCCTTCTGCATAAGTTATGAAATTGTCATCAATTTTCATTTCCATACTTTCCTTTGCACTATACAGTGTTCCTTGTTCTAACACAAGACTATCATTCAACAATTCAATAGCTAGGATTTCTTGGAGCATATTATTTTGAAGTATCCTTTCATCTTCTATACTTATACAATTGCAACAAAATGATGTTGTTTTATCTTCTCCTACAACAAAAACAAAATTCTGGTTTTTTAAAGCTTCTTCATGGTTTATAGATTCATAAAAATAATCCACTTTAAAGTCACATAATTACTGAACTTCTGCATTTGTCAACATCATCATATATTCCTTCACAATTTCTATAATACTTTCATTTTGATTCTCTACTAAAGATATTTCATTCTGGTTATCATCACAATCTTTCATTTTCTTATCTTTAGTTTCTTTAATCATGACAATTTCTCTATCAATACCATCATTCTCAAAATTATTAAATACATGCTCAAAATATCTTTCTGTTTCAGCCATCTCTTCCAGTAATCTCAATTCTTCATCAACATGCATAAGCACATTGTCCAATCTCTGTTCATCACCTGCCAAACCTGAAAACATACACAACATGTCAGTTTCAAAAATATAAGGCTCTTCATTTGAAGCCTCAGTGATCAGCTCCTCATGCTTCTCTGAACTATTCTGATAGTTCACTAAGTTATTGAGAAATTCTTCCTCAACATCTCTGACTTCTTCCTCATTAAAGAAAACTTCTGGGACTGCAACTTCTTGACTATGCTTGGCAACTTCATCATAAGTTTGTAGAATACCTTCCTATTCTACACAATTTCTTCCAACACTCAGTTTATCCAAATAAGATAACAATGTCTCCTCCTCTTCTATGATAAGACTTTGATCTTTCAAAGATTTCCTTGACTTAACTTCTTCAGCTAAGTTCTCTGTGTCAGCTTTCCTTCTCTTCACTTCACAAATCTGCAATGCATCTGTTTCCTTTCCTTTTTCCATTTCCCATTGGTCTTCTATCCATGCTAAAATTCCTTCAAACATGATCCAATATGCTTTTAATAAGAGAAAACACAACCATTTAGCCATAACTTTTAATTTCTTCCACCAATTGAAGTCTTGAAAGTATTTATGCATCTCCTTTTGTGGTTTTCTTTCCTCTACCTCTTTCACCATTTCATACACAGGTTCAAATTCATTAGGCTGCATACCTGCAATTTTACATTCATAGAAATAATTAATCCCAAAAATATGAGATTCTCTTGTTGTGAGGATGCTACCATCACATTCCTCTCATTCTCAACCGTTCAGAGTATTAATTTCTCAGCAAACAATTCTATGATATGCCATTTAACTCTTTTTCCCACATAAAATCCTTGTTTCTAGTTTTCTCGAATTCCTTTCAACACCAGCTTCTTCAAATGACTAAGTTCTATCTTCATCTTAGCCAACTCTATGTTCCTTTCTTCTTTACTCATTCCTTTAAGTTCAACTGCTTCAACACTCTTTTTCCTCTGCTTCTGACTTTCCTCTGTACCCCTGCCATGACTAATAATAGTCAGTTCCATTTCTTCCTTTCATGAACTTTCCTTGTTCACTAGTGAGCTACAACTAGTCTTTTTCATCTGTAACAAGTCTCCTTCATGCCTCACCAAACTTTCCTGAGTTTAGCATTTTGGCATCTATTGGTTCTTTCCTCAGACGTTTCATTGACTAACAATTCTACCCAGTGCTCCTCTTGCTGGAATTGTTATCTCCTATCCACAATCACAATTGTGGAGTTGCCTCAACAACTTCTACCAACCACAGTTGGAAGTTGTTCTCATCTCCTCTTGAACAATCCTTTTTCTAGGCTCTGCATCCTCAATTGCTCACTTCCTTCTTTCATTTAGTAATTTCATTTACGGTTGGGTACTATCACCTTTACTCATCTGAGAGTTCTTCTTGCTCTATCTTCTTTAACATAGCTCATATGCTATGATGCTGGTACAATTCATTCTATCTTTCAACAATTCCACTGCTTCCACTGACCTGCACAATCTTATCTCAAGATACATCAAAGTAACCTTTTAAACCTGCAACTTTTCCTTCAAATACGTCTTAAAACTAATTCCCATTCCACCAGTTAAATCTTTTCCAAATGATTCATCTATTCAATATTTCATTTAAAATTTCCATTCAAAAGCCTTCATATAGCCAACAACTATTTTTCCTCTTACTTTTCACAATGGACTCTTCAGCTTTCAAGATCAATTAAGATTAGATTTGAATTTCAATTATATTTACCAATTCATGACAAACACTATCAATTCCTTCTGATAACTTGTTTGTAAGCAAGTCCTGTCTTGCTTATACAAATTCCAAAATTCATTCCTTGTAGTGGTTCTTCTTTCAGTCCTATTAAACCCAATCTCTATTCTTTCAATCATCAATATCATTGCCTTCAACAATACTTTAAGCAATCCTCAATCATTCTCAGTTTTCACAAAATTATTCAAATCATTTAAATGACTTCAATTCCATAGCAAACCACTCTTCTATTCAAATTTAACTCCTAAACCTTTCATTTCAATTTACCTTTTAAATCAAACCAATCATTCAATCAACTTACATGGAAATTTCATTTTCCTGAAAGGAAAACATCTTCTCTTTTGAAATTTCAATCCCTTGTTGCTCTTTAGATGTTCAGAACACATCTCTGCAAAACCATCAAAATAAACATTCTTACCAGACCTTCATCAGAGATTCACTGCTTCCCCCATTCTGATATCAGTGTTCTTTGTAGTCTGATCCCCATCTGTATCGATCCACTTCCATGAAAATTATACATATGCTGGAATTTAAAATTCAATTTCCAAACCAATCCTTACAGAGCATTGAGCTAGCTCTGATACCAAAATGATGCCAGCAGGCTGACATCCCTTCATATACAAGCAACTATCATTTCCCGGAACTTGTGGTTATGCCCACAATCATCTATCGGAAGCGTTATTGATGCACTATTGCTTTAAAAACCCAGCTTTACAACTTTATCGGAATACAAAGGAATACAAGGGAAAACCTACTCCGATCAACAAATCGGACTTCAAAATACATAGACCCGCATATATAAATGTCATCGGATCCGCTCCTTCATATGCCTTTTTCTTTTAAAACCCTAGGAAAACTATGTTTTCACGATACATGGAAATACACTAAAACACATGAGAAATCCGACCAGACGCTTAAGGCTAGAACTCAAATGGAATTACACCCACATCTATAAACTTTCAAGTCCACTGCACCGCTCCTTTACACTCCCGATCCTTGATTGCCTCGATTTCCGATCTATTGCTATCGGCTATCACTTAATTGGCCCATTGCATTATTGCAACTTCATTACCCGCTGGCACTTGACCTTTCTGAAGTGTGATCAACGATTAAGTCTCCATCGTTGATCCCCTTCTCAGATCTAATGATCCTCGTTCAATTGCAATGTCGCAACTAGAGTTGGCAAAGGGTTAGGGCCTGGTCCATGCATATGGAACATTGCGATGCGATTGATTGCCGATCGCTCATTGCATATTCTTAAGGCCTGAATTCCTGTCGCATGCAACTGAATTACGCTGATGCGATAAAGTGGCTATGCTGTCCCCAATTAGATCTGGTCCGTTGATCTTATAGATCCAATGACCATTATACCTTCTCGCATCTATTTCCTCTTGTCTTGATTTCGGTTGTTTTTAATGGACTCTGCATTATAAACACGATTCTCCTCCATACTCTATTTTCACACACGACTTTCATTATATAACTGTAAGCTATGATATCTTTGAAGCGGCTCAGCCACTGTTATAATGATAAGGACCCCAATTATGCTTTAACGCTGCAATTTATAACTTAAGGCATACAAATAGAGAAGGATGCTTCAATTGTTTCGTAGGCAACTATACAGAGGCAAGCGAAGGATTTCAATAAAAACAACACACTCACGCACACTGAATCATTTTATTCAATACAATAAGTTTACAGAGTCTCGGCCCTCTGGCTTGATTACAACAATAAAAGACCCTGTTTCAATCTTGAAATCCTCGCTCTCTCTTACTCGATTCTAACCTAGCTAACCTCTAGCTAACCTATCCAACCTCTGAATTATACAAAAAGATCACAATTTATACAAAAGTGGATTCATGAACCAATTCTGGTTCAGATCTAGAAATCTCTCACTCTCTCCTAAAGAATCTCTTCAACTCCACTCTTTTCTAAACAAACGCTAAATCAAGCTTTCAAATTCCTCATATCCTATTCAAACCAAATAAATCTAACTTCTTGGCCTGATCTCCACACAGGGAGGATCACTCAGCCACTATACCCTTTTTCTCATATTTTACAATAAATAAACACTCTCATACATTTAATAAATAAAATTAACTAAACTCTTGTCTTCCAACCCTTTGTTAGTCACAACATGTGATCATGCCATCACATTGCTGACTAGGCCTGAATGCTCTTGCATCAAGTACTATCCAACCATACCATCTAGATATTCATTTGAACATCATATCTTTAACAAAAACTCAAAATTGTTTGAGCCACTTACTCATCATTTGATGTGATATTTCAATTCATCAAACTATCATACTCAACAATCTTCTTCCTTTGACATAACTTCTTCATGATAACGCTCTATTCGTTAGTCTTGTCCTTTTACATACCCTTTGACATCAATGGAATTGGTTGACATCAATGAAAATACTATGTCCAACAATGTCCCCATTTGTCATTGATGGTCATTGATGGAAATAGACTGAACTACCCCTAACAAGCTACTGGTCCAATGTATGCTTTCTAATTTCTCTCCTCAATGAACTGAACTCCCCCTATTAATTTTCTAATAACTATGCTTTTCAAGTTGTTGGTAACTCCCCTTCTCAAGCTACTAGTCCAAAATATACATTCTCCTTCAATGTCTTCTTTCTCTCCCCCTTTGACATTAGTGGAAAAGGGAGCTATTGAAGATGGTTTCTCATCATAATTATTCATGTATCTTCATGTGGACCTATTATTCATGTGACTGAGATCTTCCCATGTCAATACATTCTCTATAATGTGAGAGGACTACCCCTATGAGTGGGCTCTCTCCTTGTGAATGATTTCTCCTCCTATATATCTCTATGATCATATTGTATTTATACTCCCTTGAAAAACACCCCTATATCCAAAATTATCTACATAAATATCTTGATCCACCACATATGTCCTAGTATCACTCCTAAACTACAGGGATTCCCTGGACGGCTCAACCACTTTTTTGATAGCTTCTCTCCCTATACTTGGTCTTACATGTCATTTTGTCACACTGAGGAAAAAGACCCTAAAATCAGATATCTCGCTATCCGATAATTTTTCTCAACAATCCCCTACAAATATAAATAAAAAACCATTTATAGAGGTACAAAAATCGTGGATTACATTGCTTTAAAACCATAGTTTCAAGTAGCCACACTTTTCCTAGAAACAAAATGTGGAATCATAGGTTCACTCACTATCACCTGTTCAAAGTGTCACACAATTCTCCACTAAAAAGTGCAACAACCTTTCTAACTAGGTGAAAATAAAAAGTAAAGTCTAGAACTCTTGTTGAGGAATCTTATCCTCAACCACCTAGACTCGAGCTCCTACCTATTTGGACCTCATCCCAGGATTCATGGAACTAAACCCACCTATCATGGAACCTACTCCTCCTTATGTGGATCTCATCCCATGAGATATGGATCTCCAACCTCCCTCTTCTCTCCTATAAATACAATGCTACTCAATGGAGAAGGGGTTGACTTTTTGAGCACTTAACTCATGCCCTTATGCTACCCATTTGAGATTGAGATTGAAGGCTTGTTGTGCAAAGGAGGATTGGAGATTGTTGAGTGGAGACCCCAACATCAAGGCACATGGTTGTAAATATCTTACTCTTTATCATTAATACAAATACTTGTTTCTTCCCATATGCATATGTTTTAATGTTGTAAGGCTCCTTGATCTCTTACATGGTTTATGATTGAATATTTGATATACTTTATGATTTGATATCTTGCTTGGTTATGTCTATTCAAGTTTTCTCTTGGAGCATCAAGGTGTTGAAGCCCCGAAAATCGGGTCGACAACAAGGGGGATACCCACCCGGTCCGGACCTTGGTTGGCAGCTCCTTATCCGTTTGGTATAGCGGGTCCGACTGGGGATAATGGGACTAGTTTCCCAATCTAAGGGTGTGTGTGTGCAGAATTGGATGTTGCTGATCTAAGAATACTTAAAGCTAATCTAATTCAAACTTTTAAACTAAATCTATGCTATTGTAATCTAATGAAAAACAACACATCTAATCTATGCTAACCCGGGGTGTATTTCTTCTATTATGCGATCTAAAAAGATTTCAAACAATAACTGGTAATAAAGATCATTCAGCTATCATAAGAATAGAAATCAATTAAGATGAACTACTTTGCATAAAAAGTAAGGCAAAACAGTTGTGAACAGCATATCACATAATAAGTTATTCATATATCAGACATAAATAAATGGCTCCACCATACAAAAGTGCCATGGTAACTCACACATTCATGCAATAACATATAAACAAATAAAACTGTATATCACTTTAAGAATATAAGCAGAAATGGTCAAGAGATAAAAGTACCATTTATGACTGATCCTACTCATAAGCTTCAAGCAACAATGATTTATCTCTCCTTGCTCTAACATCTACTAAGAGTATAGAAGTGCAACATGAGTAGCAGATATCAGATGCAAACATTAATAAACCTTGATCCATCCATTCATCAAAGACCCACTCCGAGGGTGCAAAAGTGCATGTTTTGAGGACACGTTTTTTGACAAATTTTTGGACCCTTCTCCAAATGCATGAGAAGGGTTTAAATACTGCTAACTAATTAACTTAATTACATAAATTTAGGATACGGTTTAAATGATCGCCCTTCTTCTAAAACAAAACTATTTCTAAAAACTGAATCTAATTCCTAACTATTTCTGCATTTGCTCCTTAAATGTTGCGAGCATTCAACATTCGTCTGGGAAGAATCGGCTGGTTGCCTTCTGCTTTTGTTTGAGTTATGCAAACAGAAATGGCAAGCGCTGGCACCACTTTTTAGTACACTAGAAGATATTTTTGAGAATTATCTTCTGGTTGGGCGAATTTACTGCGTATATACTTGGCAACAACCCAAATTTCCCTCAAACTGCTTCTGCTTTTGCTATTTCAGTTTCCGGGCTTGTGAATGACTAAGCAAGTTAGGGACTTTGCTTTCTGAACAATTTTCTTAGCAATGCGCGATTAGCGCTAGGCAATAATCGCACATCGAAAACTGCCTCTGTTCTTTGATCCAGGCTTTTCTGGTGCGTTTTCCTTCTTTAGCGCCTTTTTCCTTTACCGGGTAGAAGTTTCAGGATTTTTTGTAAACATGTTGCTTTTGTGAGCTTTCTGACCCTGAATGTTGAATCACCTATCAACCTCAGCATCTGTTGAGTGATACTCTAGAATCCGTGGTTCTGTTGCATGCGACATCCATTCATGAAGGCATCTCTTCTCTATTCTTCGAGCATTGACGCTTTCCCCTTTTCCTTAGATGTTTCGTGCTCATTGCTTCATATTGTTTCCTGTTTTTCATTCCTGCAGTTCACGCAAAGGAAAAGAGTAATGATAATAAATACTGATACGAAAGCTCTAACCTCTATGAATGTATAAAATCATGACACCCATCGTGAACTGACTCTTCGAAAAAACACAAAACTGTCCTTCACTGACACTTTGGCATATGTTCATTAATTTCCTTTAAGGCGCGCGCCTAATTTTGGTTTATAGACAGCTTTTCTTGAATGTTGAGTCGAGGAAATTTGCGATGGGCGATAGCAGCGTCGCGTCATCACATTACCTAGATGTGTCATCGCAAATTTTTTCAGACCGGATTATCGCAAATCGCAGATCGCGTTTATCGCAGATCGCAGATATCGTAAGATCGCAGCATCACGGATCACATGAGTCATTAAATCATTGTGTGTTGCTTATGCAATATTGCGATATGCGACGTCGCACATCGGCCGTCGGAGATTTCTTAAGATTTTCATTTAAGAGCGCTTCTTAATGTGTGCGATGCGATGAATTTCGCGTCGCTTCTTTGCAGTTTTTATTATGCTCATAAGGGGGTGTTTTATCTTCTCCACGCGATGCGACATAATTTCAAGGAGTAGAATACACAAAGTTTTATAAAATGTTTTTTGAATTTTTTATTAAGGGTCCCCATTTGCTTAGTGTTATTGCTAATACTAAACAATGAGGGGGGTTGTTGGTGGCCACAACAATGGCGATTCACTTGGAAGAACCAGTTATCTCTGCTTTTCTATTGAATTTTTCTAAACTTTCAAAATAGAAAATTTTTCATAAATCTAAGCTTTGTTATGGACAGATAGAGTACATTATGCCTTATCCTATCAATGATATTTTGTTTCAACCTCTTTCTATTCTAATTGTTCGCTTCCTCAGGCTTGTTCTTGTACTTATATCAGCCACTACTTGGTATTTTTAAAGATAAAATAAAGTCTTCTCTGTGTGCAGGCTTTAAAATATGCTCATTTGTCGTAGGTAGAGCCTCTGCTGCCAGCAGGCATCCATAGCCTCGACAGTGTTACCTGTTACCCAGCAATGATCCTTTATCCTGCTTAAGGCTATCTACAACCTTCGAAGAAAAATCCACATCGACACTTTTTCCTTTTTTATTCTCAAAGAACAATGTCTTGGTTTGGTAGCCGAAATTATGACACAGTCATTCACTTGATTTATACTTTTGCTGAACAAGCTGGCTCATGATGAGACCCCTTGTCTTTTGATTGCAACAATCTTGAGTCGTTGCCCTGTTTTGGTGGACAGTATTGGCAAAGTCAGCAAGTTATAATATCTGTGATCATGATAAGCCGGCTCGTGATGAGAACTCTTATTCTTTGAGATATAGTGTTTCTCGGATTGTTCCTCTGAATGCTGCGATTTTCTTTAGCGGGGAGGAAGTCATTGTTTTTCCTTAAGAAAGCTCTGGACGACAATAATAGAGTTTGAAAACAGCAGTCTTACAGAGAAGCCTTATTTTGCTATTGATACCTTTCATTGTGCTGATATAAAACAATTCCTTCGCTAAAGGTTGTTTTCATCAAATTTTGAAGTTGAAACTAGTATCATCTCTAGGCTAAAGTTTTTAACTGTATCTGTCAATAATAAAAATCAGATTTTCAAATTTTTTTGCTACTTATACAAGTGAAAGCTCAAAATCTGAAAGAGAATTGGTGTATTTTCCGCGAATACCTGTAGTAATCACTCACAATTGGTTTTATTATGAAAAAGAAAAGAAAAACTATTCTACAAAAATAGAAGAATAATCTTCTATGGAAAATATATTTTAAGGATTTGTCCATTAACAGGCAAAGAATCCCTTCTACCTGCTAAATCCTGCAACACAAACGTTGATGGACCTATGACTTCAACAATCTGAAAAGGACCAAGCCACATCTTTTGAAATTTCGTATGTTTGCCCTTTTCTTCATGAGCCTTATCCCATTTCAAAACTAAATCTCCCATCTGAAAACTTTTTATGGTCATTATGCTTGAATCGAAAGAGGATTTTATTAGTGCTTGGTGATGAGCATGGGTTTTCTTAGCTTGTTCTTGTTGTTCTTCTAATTTAATTATTTCCATTTGTCTTAGTTGTATGGAGGAAGTAGATACTTCATCGATGTATTGTACTAAAGACAAAGAGGGGATGAATAAGTGAGTTGGAAGAACCACTTCTTTCCCATAAACTAAATTAAAGGGAGAAGTGCCGATTGAAGCTTTCTTCGTTATTCTATCTGCCCATAAAGCATTTGCCAAACCTTTGTGCCAATTCTTTTGGTTCTGGTCAACTGTTCTTTTAATAATCCTGATTAGGTTTTTATTTGTTGACTCAGCTAACCCATTACCTTGCGGATAGTAGTTGGCCGAATATTTTAGTTTGAACCCTCTTTTAAGTGCAAACTCAGTCATTGCATTTCCAGAAAAGTATGATGCATTATCAAACATTAAAGCCGTTGGCAATCCAAACCTAGTGATTATAAATTGATCTATGAATTCAATAATATTTTCAGAATTAGCTGTCTTGAGAGGAACTTCTTCTACCCATTTAGTAAAATAATCTGTTGCCGTGAGGATGTATCTATGCTGCTTAGAAGAGTGAGGAACGATCTCACCTATTATGTCCAAGCCCCACTGACTGAATGGTTGCTCGATGTTTACCGGCTGTAGTGGCAGGGATGGTTTCTTTTGTCTTCCAGCAGTTGTTTGGCAGACTTGACATTTCCTTACGTAACAGTGTGAGTCTTTGAACAGCGTAGGCCAGTAATATCCTGCATGTAAGATCTTATGTGCAGTAGCATCTCCAGCATAGTGCCCGCCTGCTGGTCCGTCGTGGAGTTCCTGCAAAACTTTTTCAGCTTCATTTTTCTCAAGACATCTAAGGAGAATAGAATCATAATTCTTTCTAAAAAGAACATCATTTATGAGCTGATATTGTTTAGCTTTCAATCTCAGAGCTCTTTTCTTAGTGTGATCTAGGTGTGATGGAGCATATTCGTTCCTAAGGTAATAAATGATGTCAGCATATAATGATTCTGCATCGTTTAGGCTTACCTCATACAGTTGTACCTGTTCAGATGAATTTTCAGAAATCTGCGATGCTCCGGCCAACATTTTGCAGAAGCCTTGACCTCTTACAATGTTTGCTGGCTTGATCTCAAGGTCGTATTCCTGTAAAGCAGTGATCCAATTTGCTCTTTTCTCACCCACATCCTTCTATACTAGAAGATTTCTTACCGCTGGAAACGGTACTATGACCTTAGTATGGGTTTTAAGTAAGAAAGGTCTGAAATATTTGACCGCTTTGAAAACAGCATATGCCTGTTTCTCCACGTCTGAATAGTTGAGTTCAGCACCTTGTAAATTCGAGCTAAAAAATGCGATTGGAGCTTCCGCTTTTTCTTGATTTGCTTGAGTTAGAATCGCAACGTATGATTTCTCTGAGGCAAATGTGTATAAGATAAAAGATTCTGAAAAATTCAGGGTTGCTAAAGATGGAGCATTAATGATAGCTTGTTTGATCAGGATGAATGCTTCATGTTCATCTTGACCCCATTTGAAATTTGAATTCTTTTTAATCATGGTTTGTAAAGGAGACACAATTCGTGAAAAATCTGGGACAAATCTCTTTACAAAATTGATTTGACCAAGGAAAGATTGCATGGCTTTTTTATTATGAGGTAGGGATATTTAAGAAATTTCTTTGATTCTGTCAAGCTCGATGTGAATACCAGATTTTGACACTATGAATCCTAGAAGTTTCCCTTCACTTAGTGCGAAAAAAGATTTCTTTGGGTTAAGTGAAATCCAATACCTTAAACATTGTTGAAAGATCTGTTTTAAGTCTCTGAGATGGTCGCTTTGCTTCTTGGAGTACACTATTATATCATCCAAATAAATTACTATGGATTTATTGACCAAACCCTTGAATGCGATGTCCATGGCTCTCTGAAATGTAGCACCGGCATTGATCAAACCAAATGGCATCTTCCGATATGCGTATGTGCCCCATTTAGTTCTGAATGTGGTTTTCAACTAATCATCGGGATGTACCAGCACTTGATTATATCATGAAAATCCATCCAAGAAAGACATCAGTTCTGAGCCTGCTACTGCCTGTAATATCTGCTCCATAGGTGGGAGAGGAAAATTGTCTTTTAGAGAGGCTTTGTTGAAATTCCGAAAATCGATGCAGATTTTAATATCTCCGTTTTTCTTTCTAACGGGTACCATATTGGAGACCCATTTGGAATGTCTGACGGGGAAAATTATTCTGGCTTTTAACAACTTATTTAGCTCGGTTTTTATTTGATTTTCTAAATTGGGGTGGATCTTTCTCAGTTTCTGTTGGACAAGTTTTTCGTTGTCAATCATAGGAATAGTGTGCTGAATGATAAAAGTGTCGTATGTCTTCAGCTCATCGTAATTCCAGGCAAAGACATTTTTATATTGTCTCAAAAGACGAATATATGCTAGTTTTTCTTCAGGGGCTAAGCCGATGCCTAGATTAATGTTTTGTGGTTTATCGTCGGTTCCTAGGTTTACTAATTCGTAGTTCAGAGTTGAACTGTAGAGCTTTGAATTGGTAGACCTTTTAAACCGATTTTTTAAATCGTATAGGTCTTCTAACTTAACCACTGATTTAGGTATAGCATTATCAATGCCATTTTGTTGTATTAGTCGATCGTGATGGTCTTCGTAAATTATCTGATTGGAGTAGGATCCTTCGGAAGTGAGGAAATTTACAATATCAGGATCCTCGTTGAATACTCTCCAATTTGTAATGTTGTCAAGGATGGATGGTCTAAAGATTAATTCTATTGAGAATCTATCTGGACTAAACTCTTCGGAGGGAATAAGCCTAGAGGCTACGTTAGCCAAAAGGTCTACGCTTGCGTTTTGGAGTCTCGGGATTGAAGAAATATTGAATGCTATGAAATGCTCAGTCAGATCTTGCACCAAAGATTGATAGTGTTTTAAATGACTTGATAGGCAATGAATAGTGTTACGTACCTGTTTGACAACAATCTCAGAGTCTCCGAAGACTTGAAGATACTTGACGTTCAACCCGATTGCTTTGTATAGGCCTTGCACCAAGGCCTCATATTCTACTGTGTTGTTTGTGCAATTGAATTCGAGTCTGCACGTAAGCATGGTCTTATTTCCTTCTGGACTAATCAGAACGCATCCTGCTCCTGCTCCTGCATTAGATTTAGAGCCATCAAAATATAATTTCCAAAACAAAGATGTATTTACAAGTTTATCTACAAAATTAACACACTTTGAATTATCAGTTTGGGAAAAATTTTCGACTTGGGACAAAACTGAATTTTCTAAGTAAGGTGATGTATGAGCATTGAAATTGCCGAGAAAAGAATCTACCGAGTAATTGCCTATGATACTGCTGTTATACACTACTGCTTAATTTTCTCCCTCCAATTCCGTTACTATGTACTTCTGGTGTAACTCTCGTTCAACCTTTATTTGATTCGGTTTACCATTATAGGGTAACCGCATGTGTGACCAGTCGGTTGAAAAGTATCCATGGAATTTTTCGGACCAATCCCTGCTAAGAATCAAGCCATAGAATTCTGGGATATCAGCCACTAGAATGTCAATAACCTGACATACCTTTGGGTTGGATGACAATCTTATGGTTACTTGATTAAGTTCACCAATCACTTCGACTTGAGATCGATCAAGCTGAACTATGCGCACTACGGATTTTTGTGGTTGAACATTTAACTTGGCACATATTGATCTGGGTAAAATATTCGTTGAAGCACCAGAATCTACCAAACAATTGTGCACATTTTTATTGAAAATTTCATAAGTGAGAAGGAAAGGGGGAGTGTGAGAACTTGATCTTCCTCCAATCAAGGCGATGTCATTAGGATCAATCTTATTAATCGTGTTGGTTGGAGGTTTTCCCATGTTGTGGGAAGCTACAGCTGTAGGCAAAGATGTAATAGGCATGGCATGTAATTCTTTCATCATTATCTTCTGTTGATGTTTCAATTTGCTCAATTCGTAAAGGGTAATATTAGCCCTAGTCTTTTTCATGTCATCAATAATGTTGTATTCCATTTCATCCGACACTATTAGTGTTTTTGATGGAGTTGTTTGATCTGATTGGACCGGGCTAGGTTGAGTCGCTTTAGTGGTCGTTTTTTTTGTTGCGACTTTATCTTTTGCTGTAGAGCTTGTGCTCTTCTGCTTAGGGGTAGTTTGGGGAGGATCAAGTTGATTTTTGCTTCGTGTGCTAACCGGAAATGCTTCTTGATCTTCTTCTTGTGGGAGGATGAAATCCCACATTCCTTGTAATTCCACAACTTCTTTGTCATCAGTCTGCCCTTCAGTGGTATTCTCTTTTTCTTCCTCTTCTTCGGATTCGACATTTGAAATAGCATTGAGTGGTTTCACATCCATCGAAGGACCTCTTTTAAAAGCTCTGTAGGGTTTTTTCGAAGAAGTTTCTGCTACTTGTTTTTTTATGTCAATCATCTCATTGGACATGGTCTTTAATACTTTTTGCAATCCTTCCAAATCGAAAGGGTCTTTCGTTTGTTTCTTCTTGGAGTCTTCCTTGAAGGTGACTTTTTTAGACTTGCGTTCCTCTATCGCAGATCTCTTTTCCAGGGCTATTACGCGTTTCTCTACTGCTATCGCCTCTGTCAAGTTTTCAACTAAGGTTGTTTTATTTTCCCTATCCACGAAGATTGCTAAGTTTGATGGTAAGGCCGTAATATACCATTCACATCGTACTTCTTCGCTGGGTTGGGAAGCAGTGGGAATTTTGTTGAGGATCTTATTGAACCGTAAATTGAAATCTTTGATGGGTTCTCTAGCCTCGGCTTTAAGATTGGATAGGTCATTGATTAACGTTGCCGTTGATCTGTCATCACCAAACTTGGTAAGGAATTGACTTTGGAAAATGTCCCAACTTGTGATAGACCCGGAGGGTAATGAAAAGTACCATGACCCGGCTGTTCCTTGCATTGTATAGGGAAAAAGCTGAACAACATCATCTTTGTTAGTAACTCCGTTGAGATTGACAGAAAGCATGAAATTGTTTATGTGTTCTTCAGCTAGCATGCCTACTTCTGGATTGAATTTGGGTAGCCATTTCTCAGGATGGGCCGGTATTTGACTCAAGGGTGGAGGCATTAAAACTGCCCCAGGATTATTCCATGGAGACTGGGCCATCGTTGAGTTGCTAGTGAATGAAAGTGTAGAAGATGATCCCTGTGGCTGGGAGGATGAGTACACTATGATCGTAGGTGATTGAAGAGGGGTTGTGGGAGTTCCAGTAAGCGGATGGATGATGGTTTGGGATGAAGATGTGGGTGGCTGACTTCGCGGTGAGGGAGTTGAAATGGATGACGTAGATGAAAGAGTCTCACTGTCAGACTCTTGTGGTGTTTTCCTCGCTCTTTTCCTGGTGGGGAGAGGCAATTCAGTTGGCTGGATGCCAAACTTTTCACTCTTTAATCTAGTCAGGGGATGAGCAGGATTGTACTGCGAAGTCACGCTGCTTTGAGATTTATTAGACCTCTGAGTAGAAATGGAAAATCCCTGGAGTTTGTGAATCAGAGTTTGAACTTCAGGGGGTTCAATGGTAAATTGGTCTAAAATATTAGGGTGTGTAGCAGCGGTTAATACTCGAGCGACTTCTAACTCTGGATTTAAACGTACTGGGGAAGTCGGGGGAGTTGATGAGGGCGATTTACTCTCAGAATGGTATTTAGGTTTTGATTTAGGTGCCATTCATAGTTCGGGCCCTCCTTCTAGCGCCAGATATGTTGAAGCCCTGAAAATCGGGTCGACAACAAGGGGGATACCCACTCGGTCCAGACCTTGGTTGGCAGCTCCTTATCCGTTTGGTATAGCGGGTCCGACTGGGGATAATGGGACCAGTTTCCCAATCTAAGGGTGTGTGTGTGCAGAATTGGATGTTGCTGATCTAAGGATACTTAAAGCTAATCTAATTCAAACTTTTAAACTAAATCTATGCTATTGTAATCTAATGAAAAACAGCACATCTAATCTATGCTAACCCGGGGTGTATTTCTTCTATTATGCGATCTAAAAAGATTTCAAACAATAACTGGTAATAAAGATCATTCAGCTATCATAAGAATAGAAATCAATTAAGATGAACTACTTTGCATAAAAAGTTAGGCAAAACAGTTGTGAACAGCATATCGCATAATAAGTTATTCATATATCAGACATAAATAAATGGCTCCACCGTACAAAAGTGCCAAATGGTAACTCACACATTCATGCAATAACATATAAACAACTAAAACTGTATATCACTTTAAGAATATAAGCAGAAATGGTTAAGAGATAAAAGTACCATTTATGACTGATCCTACTCATAAGCTTCAAGCAACAATGATTTATCTCTCCTTGCTCTAACATCTACTAAGAGTACAGAAGTGCAACATCAGTAGCAGATATCAAATGCAAACATTAATAAACCTTGATCCATCCATTCATCAAAGACCCCCTCCGAGGGTGCAAAAGTGCATGTTCTGAGGACAAGTTTTTTGACAAATTTCTGGACCCTTCTCCAAATGCATGAGAAGGGTTTAAATACTGCTAACTAATTAACTTAATTACATAAATTTAGGATACGGTTTAAATGACCGCCCTTCTTCTAAAGCAAAACTATTTCTAAAAACTGAATCTAATTCCTAACTATTTCTGCATTTGCTCCTTAAATGTTGCGAGCATTCAACATTCGCCTGGGAAGAATCGGCTGGTTGCCTTCTGCTTTTGTTTGAGTTATGCAAACAGAAATGGCAAGCGCTGGCACCACTTTTTAGTACACTAGAAGATATTTTTGAGAATTATCTTCTGGTTGGGCGAATTTACTGCGTATATACTTGGCAACAACCCAAATTTCCCTCAAACTGCTTCTGCTTTTGCTATTTCAGTTTCCGGACTTGCGAATGACTAAGCAAGTTAGGGACTTTGTTAATCGCGCATCGAAAAATGCCTCTGTTCTTTGATCCGGGCTTTTCTGGTGCGTTTTCCTTCTTTAGCGCCTTTTTCCTTTACCGGGTAGAAGTTTCAGGATTTTTTGTAAACATGCTGCTTTTGTGAGCTTTCGGACCCTGAATGTTGAATCACCTATCAACCTCAACATCTGTTGAGTGATACTCTGGAATCTGTGGTTCTGTTGCATACGACATCCGTTCATGAAGGCATCTCTTCTCTATTCTCTGAGCATTGACGCTTTCCCCTTTTCCTTAGATGTTTCCTGCTCATTGCTTCATATTGTTTCCTGTTTTTCATTCCTGCAGTTCACGCAAAGGAAAAGAGTAATGATAATAAATACTGATACGAAAGCTCTAACCTCTATGAATGTATAAAATCATGACATCCATCATGAACTGACTCTTCGAAAAAACACAAAACTGTCCTTCACTGACACTTTGGCATATGTTCATTAATTTCCTTTAAGGCGCGCGCCTAATTTTGGTTTATAGACAACGTTTCTTGAATGTTGAGCCGAGGAAATTTGCGATGGGTGATAGAAGCGTCGCGTCATCACATTACCTATATGTGTCATCGCAAATTTTTTCAGACCGGATTATCGCAGATCGCAGATCGCGTTTATCGCAGATCGCAGCATCGTGGATCGCATGAGTCATTAAATCATTGTGTGTTGCTTATGCGATATTGCGATATGCGACGTCGCACATCGGCTGTAGGAGATTTCTTAAGATTTTCATTTAAGAGCGCTTCTTAATGTGTGCGATGCGATGAATTTCGCGTCGCTTCTTTGCAGTTTTTATTATGCTCATAAGGGGGTGTTTTATCTTCTCCACGCGATGCGACATAATTTCAAGGAGTAGAATACAAAAAGTTTTATAAAATGTTTTTTGAATTTTTTTATTAAGGGTCCCCATTTGCTTAGTGTTATTGCTAATACTAAACAAAGAGGGGGGTTGTTGGTGGCCACAACACAAGGGAAAAAGTTTCAACACTACAAAGGACCACAAAAACAGTCATCAACGAGAATTTCATAAAAAGGAATGATCTTTGCATCCTCTTCATATCTGTGATTCAATTATACGTTAGGGAATGTTCTCATTTATTTGTTTGATTGTTACTAGGCTTGATTTCCAAGTCTAGGGAGATTTGTTATGTCCGTAGAATGAGATTTTTCCAGATAACAATTTGGCGACTCCACTAGGGAACGATTAAGTGATTCAATGGCTTCTTTTACTCAATATGGCCTTCCAACACCTTTAAGGCTTTGCTTCGATACTTAGAATCTAGTTTTTTGAGACTTGTGAAGTATTTTTGGCTTTTTCTTTGTGTGTCTACTTGTCACACTTTGCCTTTATCAACAGAGAAACACTTGCATACTTTACCTTCACAAACAGAGTGACACCACATTGGTGTCAACTGTGTAAGTGCAGAAACCTTAGAAAGGTCCAAATAACTAAATTTTTACCCTTTGGGTCTGCAAATTTTTGCTTGCCATGATTTTTTGGGTTTGTTTTCATCAGGAAAAAGTCAACCTTAAATTTGAATTGTTGTATTTAATTGTCTTTTTTGAGAAATTATTTATCTTTACTTTTTAGGGTTTTGGGTTTGATTGGTTTATTGATCTATCAAAAAAGGGTCTTTTGCTTCTGGAATTGGTTGTATCAGTCTCTTTTCTTTTAGTAAATCTGATCAAATATTCATTTATGCATGTTGTAAAGAATTATTTCATTGATTGAAAAGTTAGTAATTCTCACAAAAGATAGCTTCAATTTGAATTTTTTTGTTTTATTAGATTGAATTAAATAGTGATTATTCTTTCTATAAAACACCAAAAAAGAAAAATACATTTTCTTTTATTGGGACTTGATTGAAAGAGATTTTTCTTGGAATTGTTATTTGGTTTGTCTTTTGAAATTTGTTTGCAAAAGGGAATCATTGCATTTTTGGGTTGTTTGAAAATATTTCTTCCTTCTTGTAAATAAGATTTCATCGAATTGAAGAGGTTATAATTTCATATTCATTGCATTAGTTTGGAATTACCTTTAATGAAAAGTGAGACAATAAAATCAATCAAAGTATTTAAAATAAAAAATTGATCAACAATAATCACATTTAGTGTGGGTCTAGGTTAGAAGATGTGTTTCAATGTATATAAACATATGAGTTTTCATTTCTTGTCATTATTACATTATGTGGGTGGTCGATATTCCATGTACATCAATGTATATAGGCTTGTTATTCCAATAGGAAGGCACTCCACTTATGATGAGTATATAGGAATGCTTCCCATTGTATAGTTACACATTCGAAAACACTATAATGGATTGTACTTCCATGTACCCTCGAGTATAAAGGAATCCCCTTTCTAGGTTGAAAACCATCCATATGTAACTGAGTCAACTATATTATTGTATGTGATACATTGAACACAACTTTGGGGAGATTACCTGCACGTACATAATGGTATATAGCAGCCCACATAAACTTGGTAAACCTTTGATACCTAGTAACCCTTTTATTTTTACTGATACTATTTATTTGATTGATTAAAATTGTGAATTTAACTATCATACATTGTCAAAATTGTTAATTAAGTTTCACTTTTTAGTAGACCTATGGTTGAATCTAACGACAACAGTTCTAGAATTTTCCAATCAAGGAACCCATATTAAAGGGGATCCTATTCCTTTTCCTTGCTTTGGAAATATTGGTCCTCACATGGCTATAATGTCTCTTCCTTGATTCATGATAGGTTTTCCAGTATGTTTGTTTTCAACCTCAATGGTATCAAATACCTAATTTGTTTCACCTCAACTGAGTACTTCACCTCAACAAACACCAACCATATGTTGATAGTTTACCTTCTTCACCCATCATGTCTTCTACCCTTTCTTCTTATTCACTTGATGAAAATATTAATGCTAGCAATCAAGAGGCTATGAAGACAAAGAAAAGGAGTAATATGAAGAAGAAATATAAGAAAGGATTCAACCAAGCAATCATTAATGTGAGTGTTGATAATGTTGAGGAAACCTACAACATGCATTGCAAGCCCAATCACCCTTTCAAGCTTTGTAAGGGTGCCCACCTTATTAATGATTGTCCTAGTATACCTAGAGTCTTAGAAGTGTGGTCTACATATTCTCATCAAATTATTGTTGGTACATCAACCAATGATTATAAGGTTCCTAGGAAAAATGGTAAAGTTAGGTTTCCTTTTAGGTTATGCAAAGGGCGAGTCATCAAACTCACCTTGTCCCTTAGATGGATGAAGCCTCTAAATTGTTGGAAAACCTTTCTATTTATCAACAACAACTTCCAATTGGTTACTGTAAACTTTCTCCCATTCTATCGTTAATTGACGAAGTGATTGATCTAATTCTAAGTGCAGTCAATCCCACTCTTCCATTATAAAGTGAAACCCATAGAACTTAGGTTGATGAACCATTGGTTGATCAAGTGGTTGAATCGATTCCATCTTCGGTTTATCCCATTATCCCTTTAGAGAATGAAGTTAATATCTCTTAGGTTCTTCTTGTTACTTTAGGTTCCACCGCACAAGCAAGCATTTCACCCATTTCCACAAAACCCATTTAAGTATTGAGGTCATTTCCTTTGATTGGAAAAGACTGATAGAACCTCGTATCCCTTGTTGCATCCCTTTCCAAATCATTGTGTAGGCTTCTGATAAGAACATGAGTCACAGTATTATAGATGAAGGTGCTTCTATTATTATTTTATTCTCAACCGTTTAGCAAGCTTTGGGTTCCCCTCATCTTGTGTCTGTTACTAGGAATCTATTGTATTTTAACAGAAGGGCTAGTGAACCTTTAAGGATCCTTCCACAACTTTCAGTTAATTTGGAAGGGAAAATTGTTTGTATTGATGTTATGGTAGTCCGAGGCCCATTGGATTTCAATTTGATCCTTAGGCAAGATTATGTCTATGCAATGAAAGTTGTCGTCTCCACACTCTTTTGTGTGATGTATTTCCCTCATAATGGAAACATTGTGAATATTGAATAGCTTTTATTTGGTGCCTTTGATATGACTACCAACCTCCCAACCTCCCTAAATTTCCATTATAGGTAAGTGGTATCCACCCCACCACAAGTTAATTATGTCGCATCGTTTCCCATGCTTTCACTTACCGATGAAAATGAGCCTCTCTCTTTATGCTCAACTTCCTTTCCAAGGAATTGTTCTTCTATATGATGAAGCCTTCTTGGAAGAACAAGGTTTCATGAGCATAGCTCTTTTCCTGTGTCAATATCATTAAAAAATGAATTACGTCATCATGAGCATAGTTCCTTTTCTTGTGTCAAGATTTAAAAAAAATGAAATGAGGTGCCATCAACGTATTTATTTCTTGTGTCAAGATAAATAAAAATGAAACAAGGTGCGATGAACATATTTCGTTTTTTGTATCAATAGCGTAAAAAAATGTAACATGGTGTTACGAGCATATTTATTTTCCCGTGTCAAGCTCGTTGAAAAATGAAACATACCTCCTCTAATTGATTCATGTCTTTTACTAGATCTCATAAATGTTGAGTCGAGTCTTTCACCTGATCTCGTAAATGAACCTTCATTTCATCTGCCTATTAGTAACCAGTGGTCTACTTGAGCGAATGAAACGAAGCTTGGGGGGATGTTCCTTTGGTCATCATGCTATAATTAAGCCACTAACATTTTCCATTATGCTGGGGGCCATGGAACCTATCTCAAGCACAATTTTTTCTCTATTTCAAGCTTGTATAAAAATGAAACCTATCTCAAGCACACTTTTTCTTTGTTTTAAGCTTGTGCAAAAATTAAACCTATCTCAAGAAAAATATTTTCTCTGTCTCAAGCTTGTATAAAAATGAAACCTATCTCAAGCACAATTTTTTCTTTGTTTCAAGCTCGTGTAAAAATGAAACCTCTCAAGCACAATTTTTCTTTGTTTCAATCTTGTGTAAAAATGAAACTTATCTCTGTTGGAAATATAGAGAGGGGGGTGAATCAATATTCCTTAGCAATTATAACTTTTAAATCTTTTCAGAGCATTATTTAATCTTCAATTATTATTAATGTTTATGCAATAATAAAAGTAAATAAAAGAACACAGTAGACACAAGAATTTTAGGTGGAAAACCGCCTCCAAGTCAAAAACCACTGAATGCTTTTCTAATAAATTCTTTAATCTTCAAACCCAACTGAAATGAAAGAAACAACTTCCTAGAATTCTAGAAAACCATTCTTCTCCGACTCCCATGGGAAGGACGCCCCAACACCCTAGTTTCTTCAGTAGTCAACTAAATGGATGCCCCAACACCCTAGTGAGCCTCAACTCGCCCTAGCACCACCCTACCACACTAAAGTGTTTGCAGGCCCCAATTTATAGGTGAATTCATTCACTTTCCTAGCACCATCCTACCACCCTATAAAGACAAAAATTAAATACAAATGTGTGGACTCCCATACCAGGGAAAATGATCCATGATACAATATGATTTACAATGATTTTGACCAAACACCCAATCACACTATGACTTGCAACCCAACCATGACATCATTCCAATAGAGACTCCTATACCTCCCAATAATGCCTTTTCGACTCTAGGCAGATTGACTCTTTTACAATAATGACTCTTCCAATGATGACACTTTTACAAATGGCTCTTTTACAACTTTGCAATGATGAATCTTTTTTTTTTAACATCAGCGGTTGCTATATTACATTTCGAAAAAGGGAGACAATGGAACTTATCTCCTGTAATACATGATTATTCGCCGAGTGGTACTAGGAGTGAAGGATTTACAACAGGATCCTCCTGGTTCCCGCCACTTAGGCTTTGAGATGAAAGCTAAACTGCAGTATATCCTGACAAATTGAAAAACTAAAAGGCGACATTTGCAGAACATTTTCACTTAATATTAAGATGATTGTTGTGCCTGACTATGATAGCTGAGGAGAAGCCTGATTTGCCAAATTGAAGCGCCTGACTGCTCCGCACCAATGAAGAGGAGGAGCCTGATTGTTTAATTGTAGATTCTGGTTGATCTGCGACAAAAATGGAGAAGAGAACAATTCTTGAGGGGTCCGAGGCTCGATCCTAATGCGTTGCCGTGGGAACGCTATCCTTGGTGCACTGTAATTGAGGGATGTTGCCCGAATAGAGGATCCATGAGGGAGGGGTGCCCGAAAGCATCCAGGGGAGGGGGAATATGAGATAGGGGGCATATACCGAGTGTTATTTTGAGCAGTGTGGGAGAGAGGTGGGTTGGTGAAAGAGATGGGACTTTATCGAGGATGTAGGAGCGATGGGATCTGAAGGAGCGACCGCCTAGCTGGAATATTGTACACTTTATTTTTCTGAATGCTCCTGACTCCTTTGTCTATCTTAATCACGATGAGAGAGTTATAGTTCTTCGATCCTTCCACTGTGTCTGTACTTATAGGTTTGATGCAAAGCTGGTTGAAAGAAATGTTGTAAGCAGTCATGGAAAATATTGGGTAGTCTCCACTCCGTTGCAAACTAAGCAACCCTGAGATCTGGCGCACACCTTATTGGCCTGTTTATCTGCATCTTTGTTTAAGCTACGCAAAACATGATGGAAGCGTAGATCTTTCATATGGTGAGCTAGGCTTTGACAGCGGCTTAAAGTCTGCTGGAGGTGCACATTGAGGGGGTCTCTCTTCTGGGCCATGGAACTGATGACCATTGCTGAATCTCCAAAGATGGAGGCTGCATCGATGCCTAGCTTCCCAAGCTGAAGAAGTCCCTGATATAGTGCCAGGGCTTCTGCCCTGTTATTGGAGATATGTCCTAAACCCCATTCATATGATAAAACAGTTTCTCCATTTTCATCAAGGATCACTCCTCCAGCCCCTGCAGCCCCTGGATTCGACTTTGAAGCTTCGTAAAAAAAAAGACTGTACCTTTTGGAGTGTTGAATCCAGGCAGCAAACTCATTTTCTTTGAGTCTTATTTTCCAGTTCTGAGGGACAATGTTTTGCCTGTTGCTAGCTATGCTACCTGTGTGCCTGCTGTTGTTTTTGTCCAACAAATGACCAATGAAACTTCGTTCTTCCACACTGAGCTCGGTGATGTCTATTCCCCTCTGATTTTTGGCTGATATGGTTTCAAGGGCGAGACCCCTTGCTTTGCTGCAGAGACTTCTAGTATTCGATCCCTTGTCCTTAAAAACTTTTCGATTGCGAGCCAACCAAATATTCCATAACATGGTATAAGGGAGAAGGTCCCATACCCTCTTCGCTATGCTGTTCTTCCTTCTCTTCCAGGGGAAATTCTTTTTCCATTTGTGCAAAATTTCTCCTATGGTGATTTGGCTGGTCCACGGAGTCTGGTTGTTCTGATACAAGTTTCCCCAACATTCAGTAGCAAAGGGGCAACCAATAAAAAGGTGGGGGATGGTTTCCTCAGCAGCCAAGCAATTGGGATAGCGAGAAGGGCCGATGATACCCCTCCTTTGCAGATTTTCAGCGGTAAGAGTCTTGCCTTTAAGAAGAGTCCACATAAAAAATTTGATTTTTGGAAGGGCCTCGGACTTCCAAACAGCCTTCCAATGATTCCAGATTGGCATCGGGTGGTTGCTGCTGCAGAGGAATTGGTGAGCAGCCTTAATGGTGTATGAAGATCCGGAAGGGTCCCATCTGAAGCCATCTAAATCATTTTTTTTTACAGGAGCTATGCTATGCAGGTGAGATTGAAGGGCTGACAAGCTGACTTTGAGATTGTTGGGAATAGCAGGAAAGGACCATCCAGCCCAAAGATGGGTTGAAGGATCCCACTGAGAGATCTGATTCAAATGGTGGATACCAGCTCTTTCGAAAAATGAGAGGATGGGATTGACTCCTACTTGCGTATTGATGGGTTGCTGCCCCATGATTTTGTCCGCTCCAATGTTAATGTTGGCTCCTCCCTTAGGAATTTTGGAGGTATTTTGGGCGATTATGGGAATTGCTTTCTTGCATAAGCGCCAGATTTTGGTGGAATCTCTGTTGGGGATGTCTTGATCGAGGAGCTGATGCCTTGGAAAATTTAAATATTTGATTTCCAGGACCCTTTTCCACCATGCAGGAAGACCAGTTATGAGTCTCCAAACAATTTTGCCTCCAAAAGCTAAGTTGAGAAATCTGGGGGATCTGATGCCCAGACCACCTCGATCCTGGGGCTGAATTACTTGCGTCCATCTGATCAGATTAAATTTCTTTTTATCCTGTTTCCCTCCTTGCCACAAGAAATGTCGAAGGATGCCTTCCATTTTGTGGTGGAAGGAGGCAGGGGCTTGAAGAAGAGTGAAATGGTATAGAGGCAAAGAGGATATACCAGATTTGAGAAGGATGAGGCGGCCAGCTGGATTCAGCCATATTGAGCCCCACTGCTGGACTTTCCTTTTCATCTTATCGATTATAGTGTCCCAAACTTCTGCCCTTAAGGGCCCTGCGCTTACAGGAATGCCCAGATATGAAAAATGAGTCCAGTCATAGTTGCATGAGACCCCAAATGTTGCTGCTATATTGTGGAGGACCTGCACTGATGTGTTCCAGCCATAAACACAAATTTTTTGCTGGTTAACCAGGTCGCCAGAGTAATCCATGAATTTGTCCAAAAGGACTTTGAAGCGCCTAGCTATTGTGATGGAGGCCCCCCCAATTAGCAGGGTGTCATCTGCAAATTGCGAATGATTAATATTCTTGACTCCATTCCCAAATTTTATTCCTGTTATTAGGCCAACTCTCCGATGGAAGTCCAGCGTTTTGCTAAATGATTCAGCCATCAGAATGAAAAGATAAGGTGAGAGGGGGCAGCCTTGTCTTAGACCTCGGGTGGATTGGAAAGCTTCACCTGGTCTGCCATTGACGAGAGGGGTGATCCATGGTCCGGTAATACAGGCTTTGATGAGGTTCAGAAAGCCTGCGTCAAATCCCATCTTCTTCAGGACGGCAAAGAGAAAGGAGTGCCTCACTCTATCAAAAGCGTTGGCCAAATCTAGTTTGAGAACAAATCCTTTCTCATTCCTGGACTGGCTCGAATGAATGGCTTCTTGTACTAGAAGAATGGAGTCAGCTATATGACGGTTTGCTATAAACCCCCCTTGGTTTTCAGAGATGAGGGATGGGAGAAAGGGTTTGAGGCGGGAGGCGATGACTTTGGAAAAAATTTTGTAGGAAGAATTACAAAGGGATATTGGACGGAATCTGGCAAATGAAGAGGGTCAGTTTTCTTTGGGAATAAGGGCCAGATGAGTGGCGTTGGTGAATCCCCCTACTTTTCACTTTCGTTGGGTCCACTTTAACATTTTTATCAGGTCTTTTTTAATGGTTCCCCAGAACATTTGATAGAAACATATGGGGAAGCCATCTGGGCCTGGGGCTTTATCAGGTTGAAGAGCCCAAACCGATCTTCTGACTTCTTCCTCGTCAATCTCTTTGGTTAAACTGTCATTTATTTGTTTGCTAATCCCCACAGGCAGATGTTGTAAAAGCTCGTTGTAATCCTCCTGATCTTTGGTTTCTGTTAGAAGGTCTTGAAAATGCTCAGTTGCTATCCTTCGAATGGCATCCTGGTTTTCTTGTTTGTTTCCTTCAGCATCTATAATGGAGCTTACACTGTTCCTTATCTTTCTAGCAGTTGTTTGTTTATGAAAAAACGCTGTGTTTCTGTCTCCTTCCTGCAGCCACAATTGCCTCGATTTTAACCTCCATTTTAATTCCTCTGCTCTTTTAACTCGGCACAGTTGTGAATAGAGGTCATCTTCTTGTTGTTTTCTTTCTTGGGTGAGCCCAAACTCTTCTATCGCCCTTTGCGTGCTATTGAGATTATTTTTAAGCTCCTTTTTTTCCTCTTCAGGTTCTTTATAGCTTGTTTTGGCCCATTCTTTAATTGCCTGTTTGGTTCTTTTTAGTTTGGACTCCCAGATGAATCCAGGGGATCCTTCGACATGCTGACTCCAGGTTCTGAGAACAATTTCGTTTACTGCTGGTATGTTGTTCCAAAGAGAGCTATACCTGAAGGGTATTGGCCCCAAATTGCTGTGTTTTTCCAACGTGAGCGTGATGGGAAAGTGGTCTGAGACAGGGCATGACAAAACGCTGGCATACCCAACCGAAAACCTGGAAAGCAACGAAACGTTAATTAAAATTCTGTCTAAACGTTCCATGATGTTGCCTGCGCCAATCCTGCGGTTGCTCCATGTATATCTCCGATTTTTGGGAACAATGTCCATTAGATCATATTCTTGCATAATGTTTTCCAAATGGGTTCTGTAGGGGTCAGAAATGAAACTGCCGCCTCTCTTTTCATTAGCGTGGAGGATTAGATTGAGATCGCCTCCCAAAATGATGTTAGAGCACCCTTCTTCGTCAATATTGGACTTTAGATCGCACCAACAGCAGTCCTTGTCTCTGTAATGGTTGGGCACATATATATTGTAAATAATTACAGTTTGCATGTCTTCTTTGTTTTCTAAGACTGTTTTGATCCAGTGTTGGTTGATGGTTTCCGAATTGCAGTTCCATATATTATGATTCCACATAGTGGCTATACCTCCTGAAGCTCCTCTTGCTTCACTGAAGCTTCCTTTAAACTGTTTCTGCTGTTCAATGATACCATTCATTTCCCGCTGACCTTGCTTTGTTTCTTGCAGCAAAATAATTCCAGGCTTCTCATGATGTATGAGATCTCTAAGGGCAACTATCTTGGAGGGGTGCCCAAATCCCCTGCTATTCCAAGACAGGATTTTTATCATTGCAGGTGTGATATCCGGGGTGGTGCTTGCCCCCCTTGTTCCTTGTTGTCTGTTTCTTTGTCATGCTGACTCAGGATGAAGGATTCTATGGGTGTCTGGGTTCCCATAGCAATGTCTTTCTGCGTGTTCTCGTTCCGACGCTGCTTGGCAGATTTCCTGCCCGGACCAGGCTTCTTATAAGTATCAGTCGATCCTCCCTGATCTTTAGAAGAGCCCCTGGTGATTCTGTTTATAGGAGGGTCCTGAGGGGGCTATGTGGAGGTGATCAGGGGCAGGGAGTATTTAGGAGGGCTTTGGGGGTGGCTCTTATGGGAGGGAGGGTCAAGGGAATGGTCTTCAGGGAGAGAAAGAATAGAAAAGGGGTTAGATGAAGGGGGCGGAAGAGGGGAGAAGGGGGGAGATTTGGAGGGTGCAGGAGGGGAGGGGGAAGGATGGCCTTCTGTTGAAGTCGATGGATCTGCTTCATGGGTGGCTTTGATTAGGGAGGTCGAATTTTTTTTTTAACAACTTCCCATTGTTCCTCTTGAGGACCATTTTCTACATTAATAAGCTTAGTATATCGATTTGAAAAGTGGCCGTACTCGTGACATACCTTGCATTTGAACAGGATCTGCTCGTAGTCCAGCTGCTGAATATGGCTCCAGTCATCCACTTTGAGCTTGATGGCTTCAGGGAGGCCTTTGCCAAGATCCACTTCCACGCAGATCCGAGCACAAGCTTGCATGTTGTCCTTGGGCTCGCTTCAGTCAACATATTTTCCCACTGCATTCCCTATGGCTCGAACCGAATCATCCCCCCAGTAATGGAGGGGGAGATGAGGGAGCCGGACCTAAATTGGGACACCGCAGGGCACATCAAGCTCAAGATCAAAATCAGGGGTCCATTTGTTGAGATACAGGACCTTAGAATCCAGGAAATAGGGCCCATTTCTGAAAATTAAATCCTTGTCTTCTTTGGATTCAAAGTGAAATGTAAATTACCCTTTCCTGCAGAATCTTATGGATATTTTCCCTTGTATCTTATCTGACTAGTTTCTCTCGACCCATCTTTGGACGATTTTCGGAGGGCCAGAGGCCCGTGAACTATCCAATGAGCCCTTTTTCTGCCAGCAAAAGAGCAGCCAAGCGAGGAAGGGCAGGAGGCAAGTGAACTTCTTGAAGGCCATCGAGCTTCTTAACAAATTTTGAAACAATAGGTTGTGGGCGCTGTTAGCTTTGCTGAACAAAAAATCAAAATTGGATTCAAAATGCTCTCAAAGGCAGCGAATATACGTATAGTCATGCTCAAGATCCATTCATGCTGTCAAAACACTCATGTTGGGCTAAAAGGTCTTCCACCGATAAAATTTTGCGAGAGAAAAGCCCTTGGGAAGGCGGAAATGATCTATCGGGAGGCCTAAAGCACTCCAAAACAAGCAAAATTCAAAATCGCAGGCCTAGCAGTTCAAATGAGCAACAGCCGTTTGATCTGGCCGATCAACGGTCCAGATCGCATCGGTGGGTCGAAATTGGAGGAGGCGGGCAGTGGCAGCGACATGAGACTTCGCCGATGAGTGATCGCCGATATCGCATCGGCGTATCGCAATGGAGGATTTACAAAGGGGCAGGTGCAATCGCCGATGGGCCGGACCCGACGGCCATACAACGTTGTGTGCTATAGTATTTCAGGTCCGCAGCTTTCACTCATATCGCATTGGCATTTCGCTGTCGGGATTGTCAAAGTGGACAAGGTCTTCACGTAGGCTGTGTTCCGACCCGATGGGCCGGACCCGGTGACCACAACGCTCCATTTTATATTCTGTAAAGTCTGCGCCCATAGTGTTTTAAATATATTTTGTGTATTTTCTTTATATAAAGAAGATACAAAAAGAAGCTTATGGCAAGCGCCGATCACTGATGGGGTTCGGGCCCGATAGGGTTCTAAAAGGCCAAATATATATATTTCAAGTCCACCAAGGCCAATTTTTCATGTTTTGCGGCAATTTTGCAGTGGCGCGAAAATCATTAATGCAAGCATACAACAGTACAGCGCAGTAGGCAGCTGCCTTCAATTGACAGTATGGCCTAACAGGAAGCACGACGTGCCTCAGATAGATCAACATTTATCAATCATGATTGACCCGTGGGTGAAACTTTCAAGTCCAGATGAAGCATTGTGGGCGGGAAATGAATAGTGTAGCAGTGTTTCATTGTTGCCAAGCCAGGCAATCATATTGGAGCCATTCAATGATTCAACAGCAGCATTTAATCAGCAGTATGGCCGAGGAGGAGATAGGACACCACAGATCCAGTCATAGCATTCAGTGGTTATGGGATTCGCCCATACTTCATCTCACCTACCCTAGAAGGATCGCAGAGCACCAGAGAGGGACAAATTTATTCAAAGCACGGTCAGATTTGTACCAGAGGCCCATTCTTGAATGTAAATATGGTTGGTGGCCATTTATGGGCTTCTCCACGTATTGTTCAGTAGAGATATTTTGTATTGTAGTAGTATATATACTCAGAACAGAGATGTAATGGATTGATGAGTGTTTGATGAATGAGAGCTTATTGTAGCCTTTTAACTTCTGGAGACTGTTAATACTATGAGACCTGCAGCTTCTAGTCTTGATTTCCATTAATACAAGCTTCTTTTGCTATCACCTGCTCACTTTCTACTTCTTCTTCTTGTTCCAGGCTGTGCCTGCTTGCATTTATTTGATGTGCTGTGAATGCTTGATATCAGAGGGGCTGTCATCCCACCTCTGTATTATAATTTAGTGGCTCATTGAAATTGTTTGCAGGTTGCTGTTGTTCAGATAGCAGAGAGCTGTCATCCTCACTGTCTATTGAATGGCAGTGTTGCAGATCCTTTAACTGATTGCAGCTGGCCATCACAAAGTTTTGTGCATCTGCTGGTGCAATCAGTCTTCTCCATCATCACTTTTACCTTAAACCGTGAGTAGTTGGTGGTTGAAAGCCTTGTAGTTTGGGGGTCTTCACCCATGTCTGGGGTAAATTATAGTAGAAGTGGTTATCTGGCTTAAAGGTGCTGCACATCCTTCATTTGTCCATCATTTTATCCAACAAAACTGTTAAATTTTTAATGTTCCTGAGCATCACCGATTTACAACCTAGGTGAGTTTCTTGGGGTGATAACAGGCGCTGAGGAGGCAGTGATTTTACCAAGTTTGAAAAAGCCTGCTGAATGTCGTTCCCCTCCGGTGGAGCCTCCGGAGGGGCCATAAGCGATGAGTGAAGAACCAGTTGGCTGCGTTGATGAAACCCTTGGCTACGCGCGCAGCATCTCGAGCTCTATTGCAATGATGAATCTTAGCCTTCACACTTTTTCACAATACATGGATTTTTGTCATGTCTTCAAAGGATGTCCCATTGCAATTCCTCTTTTGCTTTGATACTTCTGCTCTTGAATTCTTTCTTGAAGTTGTACTCGAATCTTCTTCTACCTGCATGCAAAATTTTCTTGGTGAAACCAATCCCAAAACAAAATAAAATACCCTTCAACTTACCTCTGCCTGCAAAACACATGTAAGTGCATAATAATGAATAAATACAAATTAAAATTAAAATGCATACCTAAAGTGTGCTTGTCACTTTTTTGTTGAATTGTTGCAGTAGTAGACAAAGACTCCCACTCTTGATATATGCCTCGACTCTATGCAAGACTATATCCAAAACTGACCTAAAGATATATACAATAAAAAATGATGACAAACCATAGACTTGTGATGCACCAAGTTCTAAGTACAACAAAAGAGACCATTCTATCAACTATGAAAAGACAAGTAACATGAGCTTACAACATCATATAGATTTAGAAAACTTGGTGTAGCATCAAGAGTATGTAGCATTGAATGTGTAGTATCAAGAATAGGACATCCAAAATGTGGTATCAAAACTAACGGTGACATATAGAGACATAGAGATATAACCGAGACCCTGTATATAGTTATGTTGTCCTGCAAAAACATATGTCAGAGATGATACTCATATTTCAAAGGTAAGCACTAATCATACATACCTTGCTATAGGAGACTTACCCTTGACTGTTGATGTGTGGTCCTTACTACAGTGATACTTTAATGCATGCTTTTTCTTGCCTTCTAGGTGCTCAATATTGAATCTGTTGTATCTATGTAATTTTAGATCTCCAGGGTCTGAAAGTTCATACTGTGGTAGCACTTTGAGCCCTCTTTCCAACCTCACATGTGTGATCAATATTGGATTCCTCAAGAAAGAGTTATTCCCCATCTCTGACGATGACCTGATTATTGACTAGTTCAGTAGAGAGAACTTGTACGAAGTGCCATGTGTCACTGTTGTGACCTTTTGCCCTAAAAATGCTACTCAATAAACTAAATTCCATCATATTTATGTGAATATTTATGAAATTTGAATCCAATGCTCACAAAGAAAGTTATGACTATTTTCCTAGTGTCACCCGTTTCACATTGAATTCAGGAGCTTGAAAAAACCCTAACTTCCTCAAACCATATATCCGCAAATATAGCGAAACCAAGATCTGAAATTTGGTCACGAGGTGCATCAAGATTTAGGCTCAAATGGGTTTTAATTTAATCTTCTAAAGCTTCACAGGAAACAAGTTATAGCAAAAATTCCACAATGACATGTATGAAGCCACAAAATCCCTACTAGAGGAGGATATGAGGGTCATTATTTATATGAATGTCTTGAGTTGAGATGGTCCTCAACAAGTGAACATTGGAGGGATTTTATGAGAATTTTGTTTTATTAATTATTGAATATTCAATGACCACAACCAATTATGAGTGCCATGCCACAACCCCATTGGGTTTTAACCCACTAACTGTGGTTACTAACTTCATACATGAATATGTATCAAACCATGAAGAATTACTTGGTGTGCCATATATCAACGGAAATATCTCGATGAGTAGAATAATTCTAGAAGATCCTTGACTTATAATAGAGTAATTTATTAAGTCAAAGTTCCCATGCAAGATCAGGGTAGCCCTTGGTGCTTCTTGGGTTGACATCAATGACAACCACTGATCAACAATCTCCCCCTTTAGTATTGATGGCAACACAAGTAGTCCCCCTATGATCATGGCACCTATTCCTACTGCCTTATCTCCCCCTTTTCCATCAATGTCAAATGGTAACTCCCCTTGACAAACAACCATCCTATGGACCTATACACACCTCCACTCCCCCTTTCTACTCGAGTAGATATGTGAAAGAGTCTAATGAAAACTTAGGAGAATACCAAGATTTTGGCGAAGATACTCAAATGCTTCATGAGATAATGGTTTGGTAAAGATGTTAGAAATTTTTTCCTTTGTGCCAACATATTCAAGCTTGATATTCTTTTCAGCGACCTTCTCTTTAACAAAATTATATTTAATCAGAATGTGCTTCTTTTTGGAAAGCATCACAAGATTCTTGGAGATACTGATGGAGCTGGTGTTATCACAAAAGATGGGAATAGGCTCATCGAACTTGACTTGAAGATCTTGCAAAGTTTTCTTCATCCAAAGAACTTGAGTACAACAAGATGTTGCCGTGACATATTCTGCTTCCGCTGTGGATAACGAGATTCAAGACTGCTTTTTACTTAACCATGAAACAAGAAAACCACCTATATAGAAAGCTGCTCCACTGGTGCTCTTACGATCATCAACACTTCCTGCCCAATTTGCATTTGTATAAGCTTGGATGACCAGATCATTTCCTTTCAGATACCATATACCATATTCCATTGTGCCCTTAAGATACTGAAGAATTCTTTTGAAGACACTAATATGAGATTCTTTTGGTGCTTCTTGGAATCTTGCTACTTGTCCAACTTCCTACATCATATTAGGTCAGGAGGTTGTCACATATAAGAGACTAATAATCATGGAGCTATACAACCTTTGGTCCACATCCTTTGATGAATTTTCTAAGCTTAACTTGCAACATGTTAACATGGGGGTAGGGACTCGCTTGTAATCTTCCATTTGGAATTTCTTGAGCATTTATTTGATGTACTTGGTTTGATATATGAGTATTCCTTTATCTTGCTGAGAAATATAAAACCCTAAAAAGTATTTTAGTTCGCCAATCATAGACATTTCAAAATCACTTTGCATTTTTGTGGAAAATTCTTTACTTAACCTGTCATCACTGCTTGCAAAGATTATATTATCCAAATATACTTTGACAATTGTTAGGTTATATCGATCCACTTTCACATAAAGATTTTTGTTAGCGCTTCCTTTCTTGAATCCTTGTTGATGTAGATATCCGTCAAGACGAGCATACGAAGCCCTATGAGATTTCTTAAGACCATATAGAGCCTTCTTTAAGCTGCAGACGTAGTATTCTTTGTTAGAGAGTAGAAAACCTTCGGGTTGTTCAATGTAAACTTCTTCATCCAATTCACCATTTAGAAAAGCTAACTTAACATCCATTTGGTAGACCTTGATTTTTCTCGATCAAGAATAAGCAAGAAACATCCCGATAGCTTCCATTCTGGCAACGGGAGCAAATGTTTCTTCAAAATCGATTCCTTCAACCTATGCATATCCTTTACAGACTAATCTTGCCTTGTTCCTGGTAACCTGTAATCCTTCAACTATTTTTCTCCCCCTGAACCTATAATGAAACTGTCATCTTGTTCAAACTACATTCCTGTCAATCGTAGACTTGTGCAATATACTGCTGCATAGACTCCTCCTCTACAAACATTAAGTAGTCAACAAGCCATATTGTTCAAAATAGTGAGTAATTAACGAGCCATCTTGACTTGAGTCATTATCTGAAGCAACTCCTAATTCCTCATGACTTTTTTCTTTTACATATCTTGAAAGGGTAACTATTGAAACCTTATTATCTGCTTTGTCTTCGAGTACCTGTTTCCTTTTCTAGACCTTCTTATTCCTACAATCTCGAGCCATGTGCTCATAGTTATGACACTTGAAGCATTCAATATTGTCCATAGGTGATTCCATATGATATCTGCAACTGCGAGTGCTATGGCCATAGTTATGGCATTTGAAACATTCAATGTTTGGGCCATCTAGCTCGTATTCTCTTTTGACAAAATCATCATGGAAAGTGTCTCGTGATCTTGCAAACCTACTTCTAGGGTTTTGCAGATAATGATTATACGTGTCAAAAACTTCACAATCCCTAGCCATATGTCCATAGTTAGCACATAAAAAGCAATAAACATTAAATAAACGAACATACTTGGAAGATTTTTAATTCTTCTTTGGAGGTGGTGTTATAGATTGTTGTGGTCCTTTGTTCTTGATTGCTTTGGTCTTGTTCTTTGGAGTTGCAACATTCTTATTTGGATTTTCACTTTGATCAACTTCCTTCTTAGAATCATCCTGCAAAGATGTGGAGCTTGTACCTTCATCAACTAGAGCTTTACCATCTTGAATTGCCTTCATTTTTTCTTCTTCGTATGTCTTATCTTGTAAGTGTTCTTTTTGCAATCCCTTGAGTTTGTTGATCTCATCACAGGTTGCATCAAGTTCTTCTTTCTTTTGAGGAAGATCTTCTTGAGACCATATTTTCAAGATCTTCCTTCTTTTTTGTGCCTCCTCAACCTGTAGCTTGAGAAGAGTGGTCTTCTCCACTTCTCTATTGAGAACCTATATTCCTTCTGCTTCTCATTTTGAATCCTAAGCCTGCTTATTTCTACTAAAGATGTTTCTAATTTCTTTTGCTTTTGGTCAACAATGGATATGTATCTTTGATCAGATTCCTTCCTTTCAATTTCTGCTTCCTACATCTGTTGTGTGATCCTGCTAATCTCTGTAAAGGTTGTGTTGAGTTCTTGTTGTTTCTGTTGGACTTCTCTCTTGAGGTCTCATGTCACTATATTCTTGATTTATTCCAATTGAGTTCTAAGACTACTAATCATCTTCTCAGACCCTTCATTTTCTTTGATGAGTTCTCTGTCTTCAATTCTTCTTCCAAAAGTATTGTCTTTTCCTTTTGACTTTTGAGTTCCTTTATCACCTTAATCAATTTATTTTGAAACTCTATTTTACTCATTTCTCCCATTTCTTCATCATAATCAGAAGGATTTGAATTTTCAATAACATCTTGATCCGATTTCTTTGTTGAATAGAAATTATGAAGCTTTTCCCAAAGAGCTTTAGCTGTTGAACATTGACCAGCTTTTGCTTTCACAGAATTTGGAAAAACATTCAAAATTACATTCATGGCCTTTGAATTGTACCTTTTAGCTTCATCAATAGATGTGTCTCTAGAAATAATTGATTCCCATACTCCATGTGCCTGCAAATGTACTTCCCTCTTGGATTCCCATATCTAGTAATTATATGCATCAAAATCAGGGGTTGCTATACAATACTCACTTTCTTCAAATTTTGTTGTACTTGTACCTTCCTTTGAAATCCTTGTAACTTGCTTCTTTGACTTTCCCATCTCTATGCTCTTAAAACTGACTTCCAATGGTTAAGCTGTTACTGAAGGAACCATGCTCTGACACCAATTGTTGGAAACACTGAGAGGGGGGTGAATTAGTATTCCTTAGAAAATAGCACTTTAAAATATTTTCAGAGCATTAGTTAATCTTCAATTATTATTAATGTTTATACAGTAATAAAAGTAAATAAAAGAACACAGTAGACACAAGAATTTTAGGTGGAAAACACCCTTCGGGTCAAAATCCACTGAATGCTTTTCTAATAAATTCTTTAATCTTCAGCCCCAACTAAAATGAAAGCAACAACTTCCTAGATTCTAGAAAAGCATTCTTCTCCAACTCCCACTGTAAGGACGCCCCAACGCCCTAGTTTCTTCAGTAGTCAACTGAATGGATGCCCCAACAACCTAGTGAGCCTCAACTTGCCCTAGCACCGCCCTACCACCCTGAAGTGTTTACAGGCCCCAACCTCTAGGTGTCTTCATTCACCTTCCTAGCACCATCCTGCCACCCTATAAAGACAAAAATTAAATACAAAAGTGTTGAATCTTGTACTAGGGATAATGATCCACGATACAATATGATTTTGACCAAACACCCAATCACACTATGAACTACAACCCAAACATGACATCATCCCAACATAGACTACTATACCTCCCAATAATTCCTTTTCGATTCTAGGAAAATTGACTCTTTTACAATAATGACTCTTCCAATGATGACACTTTTACAAATGACTCTTTTACAACTTTACAATGATGACTCTTGGCCTTGACACTTCTTCACAATATATGGATGGTTGTCATGTCTTTAAAGGATGTCCCACTGTAATGCTTCCTTTCATTTGATACTTATGCTCTTGAATTCTTTCTTGAAGTTGTACTTGAATATTCTTCTACCTGCATGCAAAATTTTACAGGTGAAACCAATCCAAAACCAAAACAAAATACCCTTCAACTTACCTCTGCCTGCAAAACACATGTAAGTGCATAATAATGAATAAATACAAATTAAAATTACAATGCGTACCTAAAGTGTGCTTGTCACTTTTGTTGTTGACTTGTTGCAGCAATAGACAAAGACTCCCACTCTTGATATAGGCCTCGACTCTATGCAAGACTATATCCAAAACTGACCTAAAGATATATACAATAAAAACTGATGACATACCCTAGACTTGTGATGGACCAAGTTGTAAGTACAACAACAGAGACCATTCTATCAACTATGAAAAGACAAGTAACATGAACTTACAACATCATATAGATTTAGCAGACTTGGTGTAGCATCAAGAATATGTAGCATCAAATGTAGAGTATGAAGAATAGGACATCCGAAATGTGGTATCAAAAATAGTGGTGACATATAGAGACATATAGATATAACCGAGACCCTATATATAATTACGTTGTCCTGCAAAAACATATGTCAGAGATGATACTCATATTTCAAATGTAAACACTAATCATACATACCTTGATGTAGGAGACTTACCCTTGACTATTGATGTGTGGTCCTTACTGCAATGATCCTTGAATGCATGCTTTTTCTTGCCTTCTAAGAGTTCGATATTGAATATGTTGTATCTATGTAATTTAAGATCTCCAGGGTCTGAAATACCACCCTGTGGTATCCCTCTAAGTCCTCTTTCCAATTCCATAGGTCTGATAAAGATTGTATTCTTCAAGAAAGAGTTATTCCCAATCTTCCATGATGACCTTATTATAGATTGGTTCAGTAGAGCGAACTTGTACGAAGTGCCATGTGTCATTGTTGCGACCTTCAGCCCTAAAAATGCTACTCAACAAACTACAGTCTGTCCTCTTTTTGTGACTATTTACTAAATTTGAATCCAATGCTTGGACAAAAAGTTATGACGATTTTCCTAATGTCACCTGTTTGACATGGAATTCGGGAGCCTGCAAAAACCATAACTTCCTTAGATCATATATCCAAAAATATAGCGAACCAAGATCTAAAATTTGGTCACAAGGTTCATCAAGATTTTGGCTTAAATGTGTTTTAATTTCATCATCTTAAGCTTTGCAAAAAAATGTTATAGCGAAAATACCACGATGACCTGTTTGAAGCCACAAAATCCCTCTAGAGGAGGATATGAGGGTCATTATTTATATGAATGTCTTGAGTTGAGAGGGTCCTCAATAAGTGAACGTTGGAGGGGTTTTGGGATATTTTTTTATTATTATTAATTATTGACTATTCAATGACCACAACCAATTATTAGTGCCATGCCACAACCCCATAGGGTTTTAGCCCACTAACTGGGGTTAATAACTTCAAACATGAATATCTCTCAAACCGTGAAGAATTACTTGGTGTGCCATACCATATATCAATGGAAACATCTTGATGAGTAGAATACATCTAGAAGATGCTTGACTCAGAATAGAGTACATTGTCAAGTCAAAATTCCAATGCAAGATTGGGGTAGTCCTTAGTACTACTTGGGTTGACATCAATGACAACCACTAATCAACAATCTCGAGTTTAGTCTTTGTTCCTTCTTGTGCTCATAAATACATGAGAATAAGTTACTGAGTATATTTTTATCACTTTTTTAGGTTTGTTAAAACTGAACGAAAAAAGGAACCCCCTGGAGTCATCATTAAGCTCTTTTAGACTCTTGAAATATGAAAATATTTTCAAGCAAACTTGATTATTTCGTGCCCGTAAAAGTATATGAAGAAACATCTACCTAGTATAAGTTTACCCCTTTTACGGACTATGTAGACTATTTACGAAAAATGTATAATTTGATCAATCAAGGTCAAAAGAGTTCTCGCTTATATCATTTTACACTTTTTCGGGCTTGGGGGAATAAACTTATAAAAAAGAACCTTATGGAGTTTCCTTTTCATTTTTTTCAAACTTTCTAGAAATGTGAAAAAGAAGTTGAGTTGCCCCCTTATTAGACTCAAAAAATGTAAATAGTGTAGGACTCATCAATCATGATGAGATCGAATCACTCCTTCCTAGGGTTCATTAAAAATACTTCGAAGGACTTATCTTAAGGATGAGCTTATATTACAAGCATATGTTATCCTCCTCAATATTGCGTAAAAATAAAGAGGTACTTACCATAAATGTGGGGAAAATTTGGGAAAAGAAGTTTGTATTTGGTAGTGAGTCACTCTTGAAAATGACACTCGACTTTCATGTTTGATTGGGTTGGGAAATCCACTTACTTATGTTTTGATCACACCTTCTTGACAGACTTCATACTGGTTTTTGATCCCATATTGAGTCTATGTTTGTAACTATGTATAGTGTCACCAATATGTTCAAGAGAAGTTCAACCTCAGTTAAAATATTTTGCAATACTTATTGCCCTCTTTCACGTTGGCTATCCTTGAGTTAGTTCTGAATAACTTTGTTTGTAATATTCAAAATATTTATGCTTGTTTCGTATCATTGATAGGGGATACATCAAGGCCCTCCTGCGACGGGTCACTTCCTATCTACTTCAATGCATTATCTTGGAAGTTGACTTAGAAACTCCCTTTAGTGCGTTGGAATATGCATGCCTCAATGGCAGGTCTCCTCACTTTCGATGAAATGTTCACATGATTGACATCTGATTAGAATATTTTATGAATGTTCGACTGCAGATCATTCGTCTACACTTCATAGATTGTACTAATGTACCTTGAGAGCCATTGCCATTATTGGTGGTTTCTCTCACATCTATTAATGATTCTCATCATTGACTGGTAATTAGACGGTGTCTTCCATGTTCAACTTCAACACTTTCACTCACATGGTTATACTCATACTATCGAGTGGTAGTGACGAAGACCCTGGATCTAGTTTCATCCATCCAGGCTGCGTGGATTTTTCATGGCTGATGTAAAAATCCACAGTCAATGATGATGGATATGTTCATATTGAGTCTATCTGAGCATGGATCCACGATGTATGTATGGTGGAAATGTCTTTGAATTGCTCAGATGGGTTTTTTCACATTTCCACAATCTATTGCTTTATGTCTAAATATTTTGCATGAAAAAAAATGACCAAAAAATGTATTTTGATACCTTGGTGGATGGAGTTTTTTTGATGAATCCTTTCTTCTAAAGTTGTTTCTTGTAACAGATTCATTTATTTGGTTATCTTTGACTTCTATTCCAAGCTGCTTGTAGATCCTTTCAGAATATTTTCTATCATAGTGGTCTTATATCTTGGTTTCTTCCTTTGCTTGAGATGGTTGTAACTTGTTGATCCTTGATTTCCTTTTGAATGTCGTCTAAGAAGAGAACATGCTTAGCTTGATCCTTTACTTGACTGAAGGCTTCACTTGTATTGTTATTGGATCTTATGAAAGTATTCTTAGATGATTCTCCATATGGTTTCTTTGAGGGTAGTTCACCTTTGAATATATTACAATTTTCCTAATAACCAAGACTTGTCTTGATGAGGGGAGATCTTTTCACATTAAGGATATGATCTAATGGCTCAAAACCTTTAAGGATCTTCAAATTTCAATTTAGTTGATCTAAAGTCTTCTCTAATTCTCCTCTCAAGAACACTATTTCTTCTTCCATTTTTTAACATTATTCTTCCTTTCATTTTAGTTGTTTCGATCAAACCTCATTCATCCTCTTAGTTTATTCTAGTTTAATTTTTAGAGAGAAGATAGAATCTCCATTAGTATCTCTATATTCATATTCTTGCAATTATTGTCCCATTGATGCCTTGAAATTCGCTACACCAACATGGGGGAAAACCATCTGGTCTGGACCTTAAAGAAACTCTTTTTCCATTTGGAGTAGTGGCTCCGACTGGTTAAATTAGGTCTAGTTACCTTTTCCCAATCACCATCAACTTTAAATATGCCTTTAATTGCTAATAGCCAGGGACATCAGATGAATTATTCTAGCCGATCAAGCAAGAAGAATGACCCTTAAGTTGTTTATGTGGAACAACCAAACCAATCTAAAGCTTTGCCTCGAAGAGAGGACTTCTAAGATAACACATGCATGATTTAAATAGTATGAAATTAATCTATTCTACCTTGATTGAAGGAAATAAGAATCCTTCTCCTAATTAAGAGTTGATTTATTAAAAGAAAACATTAAGCAATTGAAGTAAAAATGAAGGACTTAGATCAAGGAGATAACTCTCAAGATCTCACTCCTTGTTAATCTAAATACTAACAATCAAGCACTTAGTAAATAGTTACATAAATATTTGATAGAAGTATATTCAATCCCTAGGGTATATGCATATAAAAACTATTTATTTCCCATGTTTACTTGTTATTTGAATGCGATCTAAAATGGTTGTCTTTAGTAGATGATAATAAAAATTAATCATATACGAAAAGAAATGAAAACTTTTAAGTTAATTATTTTAATTAAATAATTAATTAAAAGAATTGTTAGAGCATATATCTCCATCCAAATAAAACAACAATTTGCTGCTATATGTATTGAAAAATTACAGCATTAGCATATCCAGAAATGAGATGATGTTGAACCATGTTAATAATATACATATAATAAACAAATTGAAAGATGGAATGACTACAAATTATACAAAACAAAACATTAAAACATTGATAAAAGTACCCAATGTATCACGCTTCTTTTGTAAAATACACAATCCTAGTCCTTTTCCTTTATTCCAAAGCTTCCCAAAAGTACAGAAATGTGACTCTTTGAAGCCTCTTTAAACAAAAAAATAAGAACCTAGATCCAATCATTTTAATTAGATGAGCTTATGAAAATACATAAATGTTATCTCCACTCAGCTTTCTTCATAAAATTCAGGACCTGACCCAGTCTATTAGGACAAACTTGGAGATACAAAAATGCAAGCCCCCAAGGATTTCTTACTCAGATTTTGGACCCTTTATTCGATCCATTAAGTGGGCTTAAATAGCAATACATTTAAAAAAAATAACAGTTTTGCGCATAGCACTGAGGAAATTAATGGAATCCCTCAAATCTTGAAAAAATAAAGATAATTTTCAAAGATAATATTTTGAAATGCCATTCTAGCTTATTGGCCTCGTATTTCAATCATAGGATCCTCACATTTGCAGATTCTGTGGAACTAATCTACTTCATTTTCTATGCAACTTTCACCTATTCATTTTTTTCGTTGTTGAATTCTTCATTTATACCTGGAAGACAATAAACCATGGATAAGCAATCATAAATCGAAACTGTGTTTTCAGAAAAAGATAAAACTGACTGAAAATAGACGTCCTGTTTAATTAAATCGCAATTGCTTATTAATTGGAAACATGACTCATTTTATCGCAATCGTATACAATCAAGGAGTTATAATTAAAATCCAATGGGGGCATTTGAAATCAAATCGCAATCGCATTAGAATCGGAAGCATCCCTATCGGAATCAAATCACAATCACAACGAAAGGGATTGAATCGCAATCACAATTAAGCCGGGAGCGGATGAATTATCATCATATTTCGAGCAGGGAGAATCCCTGTCGAAATAGATGAAAATCCGAATCATATTGTTAGGACCCTATAATGTACCTTTTTTCTATCATTACATCCTTTTCCCGCTCATATTTAAGCCTACATTATCACCTTAATCTATTTTTCCAAAGTTACATAATGTTTCTTTTCTTTGCTATATGTTTAATTTGTTTTACATGTAATTTGACATTAGTTTCATACTTAGCCATTAATCAGAAATATATAGTTGCTAAAACAGTTTGAAGACTGCAGTTAATATATCGTTGCTACTTGAAGACCACGTTGCTGAAACAGTTAAAAAGTACACAAATCTCGTCGTTGAAACAGTCCATGATTTGCGATGCTGAAACAATATTTCATATACAATAGTAACAAGAAAAGATAATTAAAGGAGATGTTACACTAGTCGCAATAGCTGTAACTCAGAGCCAACAACATTACAACCACTGTAACAACATTTTGCTACGGAAGATCAGAATATCCTATTCCAGCATAGAAGATTAGATCAGACTAAGAATAGGATTTGTATGTACACATGTAATCATATGCTTAATTGTATTAAGAGATTCTCCTCTCTAAATAAGAAAGGGAAATCAGCATTAGGGAGATTAAGACAGAATACAAAAGGCTTAGCTAGAAGGGAATTACAGAGAAGGAGCGTGTTTACTTTTGATATTGTAACTTGCTACATTGGATAGATGAATAAAAGATCATTTTGAGCATTTCTTCTTAGTTCCTTTTCATTCCTGGGGGATCTTGTGAGAAGGAGAGGGCCCACCTTCCTCACAAGATTCACCCATTAGTTTCTGTAGTGTGTTAATTATTGTTTTCATTCATGCCTTGTTAAAAATCTGTTATGCATTTCTTAGGCACCATTATAACTCTGCTATCTATTGCTGAAACTCTATTATGCATTACTGAAGTCTTGTTTACGCACTGTTAGAACTCTGCTATATATTGCTGAAACTCTATTTCAATTGATTGTTGCATCTTTTTCATACAATTCATTCCTAGGTAATTGTTGATCATTTCGATTGGTAATTCTATTTACAGAATGAGTTTATGAATGTGTGATAGTCAGAGACAAGTGCTGAAGATTCCTACTTTGGGGAATAGGGTCATGTTCTCTATTACAGCATAGTTAGTCTTTTCTTTTGCAGATTGCTGAAAGGTTCCTTTTTCCTAGGTTGTTGTTTCTTAATATAATCTAGGATTCTTCTGATGTTGGTTTTCCTTTGAATCTTGAATTCTGCAATAGAAAAATTGCTTTTACTGTAATTCAAAGTAGAGCTTCAGTCTGTTTGAAGCAAGGTGTGACTAGTGTAACTTTTATGACAACTTTGGATTGCTTTTGAGATTGAGCATATACAGTGTGTGATTGCCTTTGAAATAAACATACTTCCTTGGGTTAACAATTTATGTAGCACTTGATTGTTTTAATTAATAAACAATTATAGTGACCAAAATTTTGGCGCCGTTGCTGGGGAAGGCAATTATAGATTTCAAAAGCATTTATGTTTTTCTTTCAGATGTCCAGATTGCATGGGAGGATGCGGAGCCCCCAAGAAAACTAACCCTACAGGTGGTAGGGGCAGAGGAAGGGGAGGAAGAAAGACCATTATCGACGAGATTATATCAAAATCTGAATTTTCCGTTCCTCAGCGACCAAACTCTCGAAAACCAAAGCCTCAAACTTCCTTTCAAGCGAACTTTGAAACAAAGAAAGAGATTGTGAGCCCTGAAACAGTTGAGAAACCAGCAGAAAACATTGAGGATCAAGCAAGTGTAGTAGGGGAACAAACAGAAGAAACCATGGATGAGTATAATGAAGAACTGCACCATGAAGAATAGGTAGGTCCTGTTATCACCCCAAGAAACTCTCCTAGGTTGTATCTCAGAGATGCTCGGGAACATTACAAACTCAACAAAAATGTTGGAAATAGGTGGATGAATGGAAGGAATGATGCATATTCAAGGTAGATAACCACTTCTACTATGCTTAACCGCAGACATGGGTGAACACCCCCAGACTACAAGGCTTTAGACCACTAATTACTCATAGCTTGAGGCTTGAGTGAACATGGAGAATACTGACCACACCAGCAGATGCACAAGACCATGTGATGGCCGGTTGCAACCAATAAAGAGGTGTGCAAATCTATTTCCTAATGCACATATAGGATGACAGCTCTCTGGCATTAACATAATAGAAACATGCATACACATTCAATAATACATACTAGATTCTAACACAGAGGTGGGATGACAGCCCTTCTAATGCTAAACATCAAAAGCACATGAAAAATGCATAACAAGCACAACCTGGAACAAAGAAGAAGTGGAAAGTGAGAAATTAACAACAAAAGAAGCTTGAATTAGCTAAAAATGAAGACCAGATGCTGCAGGTATTGCAGTAGTTACAGTCTCCAGAAGTTGAACCTTACATCAAAACAACAACCATCAACCCTCATTACATTGTCTTTTTGGGTATATATGGAGTTTGTTTACAAAAATCTCTGCTATGCTATGCGTGGAGGGGTCATAATGGACCACCAACCACATTAACTATCTAATACGGGTCTCTGATACAATCTGCTGCTACAATGAGTGAATTTGACATTCTCTGGTGCTCGGTTGTCCTTCTTGAACAGGTGGAGTGTTGTATAGAAAACGCTCCATGACTCATAAATGCTTTAACTGCTCGAGGCTGTCCTTTTCTTCTCTCGGGTACACAATGTGTTGAATGCAGTAGTTGAAGCTTAACTGTGCAGAGCTAGTAGACGATTGCCTTCATCCTTCGGGTGTACAGAATGGTTATGGACGCGAACACTGCATGGCAAAGAAATGAACGAGATCAGAAGTAAACAACAGCCGTCGAATCTTGCAGATGGATGGCGGAGATCGACTTACAGGGGATATCAGGAGGTACGTGGATGGATAAACATGGGTCGTTGGATCGTGGTTGGGTAGATCTGACAGCTATCGAGTGAACAAATAGCACAGGAAATAACACGTGGGGACGACGGTTTTGGTTGCGGGCAGTATTCCCTGCACCGCTTATGGGAGGATGGTGGTATCCGTATAGACCTGCATGATCCCATTCACCGGTTGACGCGTGGCCAATGGGACAGGCGGAAAACCGCTTTCCCCGCTGGCTAACACGTGTGCAACTTACGAGTGCGGGAGATGTGATTGCCGTTGGATCTGATGGTGGATGCGATCGACGGTGGAGGTTGATTATGCAAGTTTTTGATTCATGTGGCGCGGAAATGATAGGTAAAGGCACTTAGTCACGTGAATATGGTCGTATGGTGGCTAAAACTTAGCGCTCGGTGGTCAGAGGAAACACAGAATTACACAGAGTTTCAAAGGTATAATGCAGGTAGCAGATTTGAAAACTAAGCGGGGGTCAAGGGGAATAAGGAAGGTGACCGTTGTAGAACTTTTCTCTGCAGAAACTGAGGAAAATAGCTTGCTTAGACCCCTTGAACATCAGCAACCTGTAGCGGAGCTAACACTGGCTCCTTTTGGAGATGAGATCCTCCCCGTGAGGTCTCAAGAACCTGCAGATCAATGCCTTTCCGATGAAAACAAATTACCAAAATTCCTAGTGTTCCATTGGGCATGGAGTCTGATTGATCCTACACTAAAACTGATAAAACAAAATATTTACAATTTTAAGGCCAAAAGACCTTAAATCACATAAATTTTGAGAAAACGCCCATTAACTGGGCCATCAAAAACTGCTTCTCCCCCCATACTTTTTAGCATGAAGGTATTGTTCCCTTGAATCTGAGAAATGATGAAAGGCCCTGTCCAGAAAGCATCAAACTTCCCATGATTGCCTTTCTTTTCCTTCAATGCATCCCACTTCAGAACCAGATCTCCAACCTGAAAATTATCTGATTTTGTCCCTTTGTCAAAAGCTTGCTTGATCTTTTTCTGATGTGCTGCAGCCTTTTCAACCAGCTGTTCTCTGATCTGATGTACCTCTGCTAAATCAGTGATCCTTTTTGCCATGTCTTCTTCCTCGTTCTGTTCTATTTGAAGGAATTTTGCCACAGGGAGAGTTAACTGAATTGGGAATACAGCTTCAGTGCCATATACCAACTTGAAAGGGGAATTCCTTGTGTATTTTTTAACGGTCACTCTGTTAGCCCACAGTGCATATTTGAGCTTAGAATCCCAATTCTTTTTATTGTCCTCCAACAGCTTCTTAATTATCCTTATCAAGGTTTTATTAGAGGATTCTTCTAGACCATTTCCTTGAGGATAATATGAGGTGGAATGACCAGTTTAATACCCATTGAATCACACATTTCCACCGATTCTTTTTCCCTGAAGGCTGCTGCATTATCCGTGACTAATTTATGTGGACAACCAAACCTGGTAAAGATATTTTCAATTAAAAACTTCATGACCACCTTATGATTAGGTTTCCCGGTAGGGATTGCTTCAATCCACTTAGTAAAATAATCAGTGGCTACTAATATCCATCTGTGCTGGCCACTGGAATGTGGATTGATCTCTCCAATGAAATCCAAGCCCCACTGCTGAAAAGGTCCTTTTGCATGTATTGGTTTTAAGGGTAGGGACTTCAACTGCTGCTTTCCTTCAAATCTTTGGCACCTGTCACAAGATTTAACAAATGAAAACACATCAGAAAATAAGGTGGGCCAATAGTACCCAGCTCTGAGGATTTTGTGGGTAGTGGTTTTCCAATAATGGTGCCCTCCACACATGCTAAAATCGAATTGCTGCATAACTTCTATTGACTGTTCTTTGTCCAGACACCTCAAAAGCATTCTAGATGGATCCCTCCAGTAGAGCAGATTTTCATGGATACAATATTTTGCTGCCGTAAGCTTACTAGTTCTGGCTTGACTTTGAGTAAGGCCTAGAGGGACTTCTAGCTTCAGCAAGAATTTAACTATTGCAGAATACCAATCACAAGAAGCTAGATTTTCAGCCACTGACTGCTTTCTCTTTGGTTCAGCTGCTTTTTCTTCTTCATCTATCTAACCATTTTCTGCAATTGTGCCCATGAAATGTATGTCTAACGTTCTACAATTTTCTTCAGTTAGCAACCTAGCAAGACCCTGACCTCTGATAAGCTTGGTGGGCTTCAGCTCTATATTAAATTCAATCATCTTTGCAATCAATTTGGCCCTTCTTCCATCAGCATTAGGTTGTGTTAAGACATCTTTTATTGCAGCAGAGGGTACATATGCAATTATCCTAGAATGCAGAATGTAAACTCTGAAAGCTTTCAAGGATTTGATAAGAGCATATGCTTGTTGTTCAATAATGTCATACCTGAGTTCAACATCCCTCAAGTTTTTACTGAAAAATGCCATCGGATGCTCTGAACCTTCTTCATCTGCTTGCAATAAAACTGCTGCAAGGGTGTCATTAGAGGCAAAAGAAAATATATGGAACTCCTTGTTGTAATCTGGGCTGCTTAGAGTGGGAGCTTCCATAATGGCTTTTTTAATGGAATCGAATGATTTTCTTGCTGCATTAGTCCATTTTATCGCTGACCCCTTCTTCAACATGGAGGTAATATGCTTCATCAGCTCTGCAAAATTTGGGATAAACCGCCTCACAAAATTAATCTTGCCCAGGAAATACTGGACGTCCTTCTTTGATCTCGGGACAGACAGGGTCTGTATTGTTTTTACTCTTTCTGGGTCAATTCAGACACCTGCAGCAAAAACAACATGTCCTAACAGCTTGCCTTCTTCTAAAGCAAATTGTGATTTTTTAGGATTGACCGAAATTCCAAACCTTTTGCACTTCAGAAACACTTTCTTTAAATGCTGCAAATGATCTTGATGGCTGCTGGAGTATACTGTTATGTCATCAAGGTAGATAAGGACAAATTTATCCTTCTCTCCCACAAATGCTATATCCGTAGCTCTCTGAAAGGTAGCTCTGACATTCATCAACCCAAAAGGCATCTTGGCATCCATAAAAGTGCCCCAAGGAGTGGTGAATGCAGTCTTCTCTTGGTCATCTGGGTGCACAACAATCTGATTAAACCTTGAAAAACCATCCAAGAAAGAAATTAATTTGGCTCTTGAGACCTTCTGCAGCAAATGCTCCATCTTGGGTAGAGGATAGTTGTCTTTCTTAGAGCATTTGTTTAAGTTTCTAAAATCAACACACGGTCTAATTTCTCCACTTTTCTTCCTCACTACCACTAAATTGGCTACCCATTTTGAATATCTGAGAGGGACTATGATCTTGGCAGCCAACAACTTTTTAGTTTCTTTTTCAATTAGAGGAAGAAGCATAGGATTTATTGGTGTCAACTTTTATTTGAAAGGTATGGTGTCTTTCTCCAGAGGGATGTTATGCTGGAATCTTTTTGTTATATGTTTTCAGGTCACTATATTCCCAGGCAAACACATCAGCAAATTGCCTCATTAAATCGCAGTATTCAGCATTTTGGTCAGCAGACAGATGGGTGGACAGGTTTATATATCTAGGCTGACATGGACTCCCTATATCATGCTTACAGACTGCATATTGATCTTCTTTTTGGGCAGCCTTGTAAGGCACATCATTTTGGTCAAACAGTCTTTCTAAAGGAATTAAACCCTTAGGTATATGATTGCTGGGAAGTTGGACAATGCTATCTTTGCCAATTTTGTTTTTAAGCTGAGATTGGGGTTTTTCTTCTAACGCTTCATTTTATTGGTCAATTTGCATTTCAGAAAACTCATCAATGACTTGGAGAAACCTATTTAATTCATCATCATATTCAAAAACTTTCCTATAGTGGACATTGTCAGGCAAGGATGGTCTGTGTTTCATTTGAACTTCATAAACTAATCTGGGAGGCATGGGAGGGATAAACATGCTAGCAGACACAGCAAGGGAATCAGCAAGCTGATTTTTGGCTGTAGGGATATATGAAATACAGAAATTATCAAAAGAATCTCTAATTCTCCATACCTCATCTCTGTATGCTTTTAACCTTGGGTGATTTGCCTAAAATGTTTTAGTTACTTGCTGAATGATCAAATCAGCATCTCCAAACACCTTTATGTTCCTGATTCCTCTGTCTTTTACTGCGTTAAGGCCCAATATCAGAGCCTCATACTCTGCTATATTGTTGGTGACTTGGAAGGCCAGCTTAAAATACAGATGTGTGCTTTGTTGTCCTGGAGATACCAGCACCACCCCTGCTCCTGCAGTCTCCCTGGAACATGCTCCATCAAAGAACATATCCCAAACCTTACTTCCTTGCTCTTCCTCGGCCTAATTTGTTGGTTTCTTGATTTGCATTAAGGCCTTATAGGATTATTCTATTTGTAGAATACATGCTCCAAAATCAGTGTCCACGGCATATATGGGATGATTAGTGGGATTCTTCTCATCACTAATGATGTATGCCAACTGCGCTTCTCTATATAATCTCCTGCTTTCTCCTCCAAAAATTGGGATAGTGGCATAAGATAAATCATTTTGTAATGTCCCACCGAGTCTCTTAATCCATCCTCTAGACAGCAGCATGCCAAACTTAGGAGGGACATCTGCTACCACAATATCCATCATCATACTTTTCATGGGCAGCTGAGTTAAGGTAATGGCCAGGTCTTTGATTAATCCTAGGAATTTCACTTTCCTTGAATCAAAAGAGAATAAATCATGATATGGTCTAGTGATATCAAGGCCTAACTCTTCCATGACAGCTTTAGGAATCAAATTGTGGCTTGCCCCTGTGTCTACCATGCAATTGTGGATGATTTTGTCATGAATGGTCAAGGAGACATAAAAAGATGGAGAATTATTATCAGCAGGTTCAACCATAGGGCTAAGCACAATGGCAGGCTTGTCATCTTGCAAATTGATAGAATCAATTGAGGTTTGTGTGATTTCCAGCTTAAGAGCCTCAAGGATAGGCTTTCTAAACACTTCACTCTTGACCAACTCTACCAGTGGCACAGATATTTTCAACTTCTGAACTTCTGACTCAAAGCTTAAAGAGGAAGGTAACTTATCAAAACCTCTTACCTCTTGAACTGGAGCTTTGAGGATGACTGGATCAGCTGCTGGTTTTCTGTGTTTGATATTCTATGACTCTGTTTGGACAACAACTCTTTGAGCAGTATTCTCCTTGACATTCTTTGCATTTGACCTCAGATTATATCTTCGTTGCTCCTCATTTTGTAGAACAACCTCTCTGTCCCACTCCTGACTGTCTTGTTCCTGCAGCAATGATTCTTCATACACAACCAACGTCAAAAAGGCAGCACTACCTTTATCTTCCATGCAATGAATTTCATCCTCATCTTCAAACTGTTCCTCCTCCATGACTACATTTTGAAAAGGAGCTTTAACTTTCTGTTCTTCATCTGTTCTTTAACCCTCTGAATTATTTGTAACTGTTCATTTTCCCGTCTGAATGGATTTAGATTTCTTGGAGCAAATGTGTTCTGCTGCCTTGTCTTTCCTGAATTCTGCTCAACCTTCAGCTTAGATATTTCAACAGCTAATGACTCTATAATCTTAGTCATTTTATCTAATTTAGGCTCTGATGATGAAGTACAGGAAGTAGAAGCCTGACCTCTTTGCCTCCTTCTGTCAGCTTGACTTTTGAGCTTTTCTGCAGGCATGATATTAAACTCTACTTCTAGGGCTGCATCCTGCATGTCTGCTAGAGTGGCACATCTTCTTTCTCTCAATAATAGGCAAAAATCAGAGTCAAAAGCATTGGCATAAGTTAGTTTGGCAGAGGTGGGGGTAGGATTTACCTCAGCTGGTATCTTACTATACATACGATTGAATCTTTTATTAAAATCAGGCAATAATTCCCCATTTTCCCTCTTCAGGTTACCAAACTCAGTATGGTAATATAGAATATCCTTTTTATCTCCCCAGTGCTTCAGAAATGCATCATCTAAGGCTTCAATATCAGTGATAGATCTAGGGGCTAGTTCTCTGAACCACTTTCTGGCCTCTCCATCAAGGCTCTGTACAAAAGCTCTCATTCACACATCATTTTCACTTATGTCTAAGTTATCAACATAACTATAGAAAGCTTCAAGGTGTTCTTCAGCTGTTACTCCCTCTGTGCTAGTAAACTTGGGTATATATTTTTGGTATTCTCCCACAGGCATGGGATTTAAAGGAACAGGCAAGACCAAAGGTCCATATCTAGCAGCGACAATTCTTTCTATCTTCGTGGATGCTTGCTGGCCTGCCATGATTGGGATATGTGGAAGGATACTGGCAGATTGAATGGTAGGAAGTAATGTGATGGATGAAAAAGACAAAGGGATGTTATGGACTGTATGGGAAACTTTCTTTGAACTGAGATTCAAAGGGGAACTAGATGGACAAGGAGCTTTATGAATCTCTGCAGGTGTTGGTTCACTAGCAACACTAGGCTCTAAGTCTTCAAATTGTGTACTCTCAACTAAAAACTCCTAATGCAGAGACAAATAAGATTTCTTGGGCTTACCTGATCCTGAAGCTCCTTTTTGTGATGTTTTCTTCGACTTGACAATCTTCTCAGGGTCAGGCACTGATTCAGCTGGTGATTTTTGAGGATTTCCTCGAGTATGCCTCACAAACTGAGCCAGAACTTCAACGTGGAGTCGCCAAAAGTTGGTCTTCCTCCGGTGGAGTCGCCAGATAGATGATTACAACCAAAATATGTGTCCAAACCTTGTCTATCATCAAAGCTTGGAACTATGTCGTTCTCCCAGGGAAGCTGAGCTTCAATCTCCTCTCCCCGGCAATGGCGCCAATTAATGTTATCACCCCAAGAAACTTTCCTAGGTTGTATCTCTGAGATGCTCGGGAACATTACAAACTCAACAAAAATGTTGGAAATAGGTGGATGAATGGAAGGAATGATGCATATTCAAGCCATATAACCACTTCTACTATGCTTAACCCCAGAAATGAATGAACACCCCAAGACTACAAGGCTTTAGACCACCAATTACTCACAGCTTGAGGCTTGAGTGAACATGGAGAATACTGACCACACCAGCAGATGCACAAGACCATGTGATGGCTGGCTGCAACCAGTAAAGAGGTTAGCAAATCTATTTCCTAATGCACAGACAAGATGACAACTCTCTGGCATTAAAATAATAGAAACCTGCATACACTTTCAATGATACATACTAGATTCTAACATAGAGGTGGGATGATAGCCCCTTTAATGCTAAACATCAAGAGCACATGAAAAATGCATAACAGGCATAGCCTGAAACAAAGAAGAAGTGGAAAGTGAGCAATTAACAGCAAAAGAAGCTTATATTAGCTGAAAATGAATGCTAGACGCTGCAGGTATCAAAGTAGTTACAGTCTCTAGAAGTTGAACCTTACATCAAAACAACAACCATAAACCCTCATTACATTGTCTTTTTGGGCATATATGGAGTTTGTTTACAAAAATCTCTGCTATGCTATGTGTGGAGGGGTCATAATGGACCACCAACCACATTAACTATCTAATATGGGTCTCGGATACAATCTGCTGCTTCAATGAGTGAATTTGACATTCTTTGGTGCTCGGTTGTCCTTCATGAATAGGTGGAGTGTTGTACAGAAAAAGCTCCATGACTGATAAATGCTTTAACTGCTCGAGTCTGTCCTTTTCTTCTCTCGGGTACATAATGTGTTGAATCTAGTAGTTGAAGCTTAATTGCGCAGAGCTGGTAGATGATTGCCTTCATCCTTTGGGTGTACAGAATGGTTATGGATGCGAAGACGCATGGCGAACAAATGAATGGGATCAGAAGTAAACAACATATGTCGGATCTTGCAGATGGACGACGGAGATCGAATTATAGGGGATATTGGGAGGTACGTGGACAAATAAATGTGGGCTGTCGGATCATGGTCGAGCAGATCTGATGGCTATCGGGCGAACAAATAGCGTAGGAAATAACATGTGGGGATGACGGTTTTGGTTGCGGGCGGTATTCCCCGCACCACTTATGGGAGGATGGTGGTATCCGTATAGACCCACGCGATCCCATTCACCGGTCGACGCATGGCTGATGGGACAAGCAGAAAACTGCTTTCCCTGCTGGCTAACACGTGTGCAACTTACGGGTGCAGGACATGCGATCGCTGTTGGATCTGACGGTGGATGCGATTGACGGTGGATGTTGATTATGCATGTTTTTTATTGATGTGACAGGGAAACGGCAGGTAAAGGTGCTCAGTCACGTGAATATGGTCATATGGTGGCTAAAACTTAGCGCTTGGGGGTAAGAGGAAACACGGAATTACACAGAGTTTCAATGGTAGAATGCAGGTAGCAGATTTGAAAACATAAGCAAGGGTCAAGGGGAATAAGGAAGGTGACCGTTGTAGACCTTTTCTGTGTAGAAACCGAGGAAAATAGCTTTCTTATGTTGAAAATAATACTGAGAGGGGGGGTGAATCAGTATTATCTAATTCTTTTAATAAATCTTCCTTATTTGTTCTTTGAATTATTTTTGCATATTAGTACCATAAAATAATGAGCATGAACAAAGAAAAACAGATAGTCACACCAAAGAACACAAGATGTAAGGTGGAAACCCAATGTGGGTGAAAACCACCTGCTGCAATATGTCTCTATCTTCTTTCAAATTAGAAACTTCTTTTACAATGGTTTTGTACTGGTGTAGTCCTTTACCAGTACGCAGGCTGCAACCTGCAGAGAGCTACAACTCTCTCTCTCTCATTTTCCAGTCTCTCCTGGAAGGGAGCTACAACCCCCTACTTCTTTTCATAAAGCATCAAATGATCATCAAGTACATAAAAGTTACAGTCCACTACAGTTATCAGATCAGTAATAACAGAACTAACCCAGAACACTTTATCAACAGAAAAATTCAATCAACAGAACATCTTAAGACAGATACGTAGTTTTCTCTTCTGTGGCCTGCGTCGCTACGCAGTTCACCTTCTGCTTTCCTGCGTATACCCGCAGAAATCCTTTTGCCGCACTGCGTGCCCACGCATTGTTCCTTCAACCGCACTGCGTACTATTACTGCAGGTACGCACCCAGAGACATTATCGCGCCGCGTACTGTTACTGCAGGTACGCACCCAGAAATACTATCGCGCCGCGTACTTTTACTATGCGTACGCATCTGAACCTTAGTCGCTCTACGTACCCACGCAGCTCTCCTTCTTCTGCTCTGCGTACCCACGCAGGTCTCCTGTTTTTGCTCTGCGTACCCACGCAGATCTCTTGTTTCTGCTCTGTGTACCCACGCAGCTCTTCTATTAAACACCTGCGTACTTCTGATTAGGGCCGAATAGGCAGTTCACCAGAGTGGCACAGTTGCTCAGATCTGATCATGCGCTCGAGAGATTACCCTTCACAGATTCGCCTTCAACTTCCCTTTCATACAGATCAAGCTTTTAAGACCATAACCCAATATTTTAGATCTAAAGATATTCAATTGCAAAAGATGCTTAGCCAAGTGATCTCCTTTGCTTTATATAGGCAAGCTCCTCCTAAAATCATGGAACAATACCACGAGCCAAAACCGTAATAACACAAATACCGTCGGCTAAATACCAAGAGTAAAACATAAGAAACCCCACGTGTGCTTTTCTCTGCCTTGAAATGTGTGCACTGGGGGTACGCACCTCCTGAACGGCTGGCCTGCGTATCTGGACGCGGTCCCTGCATGGTGTACCTGCGGGTACACACCTTCTGAGCTGATTTCCTGCGTACTTCTTAATTTTCAACATATTGAGAGCCTTGCCACGGGAGTTGCCATCAAGTACAACATCTGTAACATATAGCCATACCAGAAACATAATGCCAACAATCTCCCCCTTTGGACTTGATGGCAACCTCACAATCTTCAGCTTCATTCTCCCCCTTTGACATCAAGGGCAAAGGGGTATGCTCCCCCTAAGAACATGCTCCCCCTGAATATGAACCAGATCTGCAACAAAGAACCATAATCCACCATGAAAGAGATAGAGACATATTGCAGCTATTTCCAAGATCTCCTTCCGACCATCCTCCATAATGCCAACAATGCATTATATGCTCCCCCTGAACCTGTACCATCAATCATAAAAGGTTCAACAATAGGATGATGCATCAACAACCCCCAGCTTTTTCCTGAGGTATTCAAAAGTGTCCCTGGGCAATGGTTTGGTGAGAATATCAGCAACTTGTTCCTTAGAAGGAACATACTCCAACTTGACCTTCTGTTCAAGTACTTGTTCCCGGAGAAAATGGTACTTGATTGGTATGTGCTTGGTTTTTGAATGCATAACAGGATTCTTTGAGATGCTGATTGCACTTGTGTTATCACATAAGATGGGGATTGGTGGTGTACAAGTGATTTGAAAATCCTGCAAAGTCTGCATCATCCAAAGGAGTTGGGTGCAACAAGATGCAGCAGCAACATATTCCGCTTCAGCTGTAGACAAGGCAATTGAACTATGTTTCTTGCTGAACCAAGATACCAGTCTGGAACCCATAAAGAATGCACCACCACTTGTGCTTTTCCTGTCATCCACGCTTCCGGCCCAATCTGCATCTGTATAAGCATGAAGTGTAAGATCTGTATCTCTAGGATACCATAAGCCATAATTTTGAGTCCCTTGAAGATATTTGAAAATTCTCTTCACTGCCTGAAGATGAGTCTCCTTTGGATTTGCCTGAAATCTTCCAACTATTCCAACTGCATGCATGATGTCCGGTCGGGTACCTATCAAATAAAGTAAACTTCCAATCATAGATCTGTAGGTTGGTTGATGTACTGCTGCAGATTCATCATTTGCACTGAGGCTACATCCTGTGACCATGGGTGTACATACTGGTTTTGCATCTTCCATACCATATTTCTTCAAAATCTGTTTGAGATACTTGGTTTGAGATAAAAAGATTCCTCCTTCTTTTTGTTGGATTTGCAAACCAAGGAAATATGTCAATTCTCCTAGCAAGGACATTTCAAATTCTTTCTGCATGACCAAGGCAAAGCTTTGACTCATAGCTTCTTCATTGCTCCCAAAAATAATGTCATCTACATACACAACAAGTATTAGCAATTTGTCATTTTCAACTTTTATATAAAGATTGCTATCTGCTGATCCTTTTGAAAAACCTTGTTGATGAAGATATTTGTCCAAACGGTAGTACCAAGCCCTTGGAGCTTGTTTGAGACCATAGAGAGCCTTTTTCAATCTGCATACAAGATTTGGATCATTTCCAAGAATGAACCCGTCTGGCTGTTCAATGTATACTTCTTCTTCCAAGTCTCCATTTAGAAAAGCTGATTTCACGTCCATTTGAAATACTTTGAAGTTTTGAAAACTTGAGAGAGCAAGGAACATTCGGATGGCCTCGAGTCTTGCAACAGGAGCAAAGGTTTCTTCAAAGTCTATTCCTTCTTGCTGCGCATACCCTTTACAAACAAGTCTGGCCTTGTTTCTAATTACTTCTCCATTTTCATTCAATTTGTTTTTGAAGACCCATTTTGTTCCGATAACATTCTTATCCTTTGGTCTAGGAACCAGCTCCCAAGTGTTGTTCTTTTCGATTTGCTCAAGTTCTTCATCCATTGCTTTCACCAAACATTCATCTTTGCATGCCTCTTTCACATTTTGTGGTTCAGTGGAGGAGAGTAATGCCAAATAGCTTGAGGCTTCTGCAACTGTTCTTCTTGTTTGTACACCTGCTTCTTTCTGCCCCACAATCTGAGATTCTGGATGATTCTTTTGAACATATCTGGATGGGGTTTTCTCTTCTATTCTTGTCTGCTCCTCTGGTTCTTCTTGAGGTTCTTCTTCTTCATCATTCTGTCTTTGAGGGTAGCCTTCATCTTCTCCGATGTCTTCATGATGAACTTGCCTAGGAATGTATCCCTTCTCATCAACCACTACATCAATGCTGTCAACAATTCTGCCAAGTCTTTTATTGTAGCATTTGTATGCTTTGCTATGTGGAGAGTAACCAAGAAGAATGCCTTCATCTACTCTAGGTTCAAGTTTGCCAAGCTGCTCATCAGTATTCTTAATATAGCATTTGCTCCCAAAGATTTTGAAGTGCTTTACCAAAGGAGTCTTACCACTCCAGAGCTCATGAGGAGTTTGAGTGCTGTTCACCCTGACATTTGTTTTGTTGAGAATAACAACTGCAGCATGTGTAGCTTCACCCCAGAAAGTTGCAGTAGTTCCTGATTCATCAAGCATAGCACGAGCCATTTGTTGGACTGTTCTGTTCATTCTTTCCACAACTCCATTTTGCTGAGGAGTTCTAGCTGTAGAGAATTCTCTTCTTATCCCATGTTCTTCACAGAAATCGAAAAATTCATTTGAGGTAAACTCCCCACCTCTGTCAGATCTGAGGCACTTAATTTTGTGACCTGATTCATTTTCAACCAAAGCTTTGAAGGATTTGAATTTTTTGAATGCTTCATCTTTGTGCTTCATAAGTCCTAGCCAGACAAACCTGGAGAAATCGTCAATGAATAATATCAAGTATTCTTCTCCTCTAGGTGTTCTTTTCCTGAATGGACCGCATGTATCTGTATGTACTAGCTCAAGAGGCATGCTAGCTGATCCTTCCTTCTCTGGAAAGTTAGTTCTGGTTTGTTTTCCAAACTGACATGATTTGCATATGGTGTTGTCAGGAATTTTGATATCTGGAAGATCGCGAACTACCTGATATTTGCATGCTTTCCTTATTTGTGAAAAGCTTAGATGCCCCAACCTCTGATGCCATAGCCAGTGCTCATCATCTTGCTCAGATAGCATTGTTGTTGTCCTTCTTCAAATATGTACAGATTATTTGGAGTTCTTTTGCCTTTGATCACTGTTTTACCTGTATCAAGATCACGAACAAGACATCCATTTGATCTGAATATAACCTCGGTTCTTTGATCACACATCTGGCTGACACTTAGAAGATTATGCTTCAATCCATCAACATACAAAACATTTCCAGCCTTGACCTTTTCTTTTAACTGAGCAATGCCCTTTCCTTTTATAGTTGCAGGAGTATCATTTCCAAAAGAGACTTTCTTTCCCTTTTCTAGAGCAGAATAAGACTCAAGTTTTTCTTTATCACCTGTCATATGCTTCGAACATCCACTGTCAATGTACCATAGATTTTCCTGTCCTTCTGCATAAAATTCTATCCCACATCTTTCTGTTTGAGGTTCCTTTATTCTCCATGTTTTGGTGCTTGAGGCTTGTTCCTTTTTCTGCTGAAACCTGCTCCTGCATTCAGAGTCTTCATGACCAAAGTTATTGCAAATAGAACATTCAGCTTCATTTTCAAGAATCGAAAAGTTGTTATAGGTCCTTTTTGTAATCCCTGTCATACTTCTTTGTTTTTGAGCTTCCCTAGTCATGATCGTTTTATATGCAACACATTGAGCTGCTTTGTGACCAAAGTTATGGCAAGAAAAGCATTGTCCATTGAAGAAACTTCTGCGGTTATCGAATCTACCAGCCAACTGATTGTAATTTCTATTTTCATCTATTCTTGAACCAAATTGAGAAGATTTTACCTGTGGTTGGTTGTAGCTTTTGTTCACCCTTAAGATGGATTGCCCCTGATAGTTTCTGTTTGTAATTCGTCCCTGCTTTACCTGATGATCTTCATTGTTCTTTTGCTCATTTCTTCTTGCTGCATCAAGATAACTTTTTGAGGTGGATGCTTGAGAAGTTTCTCCATTATAGCCCAGACCTGTCTTGTTTAGTGGAGACCGCTGCACATTGATAATCTCATCCAAAGTTTCAGATCCTTTGACAAACTTGATATTAATAGCTTTTGTTTTCTCAATCTCTTTTCTAAGACCAACAATTTCACCTTCTAATTTTTCAAGATGTTTTTCCTTTTCATCAATTTGAAATTGTAGAGTATCAATGATCATGTTCTTTTCTTCTATACATCTCTTGAGTCTAGTAATTTCATCATAAAGTTTATCCACATCTATAGCATCCATATAATCATCATCTTCAAATGCCATTAACAACTTATATTCATTACCTTGTTCATCTTCATCACTGTTTGATAGACCATCACTATCTTCATGAGTGTAGTAGCTTTTCTTATTTGCGTTCTGTTTCTTGTTCCATCTAGCAGGTTCCTTTCCTTTATCCTTATAAGGACATTTTGCAGCATAATGACCTACTCTTCCACAAGCAAAGCATTTAAAAGGTAACTTACCTCTAAACCTTCTAGAACCCCTTTGAAGATTTCTGACAAAATTTGATTCTTCTTCCTCTTCTTCCAGGACGTGGCTTGCTTCATAATAATCTCCTTTGCCTGATGCTTTGAAAGCAGCTTCTCTTCTGTCTGATGGACCTCCCTTTCTCATTTCATAAGCAGTTAGAATTCCATGTAGCTGAGACATAGTAAGAATTCGAAGATTTTCCTTTTCTTCTATTGTAGATACTTTAGATTCAAACTTGGGGGACAATGATCTTAGGACCTTTTCAACCACAATAGCCTCTTTTATTTCTTCACCCAAATTCTTCATACAATTAACAACCTCATCTACCCGAAGAAAATAGTTAGCCACACTTTCATCATTATACATTTTGAGAGTCTCATACTGAATTCTGAGAGTTTGAAGTTTAGCACGCTTTACCTGTTCGTCTCCTTCATAGCTCGTGACAATTTTGTCCCATATCTCTTTTGCGGATTTATAGTGCATTACCTTCATGAATTCTGATTGAGATATACATCTTAATAGAGTACTGACTGCTTTCGCATTTGTTTCATACTTCTTTTTCTCGGCTGCATCTGTAGGAGTAGCTGAAGGAAAAGCATAGCCTGTCTCTACGATGTCCCAAACTTCTGTACCAAGAGATTGAAGATAGGCAGTAACTCTTACCTTCCAATAATTGAAGTTTGTCCCATCAAAAACCGGTGGCCTGATTGATGCTTCTCTCTCGTAGTTGCTCATGATGAACGATCTACCTTCAAGCGATCAAGCTTCTCTGAAGGACCTGCTCTGATACCAATTGTTGAAAATAACACTGAGAGGGGGGGTGAATCAGTATTATCTAATTCTTTTAATAAATCTTCCTTATTTGTTCTTTGAATTATTTTTGCATGTTAGTACCATAAAATAATGAGCATGAACAAAGAAAAACAGATAGTCACACCAAAGAACACAAGATGTAAGGTGGAAACCCAATGTGGGTGAAAACCACCTGCTGCAATAGGTCTCTATCTTCTTTCAAATTAGAAACTTCTTTTACAATGGTTTTGTACTGGTGTAGTCCTTTACCAGTACGCAGGCTGCAACCTGCAGAGAGCTACAACTCTCTCTCTCTCTCGTTTTCCAGTCTCTCCTGGAAGGGAGCTACAACCCCCTACTTCTTTTCATAAAGCATCAAATGATCATCAAGTACATAAAAGTTACAGTCCACTACAGTTATCAGATCAGTAATAACAGAACTAACCCAGAACACCTTATCAACAGAAAAATTCAATCAACAGAACATCTTAAGACAGATACGCAGTTTTCTCTTCTGTGGCCTGCGTCGCTACGCAGTTCACCTTCTGCTTTCCTGCGTATACCCGCAGAAATCCTTTTGCCGCACTGCGTGCCCACGCACTGTTCCTTCAACCGCACTGCGTACTATTACTGCAGGCATGCACCCAGAGACATTATCGCGCCACGTACTGTTACTGCAGGTACGCACCCAAAAATACTATCGCGCCGCGTACTTTTACTATGCGTACGCATCTGAACCTTAGTCGCTCTACGTACCCACGCAGCTCTCCTTCTTCTGCTCTGCGTACCCACGCAGGTCTCCTGTTTTTGCTCTGCGTACCCACGCAGATCTCTTGTTTCTGCTCTGTGTACCCACGCAGCTCTTCTATTAAACACCTGCGTACTTCTGATTAGGGCCGAATAGGCAGTTCACCAGAGTGGCACAGTTGCTCAGATCTGATCATGCGCTCGAGAGATTACCCTTCACAGATTCGCCTTCAACTTCCCTTTCATACAGATCAAGCTTTTAAGACCATAACCCAATATTTTAGATCTAAAGATATTCAATTGCAAAAGATGCTTAGCCAAGTGATCTCCTTTGCTTTATATAGGCAAGCTCCTCCTAAAATCATGGAACAATACCACGAGCCAAAACCGTAATAACACAAATACCGTCGGCTAAATACCAAGAGTAAAACATAAGAAACCCCACGTGTGCTTTTCTCTGCCTTGAAATGTGTGCACTGGGGGTACGCACCTCCTGAACGGCTGGCCTGTGTATCTGGACGCGGTCCCTGCATGGTGTACCTGCGGGTACGCGCCTTCTGAGCTGATTTCCTACGTACTTCTTAATTTTCAACATATTGAGAGCCTTGCCACGGGAGTTGCCATCAAGTACAACATATGTAACATATAGCCATACCAGAAACATAATGCCAACATCTTAGGCCCCTTGAACAACAACAACCTGTAGCGGAGCTAACAGGTCCTGAAGGAGAGGTACAAGATGAAAACTCTCTTTCTACCTTAGGATTTCCTATTGGTGATCTTCCTAGAGGAGCAGCTCCTATGAAGAATATTCCACTTTCAGATTTACCTAACTTTCATGGTTTATCTTCTGAAGATCTTGATGAATTCCTTTTCGAATTTGATATATTATGCAAAAGTTATGATTACATTACCAATGCTCAAAAATTAAAACTATTTCCAACAACATTAAAGGGAAATGCATTAAGATGGTTCATGAGTCTTGGAGGTCATGTAATCACAACATGGGATCAGATGAAACATAAATTTCTACACAAATATCAAGACTATTGCCAAACAAGAGAAAAAAGAGAGGAACTATTCAAGATGTTACAGAAAGAGGATGAAAATCTAGAGGACTTTGTGGAAAGATTACAGTATAATCTACAAAGATCCAGTCACCCCGATGTAAGTAAAGATATTCTTAAAACAATATTATTAAAAGGAGTAAGGGATGACTGTCTAGATATGCTAAATATGCTTGGTAAAAGGGACATATCTAAAGAATCATGTGATGAAATTGTTAACCTCTGTAAAAGATGTTCAAGAGGAGCTGTAAGGAATAGATCAAACAGTAGGGATACCACATTTTCAAGAGTTCAAAGATCAGCCAGTGGAGGAGCAACAAGAGCCGAAATAGGTAATTTACTTGAGGATTTTAAGACTGAAATGTTAAGTTCTTTTGCTTCACAAATTGACACCTTGCAAATTAAAAAGAAACAAGCCAAAGCAGAAGCGGCTCTGTCCATCTTTTGCCCCAAATGTAGAGAAAAGCACCCACTAAGGGAATGCCCAATGGAAAAAATTCCAATTTGCACCCTTTGTGATAAGGATCATGAAACTCAACAATTCCCTTCTTTACCAGGAATCAAAGCAACATTACAACCAACCGATGAAGAAGCTGAAGCTGTCTATCTGTTGACACAAATAAGGCATTGGCAACTGCGAGGACAAGGTATGAATCATAATATGCCATTTACATCTGCTAATCATTGGAATAATTATCCTTCTTTTAGTCAAGCAAATTACCCTCTCTTTAACCAAATGCAATACCCACCCTTCAATCAAATGAATTACCCACCCATGAAAAAAACAAACCCTCCCTCTGTAGACCCAACAATGTGGACTCTTTGGTCTCCACAACAACAACCTCACTTTAACCAATGGAATCCAAATTGGAGAGGTCAACAACCCTCGTTTCCAAATCAATTTCCTCAATTTCAATCACAATTTCAGCAACCACTCCCTTTACCATTAGGTGCTCCACTGAATAATCAAATGATGCGGCCCCAACTACCTTTACAACCTAACCCTAACCCCAATAATAAGGTTGTGCAGTTTATTGATATTCACAACTAGCCTATACTTTTTGTTTTCCCTGCACAATGCAATGATATTCATTTACGATCTGGGAAAATAGTAGAACCTATCATTGATGATGTTACCTCTTCTGATTTTGATAAAGAAGAAATAAAAAAACTCAATTCACCTGAAGAGGTACAACCACCCTCTAATACTGTTGTTGAAACAACTGAACCACCATTCCCTGAGCGTTTAGCTTTGACTAAAACTCCTGAGCCACCTACTTTCAATCTTATAGGGAAATTACAAAATCTCTACGTCAAAATTCCACTATTACAAGCACTAAGAGATGTACCAATCTATTCCAGAACTATGCGAGACATTTGTGTTAAGAAACTCGGTAGGAAAACTAAATATCCCCTCACAGTTCATGTCATGGGTGATCTGTCTGCACTAATGTCAAGCAAAGCTCCTCCAGTTAAATATGGTGATCCTGGCCATCCTACTATCATAGTGCAAATTGGAAAAACAATAATTCCTCGAGTTCTGGTAGATTTAGGCGTTGCTATCAATATTATGACTCTTGAAACTTCACAACCATTACAATTGGAGAATGGAATCAGAGATACCCCAACCATTCTAGAATTAGCTGACCATTCTACAATCAAACTGGAAGGAGTTATTGAAGACCTAATCATCTCAGTTGAGTCCTGGAATTATCCAGCTGACTTTGTGGTATTGCAACCTAAAACAAAGTTGGAGGGTCATCCTCTAATTTTGGGTAGGCCTTGGCTAGCCACAACAGATGCCTTTATCAGATGCAGATCTGGTTCAATGACAATTTCCAATGGATGTGAAACCAAACAACTTTTTCTCTACCCTCACGCTACACCCTTGATTAATAATGACAATTCCTTATGGGTGGAATATGATGATCAAACTACTTAACCTATCTTGACTATCGGACAAGCTTTAAGCCTTAAAGATGCCACTAAGGATGAAGTAATTAATAATTTTATTTGCGAACCCTCTTCTATGACTCCAAAAACACATAATCAACTAGCTGCACTTTTGGAGTCAGATACCCAGGAAAAGCTTAATCTGAATACCTACCTCAAAAATCAGCTACCATCTCCTTTAAAAGTATACCAGTAGAAATTGAACCTGGCAAAACACTAAATATAAACCCCAACTTGAAAGTTGCTGAAACACAACAATTAATGAAGTTACTTCTTGAAAATGAAGAAGCATTTGTGTGGGACTATACATATATGAAGGGAATATCTCTTGAATTATGTACTCATCGTATCTATATCAAGGAAGATTGTCGACTGATCTGTCAACCTCAACGACGAATGAACCCTAATTTAAGGGAAATTGTTAAAGAGGAACTTCAAAAATTACTTAATGCAGGGTTTATATATCCTATATCTAACAGTGAATGGGTTTCCTCGTTGGTAATAGTTCCTAAGAAAAACAGGAAATGGAGAGTGTGCGTAGAATATAGAGCCTTAAATAAAGCCACTCAAAAAGATCACTTTCCGTTACCATTCATTGATCAGGTGTTAGAGAATTTGTCAGGGAAGAAATTCTTCTCTTTCTTAGATGGTTTCAGTGGGTATAACCAGATCAAAATTGCACCCCAAGACCAAGATAAGACCACTTTTACTAGCCCTTGGGGAACCTTTTCTTATAGAGTCCTCCCATTTGGGCTATGTAATGCACTAGCAACCTTTCAAAGAGTAGTTATAGGAATCTTTTCTGATATGATTAATGACTCTATGGAAATTTTTATGGATGATTTTACCCCTTATGGTGTCTCTTTTGAGGAGACACTACAAAATCTTGAGAAAGTACTTAACGATGTATGCAAGCCCACCTCTCCTTAAGCATCGAAAAATGTCATATGATGATGAGTGAAGGAGTAGTACTTGGACATTTTATTTCATCTCAAGGAATTTAGGTAGATCCATCCAAGATACAAGTCATTGAGAACCTTCCTATTCCAAAAACCCAAACAGAAGTGAGAAGCTTCTTAGGACATGTTGGATACTACAGAAGATTTATCAAATTTTTTCCCAAAATAGCTTCTCCTTTGTTTGTGTTACTTGTGAAAAATGTTGAATTCAAGTGGACTAATCTTTGCCAGGAAGCATTTGATGCACTCAAACATCAGTTATCTACAGCTCCTATTCTAAGGGGACCTGATTGGGCACTTCCCTTTCATATATCCTCTGATGCTTCGGATACTGCAATTGGAGCTGTCTTGGGACAAGAAGAAAATCATCTCCCCTATGCTATCTATTTCATTAGCAAGAATATGAGTCATGTTGAACTTAACTACACAGTTACCGAAAAGGAATTTTTAGCAGTTATCTATGCTATTAATAAATTTCGACATTACATCACTGGTTATTCTACTTTTGTCCATACTGATCACTCAACCATTAAATATTTAATGATCAAATCTTTCACAAATGCTTGAGTCACTAGATGGTTACTATTATTACAAGAATTTGATATTACAATTGTAGATCGACCAGGAAAAGAAAATGTAGTTGCTGATTTTCTTTCTCGGTTAACACCTGATGATAATACTCCAGTAGATGATTCCTTTCCTGATGAATATTTATTTGCAATATCTGCTCACTCACCATGGTATGCAGACATTGCTAATTATTTGGTTGTAGGGAAGTTACCACCACACCTATCCCACCGAGAGAAAAGAAAAATCATTCAACAAAGTGCTCGGTATAGCTGGATAAGTGGGTGTCTTTTCTACACAGGACTTGATCAAGAAATCCGAAGATGCATTAGAGAAGATGAGGTTTATGATGTACTAAAAGCTTGTCATGATGGCCCTTGTGGAGGGCATTTTGCTGATAAAAGAATGGCACATAAAATTCTCAGGATGGGTTATTATTGGCCCTCACTTTTTAAAGATGCAAAGAAATATGTCCGGGCCTGTGATAGCTGTCAAAGAATGGGTCAACCTAATCATAGAGATGAAATTCCATTAAACCCCCAGGTAGTACTTGAACCATTTGAAAGATGGGCCTTAGATTTTGTAGGACCCATTAACCCTCCATCCAATCAAAAATTTTATATATTAGTCTGTGCAGATTATATGACCAAATGGGTGGAGGCTAAATCACTCCTTAAAGCTACTGAAGAAGCTGTTCTAGCTTTCTTATTTGAAGATATATTTGTCAGATTTGGAGTGCCTCGATAATTAGTCACAGATGGAGGACCTCCTTTCATCTCTTATGGTTTTAAAGCCACCCTTCAAAAATATCATATTCATCATAGAATGACTACACCATACCACCCCCAAGCCAATGGACAAGTGGAAAGCACAAACAAAGTAATAGAAGCCATTCTAACAAAAACAATGAAGGAAAACCGGAAGGATTGGTCTCAAAGGCTCCCTAAAGCATTATGGGCTTACAAAACTACCTGGAGAAACACTACAGGATTCTCTCCCTATGAATTAGTTTATGGTAAAAGTGTTGTCTTTCCTGTGGAATTTGAAATCAAAACCTTAAGGATTGCTTTAGCTGTTAACCTTGATTTGACTGATGCACAGACAGCCAGGTTACAACAGCTTAATGAATTGGGTGAAAAAAGATTAGATGCCATTCATCAGACAACTATGATTCAACAACAAAGAACAAAATGGCATGATAAAATCATCAAGCACAAGAAATTCCAAAAAGGTAATTGGGATTTCTTGTATGATTCTCGGTTTAAAGAATTTCAAGGGAAGCTACGTACAAGATGGCTAGGACCTTACGAAGTGGACACTATTTTCCCCAATGGAACAGTAAGGCTCCTAATAATTGATGACTCTAAAATACCGTTATTAGTGAATGGTAATCGACTTGGTCTGTACCAGCGCCCCATTTCCAAAGAAGATTTTAAGGCCACATGTGTGGCAGATTCACATTATCTCTTTTTAGAGGAGCCTCCAGCCCCTCATTGCATTTAATTTTCCTGAATTTTATTTCTAGTATTAGATTAAATTTCTTTTACTAATAATCCCTGCCAAGGGATGGCATGTTACAATTGATTCTTTTGCAGATTCTCAATCCAGAAAAGGCCTACCAAGAAAGGACAATCTTACTACAAGTGGATCCAAGCTTCATCTTGTGAAGCATTGCTCCCTCTTTCTTCAATCCATTCATCTTCATTTACCATCTTCCAATCTTCTTTCAACATCCCCATCATTCATCCCCTCTCATTTTTTTTTCTTTTTTCTTTTCCCTTTCCATTCCCTGTCCCCATTTTTCCTGTTGCTGAAACACCATTTCTTAAGCAATATTTTCCATTGTTGAAATATCACTCTTTAGCAACATTTTTCCCCATTTTCCCATTGCTGAAACACCACTCTGCAGCAACATTTTCCTCATATTTTACGTTTCTGAAACACCATTTCTTCAGCAATATTTTCCATTGTTGAAACATCACTCTTCAGCAACATTTTTCCATTCTTTTCCTGTTGTTGAAATACCACTTTTTCAGCATTGCCCATTTCTCCATTGCTAAGACATGACTATTCAGCATTTCCTGTCATAAAAACATCTTCTTCAGCTCTTTCGCTCTCACTTCTCCTATTTTTCATGCTACATTCTGTCCTTTCACTACCTTCTCCCATGATTAAACAAACCCTTGATACAATTTCTCTCATAATTCCAAAGTTTCTTCCATGATTATTGCAGATCTATTATGAACAGGCACTATATTTTTTGAAGTACAAATCAAAGGTAAAGATGAGGTATGTAAACTTTATATGTAAATACAATTGAACTATGGTTAATGAGAAGACTCTGATTCATTATCACCATGATCCCCATACACTTAAAGTCATTATTTCAACCATAGTTGGGGGGGAATATCGAAACTTTATGACATCATTTCACACGAACTGACTACCGTCACTTCTTTTTACCCATTATCTCATCTTTTCAACATCATTTACATGTCCTCATCCTCAAAACTTACTCTATTCAGGTCCTCTAGATACGGTCAGATCCACAGAACGCTACCACCTTTGTTGCAAAATATTATCAATTTTTGAAGAAACCAGTGACGATTCAACATATGTGGCAACTCTAGGCAATAGTACTTCAGGATTGTCAATAGTTTATTAAATCCAAAGAGACTGCTGCCCTAAAATCAAATAACATGTTTTTGCAACAATATTATGAGGAAAGGTAGGAGCACAATCCCTTTAGTCCTACCAATCTTGAGACAACAATCTTCCAGGTACCCAGTTACATCAAATGTGTCTAGCAATGCGCTGAAAATTGGATAGGTTATCAGTTCCAATTTTCCATTCTGTGGATGCCAGCAGAGAAGTATCAGGCTCATCATAGGTTGCCCAAGAAGGTTGAAGTAGCAGTCTGGCAAAGGTTGCAATATGTTCAAGGATTCAGAGCCCCAACAGACAGTACTTTCTATAGCTACTGCTTAAGTAATTTTCACACCAAGGGTCAGTATCCGGATTCTGAATCAGATTGAAGTTGCCTGAGGACATGCAACCTTTTTAGTTTGGGGGGATGCTAGGACCCTATAATGTACCTTTTTTCTCGTACTTTTTGCTATCATTACTGTTGGAGTCACGATTGCTGTTACACCAAAACTCGCAGGTTTTAGTAAACAGACACATCGCTAGTGTTAAGCACATGCCACGAAACACACGGGGAGCATTGCACTTCTACACCACCATTAACGGGGAGCCAAAAATCTTCCCCTGACGCAAGCCCAGTGTGTTTCAAACTCGAGACCTCTGGTTTTGATACCACTTGTTTAGAATATTATATATTACGGAGTAATGGAACACATAAAATATTGCAGAAATTTAAACACAGAAAATGCATAAAACAAGAGAGACACAGATATACGCGGTTCACCCAGTTTGGGCTACGTCCACCCTGAAAAAACAGTCATTCCTTTCTATTATCCAGCAAAATGAAGAGAGACAACCTACAACATATCCGTTGTAATATCCTCTGTTTTCTCTCACAGTCTCACCTCTCTGTTTCTCGCACAGAGAATACACATCTATTACACAGCCTCAAATACAATGCCCTCATACAAAGAGAGGGGTTGCCCTCTAGGGCAAAAAGAAAATCCTAAACTAAACATAAGTTCTACCATCAGATCATCCGCCTAATGAACGGCCCAGATTGACTAGAAATTACTATACTTTTACAAGGCAATTTTACATCGGTTTTTAGCTTCAGGGGCGCTGCCCCCGAACCCCTGCGTGGAGGGGTGTACAAACTTCTGGGGGTATACATCCGGCTAAAACAAAGACCTTTGAACAATCATGCTCCACACACAACAATCTTCCACTTGGAGAATGATTGTAGCAACTCCATCGCTACTTCATTTTTTGGAAAATGACTCCTCTTTGGACTTGGTTGTTTCTCATCTTCATCATCATCCTTAAAGACCAACTGAAACTGAGCATATTCTTAGTTTCTCCCTGGTTACAACTTTTGTTAGCATATCTGCAAGATTCTGGCTAGTGTGTATCTTTTTGGTATCAGAGCTCCTTTGTTGGCTCCCCGTTAATGGCGGTGTAGAAGGTCAATGGTCCCCATGTGTTTCGTGGCATGTGCTTAACACTAGTGATGTGTCTGTTTACTAAAACCTGCGGGTTTTGGTGTAACGGAAATCGTGACTCCAACAACTGGTATCAGAGCCAAAGGTCTATTTTGCTGATAAACTCGTAGGAAAGAAGGGTTCCTCGTTCGAGTGGGAGCAATGGTGGAAGATGGTAAGTTTAGGGTCGAGAAATTTAACGGCCAAAACTTCTCACTGTGGAAGATGCATATGGAAGATTATCTGTATCAGAAAGATCTATACCTACCATTGGGCGGAAAAATAAAGATGCCGACGGGTATGATAGATGAAGAATGGAACCTTCTCGATAGAAAGGCACTCGAAACAATACGGTTATGCCTCGCAACATCAGTCGCCTTCAACATTTCAAAGGAAATAACAACAGAGGGTTTGATTAAGGCGTTGGAGAAACTATATGAAAAATCCTCGGCCTCAGACAAGGTATTTCTTATGAAACTGTTATTTAATATGAAGATGTTGGAAGGTGGATCTATTGCAGACCATTTAAATGATTTTAATACTGTTACAAGTCAGTTATGTTCTGTAGGGGTAAACTTTGATGATGAAGTTAGAGCTCTGTTATTCTTGTGCTCATTACCAGAAATTTGGAATGGTTTAGTAATGGCCATTAGTAACTCTGCTTCTGGATCTAGTACTTTAAAGTTTGATGATGTTGTCGGTGCTATCCTTAGCAAGGAAATGTGATGGAAAAGCTCTGATGAGACATTGGGTAATGCTTTGAGTGCAGAGTCTAGGGGAAGAAAAATGGAAAGAGGAAAGAGCTCTGGATATCGCAATAAATCAAGGAAAGGCAGATCCAAGTCCAGATTGGGGATAGTGTGATAGAAATGTGGAAAGAAAGGACACCTAAAGAAAGACTGTAGATCTCGGAAGGGAAAAGAAGGAGATGCACAACAAGAAAACAATCATGAAGCAAATGTGACAAGTGAGGTGTTACAAGATGCTTTGATTCTTTCTTTCTAAAATATTACTAGTTCCTGGGTGGTAGATTCAGGGGCCTCATTCCATGCCACACCTGATAAGAAATACTTTCATGACTATGTTCAAGGAGATTTTGGACAAGTTCGTTTGGGTGATGATAAAACCTGTAAAATTGTTGGAATGGGTAAGGTTTTTGTAAAACAACTGAATGGAAACCAATGGCTACTAAAGGAGGTAAGGCATGTTCCAGATCTAAAGAAAAATCTTATTTCAACAGGGAAGTTAGGCAGTGAAGGTTGTGTGACAACATTCAAAGATAAAGCTTGGAAGGTTACCAAAGGATCCCTGGTAATAGCAAAAGGCGAAAAGGTTGGTACATTGTATTTATGCAATGGTATTTCTAACTCTGTTAATGCTTTAACTTCCAAAGGAGCAGATGCAGCATTATGGCATCATAGGCTCGAACACATGAGTGAAAAGGGGATGAAGATTCTTCACTCAAGGAATTTATTGCCAGGTTTGAAGAATGTTGATTTGGACTTCTGTGAGAATTGCGTTTATGGAAAACAAAAGAGAGTCAGATTTCTCAGAGTTGGGAAAGAAAAGAAGAGCGAAAAATTAGAGCTTGTGCCTACAAATGTATGGGGACCTGCTCAGGTATTATCTCTCGGTGGTTCTCGTTATTATGTTACTTTTATTGATGATGCAACTAGAAAAACTTGGATTTATTGTATTAAGAATAAATCTAATGTATTTGATACTTTCAAGAAATGGAAAGCTTTGGTTGAGGTTGAGACAGGAAAGAAATTGAAGTGTCTCAGATTAGACAATGGAGGTGAATATTGTAGCAACGAGTTTAATAGGTACTGTTCAGAGCATGGAATTCACAGAGAGAAGACAGTTCCAAGAACACCACAAGAAAATGGTGTGTCAGAAAGGATGAACAGAACAATCATGGAGCGTGCAAGGTGCATGAGATTACATGTAGGATTGCTTTTACAATTTTGGGCAGATGTTGTAGATACTATTGTTTATCTAATAAACAGAGAGCCTTCAAGTTCCTTGGATGGCGGTGTTCCAGAAGAAGCATGGACAGGAAAAAAGGTAAATTGCTCTTTTTTAAAGCCTTTTCGTTGTGAGGCCTTTGTCCATATTGATAAAGAAAATAGAACAAATCTTGAGGCAAAGTCAAAGAAATGTACCTTTATTGGATATGGTGTTAATGATTTTGGTTATCGCTTATATGATTACGAAAATCACAAAATCATTAGGAGCAGAGATGTAATATCCAATGAAAAGGTCTTGTATAAGAATCAATTGCAGGAAAAGAAACAGGAAAAATAAAACAAGGAATACGCAGTTGTTGATGAAATCACTGAAAAAGTAAAGGTGCCTGAAAATAATAATAATCAACAACCATAACAACAGAAACCACCACAACAGCAACAGGCACCCAAAACACTTGAAAGTGGTGTTAGAAGATCTACTAGGATAATTAGACCCCCTGAACGATACTCTCCTTCATTATATTATTTATTGTTGACTGATTCTGGTGAACCCGAATGTTATGAAGAAGAAATGTAGGTTGAAAGCAGGAAGAAGTGGGAGGTAGCCATGGAAGAAGAGATGGACTCCTTAATGCATAACCAGACTTGGGACTTAGTCAGGTTGCCTGCAGGAAAAACTACATTGAAGAATAAATGGGTTTATAGGCTGAAGGAAGAAGATGGAGGAAAACAGAGGTACAAAGCTAGACTTGTGGTGAAGGGGTTTACATAGAAGAAAGGTATTGATTTTGATGAAATATTTTCTCTTGTTGTTAAAATGACTTCAATAAGAACTATTCTAAGTCTAGTAGCAGCATATGCAGCAGCCACAAGGATATGAGGTAAAAGGGAAGGAGAAATTAGTGTGCAGGTTGAAGAAGAGCTTGTATGGCTTAAAACAGGCTCTAAGGCAGTGGTATCTAAAATTTGACAAGTTTATGTCTGAACAAGGTTATACTAGATGTCACTCTGATCATTGTGTTTATCTGAAAAAGAAAAATGATGGCAGCTATATTATATTGTTATTGTATGTAGATGACATGCTTGTTACAGGGTCTAACATGCAGGAAATAAATGTGCTCAAAAGAAAATTGGAAAATTCATTTGCAATGAAAGATTTGGGAGCTGCAAAACAAATCCTTGGTATGAGAATAAGTAGAGACAGGAAAAATCGTAAATTAACATTGTCTCATAATGAGTACATAAAAAAGGTGTTGAAAAGATTTAATATGCACAATGCAAAACCAATTAGTACACCTTTTGCTAGTCATTTCAAACTTAGTAAGGAAATGTGCCCAAAGACCCAAGAAGACATGGATTATATGTCTGAAGTTCCATATGCATCAATAATTAGAAGCTTAATATATGCAATGGTCTACACAAGGCCTGATATTGCACATGCAGTGGGAGTTGTAAGCAGGTACATGAAAAATCCAGGAAAGGAAAATTGGATGGCAGTGAAATGGATTCTCAGATATTTGAAAGGTACCACAAATCAAGCATTATGCTTTGGTGGTTCAAACATTTCTCTACAAGGATATGTTGATGCAGATATGGCAGGTGACAGAGATAACAGAAGGAGCACTACAGGATATGTATTTACTATAGGTGGAACAGCTGTTAGTTGGGTTTCAAAAATCCAAAGTGTTGTTATACTTTCAACAACAGAAGCAGAGTATGTTGCTGCTATAGAGGCTAGTAAAGAAATGATTTGGTTACAGAGGTTTATGGGTGAATTGTGTAAGGAGCATGATATGCGCACGTTATACAGTGATAGCCAAAGTGCCATTCATCTTGCAAAGAACTCAGCATTTCATTCTAGGACTGAACACATACAACTCAAGTACCATTTCATACGATCAGTGATGGAAGATGGAGAGTTGAAGCTAGAAAAGATACACACTAGCCAGAATCCTGCAGATATGCTAACAAAAGTTGTAACCAGGGAGAAACTGAGAATATGCTCAGTTTCAATTGGTCTTCAAGGATGACGATGAATATGAGAAACAACCAGGTCCAAAGAGGAGTCATTTTCCAGCAAATGAAGCAACGATGGAGTTGCTATAATCATTCTCCAAGTGGGAGATTGTTGTGTGTGGAACATGATTGTTTAGAGGTCTTTGTTTCAGCCGGATGTATACCCCAGGAAGTTTTTACACCCCTCCATGTGGGGGGACTTTCCCCCCCGCGGGGGTTCGAGGGGGTCGATCCCCCCGGCTGGGGGGGTCTGAGGGCCAGTGGTCCCTCAGAGAGGGTTCGGGGGCAGCGCCCCCGAAGCTAAAAACATATGTAAAATTTCCTTGTAAAATTATAGTAATTTCTAGTCAATCTGGGCCGTTCATTAGGCGGATGATCTGACGGTAGAACTTATGTTTAGTTTAGGGTTTTTTTTTGCCCTAGAAGGAAACCCCTCTCTTTGTATGAGGGCATTGTATTTGAGGCTGTGTAATAGATGTGTATTCTCTGAGTGAGAAATAGAGAGGTGATACTGTGAGAGAAAACAGAGGATATTACAACGGATCTACTGTAGGTTGTGTCTCTTCATTTTTCTAGATAATAGAAAGGAAGGACTAGCTGTTCGGGGTGGATGTAGCCCAAACTGGGTGAACCACGTATATCTGTGTTTCTCTTATTTTATGTGTTTTCTGTGTTTATATTTCTACAATATTTTATGTGTTCCATTGCTCTGTAATATATAATATTCTAACAATTACATCCTTTTCCCGCTCATATTTAAGCCTACATTATCACCTTAATCTATTTTTCCAAAGGTATATAACGTTTCTTCTCTTTGCTATATGTTTAATTTGTTTTACATGTAATTTTACATTACTTTCATACTTAGCCATTAATCAGAAATATATAGTTGCTAAAACAGTTTGAAGACTGCAGTTAATATATCGTTGCTGCTTGAAGACCACGTTGCTGAAACAGTTAAACAGTACGCAAATCCTGTTGCTGAAACAGTCTGTGATTTGCGATGCTAAAACAGTCTATAATTTGCGATGCTGAAACAATCCATGATTTGCGATGCTAAAACAATATTTCATATATAGCAGTAACAAGAAAAGATAATTAAAGGAGCTGTTACACTGGCCGCAATAGCTGTACCTCAAAGCCAGCACCATTACAACCACTGTAACAACATTTTGCTACGGAAGATCAGAATATCCTATTCCAGCATAGAAGATTAGATCAGACTAAGAATAGGATTTGTATGTACACATGTAATCATAGGCTTAATTGTATTAAGAGGATTCTCCTCTTTAAATAAGAAGGGGAAATCAACATTAGGGAGATTAAGACAGAATACGAAAGGCTTAGCTAGAAGGGGATTACAGAGAAGGAGTGTGTTTACTTTTGATAATGTAACTTGCTACATTGGACAGATGAATAAAAGATCATTTTTAGCATTTCTTCTTTGTTCCCTTTCATTCTTGGGAAATCTTGTGAGAAGGAGAGGGCCCACCTTCCTCACAAGATTTACCCATTAGTTTCTGTAGTGTGTTAATTATTGCTTTCATTCATGCCTTGTTAAAACTCTGTTATGCATTTCTTAGGCACCATTATAACTCTGCTATCTATTGATGAAACTCTGTTATGCATTACTGAAGTCTTGTTTACGCATTGTTAGAACTCTGCTATCTATTGCTGAAACTCTGTTTCAACTGATTGTTGCATCGTTTTCATACAATTGATTCCTAGGTAATCGTTGATCATTTTGATTGGTAATTCTGTTTGCAGAATGAGTTTATGAAAGTGTGATAGTCAGAGACAGGTGCTAAAGATTCCTACTTTGGGGAATAGGGTCTTGTTCTCTGTTACAACATAGTTAGTCTTTTCTTTTGCAGATTGCTGAAAGGTTCCTTTTTCCTAGGTTGCTATTTCTTAATATAATCTAGGATTCTTCTGATGATGGTTTTGCTTTGAATCTTGAATTTTTCAATAGAAAGATTGCTTTTACTGTAATTCAAAGTAGAGCTTCAGTCTGTTCGAAGCAAGGTGTGATTAGTGTAACTTTTACTACAACTTTGGATTGCTTTTGAGATTGAGAATATACAGTGTGTGATTGCCTTTGAAATAAACAAACTTCCCTGGGTTGACAATTTATGTAGCACTTGATTGTTTTAATTAATAAACAATTATAGTGACCAACACATATCAATCAACACCAAATTGCAATCAGAATGGAATAGGCGGAGGAAGAATACAGCATATGGCCCTTGAATCTTGCGATCGTGATATCGCAATCACAACAACGGAGTAGTTGGGTAATGATATTCCCTAAATATTTGTGATTTGTGATCTACTGGATGACGTGATGGTGACATGGCATATCCATATAAAAAGGTGATGTGGATGGATGATGTGGATCTGACGTCACTGTTGACGTCAGATCGCAATCGCATTTGGTATGGGTTGGGAGACATGACCCTTGGAAACTTGTGATTGCATGGACATATGGGATTTGTGAACTGGAGTGTATAATCCCCTTGGGTCTGGTTGATTGCAATTGCAATTGGCATGAGGCAGGAGACATGACCCTTTAGTAACTGCGGATGCGATATTTTATATAGCATTTTATAATCATAGTGGGTCCAGAAGGATAGGAGCAGAGTGCTAGCCTTTTGAACTTGTGATTGCGCAAACACGGGGGATTTATGAACTGGTGTGTATAATCTTGTTGGGTCCGATTTGAATATCGCAACAGAAATGGGGTATGTACTTAAGCTTTTGGAACTTTTGCGATGCAGGGGAGTGGTAAGGACTAAACTCCGATTACTATTATTTTTTAAATAACCAATGTTTAATACTTAGGGCTTAAAAAGCCTAAGTATGAGTCTTGGTCTTGGAGGCTATTTGGAAATGATTTTGATAATGAAGGTTTAATACTTGGGTTTTAGTTAAAAATCCTAAGTATTAAACTTTGGTTATGGCAATTTATTAACAATTTTTTGTGTTGATTTTATATTTTTAAAGTTTTTGTTTCTTAAGAAATAAAATCAAAAGTTTTTTTTAAAACTAAAGGGTTCCTATTTTAATAGAATAAATTTCATAGGAAATTTATAATATATTAAAATGGGAGTTGTTGAGCAATACAACAATTGGCGATTCACTGGAAGAAAAAGTTATCTCTAATGAATAATAACGAATTTCTCCAAAAATCTAGTAAAAATAATTTAGGAAATGGAAACTACTTTTTAAAACATTAGATAAATCAAATTACTCTCACTATAAAAAAATTTCATTAAATTGCAATTTCTTTTAAAAACCTTTTGTGAATGAAAATCATCTATTTACTTGTATCATTCATTAATGAGTTATAAAAACAAAGTAGGGAGCCTTTTTACGACTTAGATTTTGATGTACTCATTTGTCACTGGTAGAGCCACTACTGCCACCAAGCGTTCATAGCTTCGACAAAGCTACCTTTTAACCAAAAATATCCACTATCCCATCTGTTTAATAGTGCAATAATTAGAGGTATTTTTTTTTTAACTGATGCTAAGAAGCAATTGTCCTTGTTTGGTGGCTAGATAATGACTATGCCATTCAATGGTAATAATCAAATTGAACAAGTTGGCTCATGATGAGACCCCTTGTCTTATAATTGAAACAATCTTAAGTCATTACCCTGATTTTGGTGTTAAGTATTGGTAATGTCAGTTTAATTGGTTCCCTATGATCATGGTAAGCAAGCTCGTGATGAGACCTCTTATCTTTTAGGTTTATTATATTTTAGAATTACACTCTAAAAATTTTCTTTATAATGGATGGGGAGAATCCCTGACTCCTTAAGTGTTTTGGATGACAAATCCGAGTTGAATGTGCTTAATCGTAAAATAGTCTTTACTTTTTAAAGATAACATTTTTAATTGCAACTCAAGCAAGAGGATAAATTTTTTTTTAAGGTTATTTAAAGATTTCACAACTTAATGGAAATTTTTTTAGAGTTATACAACTTTTATCTAGTTTTCAATTTTGGTAACCACTTCTTAAAAAAATCCTACCTTCAAATTGAAAAATGAAAAATAACTTCAAGAGATGTTTGAAAAGTAAATAGAGTAATATTTAACATTTTTATCTAAAATAAAAATATAAATGTGATATGATAACAAAATTTTCTTAGGATACAACCATTCACAAGTATGTTGGTGAAATCATCAAAACCAAATCTAAAAGAAAAATTCCGCAAAATTGTTTATGTAAATTTATTAACAAAAGAAAAATAAGAAGATAATCATATAAACATTCCTTCTTATGTTGAAATTTAGAAAAATTTTAACTTGTAAAGTTATAAGCATTTAGTAATCAATAAAGTTCAGTTAAAATGAGGAAATTTCTTATTTTCTATGGATTTTTTTTTTAAAGCAAAACTTGCAAAAAGCTTTTAACCATTTTTAAATCAAAGTAATTATTTTTAAAGAAAAAAGATTAAAGGTTTAGAGATCCCCCATTTTGGCTGATTCGATGAGAATCGTTACTGCTTCCTTTAAAAACTTAAAGCAAATCAGGAAAATGAGCTCAAAGTTTGAAACAATGGAGGTGTTAAAAATGCCTGTGAAGAATTGCAAAAGAAGATTAAATATCAGCAAAAACTAAAAACAAAACTGAATTTAAAAAGTAAAGAAATAAATGAAAGTGAGTATATGAGACTTACCATTGAAGAGTTTCATTTAATCTTACCAGAAATATATGACTTTCTTCAATGCAAGGTAACGAACCCAAAATCATTATTTATTAAATCTAATCTAAAGCGAACAGTAAACTTAAGAAAATAAAGTCATGTTCAAGGGAATCAGATTAAACCAAATCTATCAAAAATGAAAATTGAGATATATTCTTTATCAATTGCAGTGATGAATGTTCTCTTTCTTTTCTGAATTATATCAACGTCTGAATATAGAAAATGCTTCAAACTCAAATGATGTATCAATTAAGTATATGATGAAGGTTTGAATTCTAAGCATGGAGTGATATATCAAAGAATTGAAATAAAAGAGAACTCAAAATGAATTAATCATGATCTATTAGATTTACCTGTTCTATTTCCATATTTTATGAAACAAATTGTAAGATTTGGAATAAGCATAGATAAAATCATGAATAAGATCATTTGCTGCAAGATTCAAAAGAGAGCATTTGACTAAACCTTGCTTTTAAGATAAAAATCCCTTTAATGATTTAATTAACTATCGAGAGTTTCAATCGGAGAAATATGTTATAGGAAATTTCCTAGTAGGAAAGTTACAAAATTTGATGATCCGATATGAGTCTTTCGATAACATGTTAAAGGATTATCAGGACTTTTATGAGGGGAAGCAAAAATTTAGAGAATTTTCAAATTTTGATAAAACAAAAATATTTCCCTAAACATATGACAAATTTGTAAAAGTTAACTGCTTGTTTATTTTAAGTCTCCAATACCTGCAAAAGAAACCGAAAAAATAAGAAATAATGATAAAAAGAAAAATTAACAATAGACGAAAATGAACTTGTCAAATGCATGCCTAGAAGAATTTTCACTGTAATTTACCTCATAGATTTCCAAGTTCTTCCATGTATTTCTCAAATTCTGTTATGTTCAATAACATCTATTTATTTAATCTAAAATTCAAAGTAATGAATTTTAAGATTACATTCATCTCAATTTCACATAAGATGACAATAGCGATGGCTATGACCTTTTCAGAAGTACTTGTAAATCGAATATTGCCAAACAATAGCAATTCTCCACACATGTTTTTAAAAGTGTGATTGTCAGTGTGATGGAGTTTTGCAAAATAAAGATAATCAAATGATTCAAAAGCCTATGATATGTTTTAAATCACTTTATCATAAAATGAAAAATAGATGTTGAAAATATTAAATTCATTACTTGCTTATTGAAATCTGCAATGAAAACGGAAAAGAATCTAATCTAAATTAATCTACTCCTAATTACTAACTGAATGGAGGGAAAATGACTAGGTATAGTCATACTTCCAATGTAACCATTCTCTCGTTTTATTACCTACCTATGTGTACAATTTAAACATTAGTAAAAATAAAACAAAATAATCAAAATAAAACAAAATTTATTATTTACATCTAATTTGAAACTATGTACAAAATAAGTTTATTTAAAACTAATCTATTAGTAAACCATCTCTTTTGGAAAGTGTAGGAATTTACAGGGTGAGTTCCTCAGACAGAACACTAAAGGACATCGCTCACAAACAGATCATAGATCAATACACCAGTATTATTGATGTGGTTAAAACCCTTAAAGAGGGAAACAATCCACGACCTAAGCCAATGCGGCCACTTTAGGCAATTTATTAATAAAAGAATGAAAATTGACATAAGCTTATCTCATGAATGGTTACCCTACAAATGACCCTCCATGCTCTTTAAATAGATATCATGGACCAATCGGGTGTTAAGCCATATATCAAGTGTCAGTAACACTGAGGAGAGAATGAATTGTCAGATCACTTCATGTCTAGAACATATCGTGACCATTAGATTGTAAGTTACAAAAGTACATAGTAAAGAAACACACTTTATCTAACTCTACACTAGACCAAGTTATACTTAATTATTTCCTATCTGTCGGAATATCCTAACATCCCCCCTTAAAAACAACTTGGGATAGGATTGAAGGATGTATAAATATGACACAATAGGAGAAGGAAGGAGCCATTAGAGCCTATCCCCCCTTAGTGACAACTTCCTGAACTCTAACCATAAATCAAAGTTTAGTAAACTTTTCCTCTGTGAGAGCCTTTGTAAAGATGTCTACAACTTGATCATCTGTTGAACAATATTGCACTTCAAGAACATAGTCATGAATGAGCTTTCTAATGAAGTGCATGTGCAGTTCAATGTGTTTGCTGCGCTGATGTTGGACTGGATCTTTGCATAGTTGAATGGCACTTTGATTATCACACCAAAATGTAGTCGGATGCTGTTGTTGAAAGCCAGACTATGACAGGATCTAACGAAGTCATAGGGCTTCCTTACTAGCTTCTATGGCACCATGATACTCTACTTCTATTGAAGAAAGAGAAATGGCACTTTGTTTCTCGCAAGCCCATGTAATAGGTGCTGAACCAAGAGTGAACACATAACCTTTAGTAGACTTCTGATCATCAAGGTCACCAGCCCAATTGGAAACAGTGAAACCAACCAATAGAGGAGATGCTTCTACACTGTAATGAATCCCAAACTGAACTGTACCTCAAACATAACATAATATTCTTTTAGTTGCTTTCCAATGAATTTCATGTGGGTTTTGCATAAACCGAGCAATAAGGCCAACAACAAAGGAAAGGTCAGGACGAGTATGGGTCAGATACAAAAGTTTTCCTACAAGTTGACGGTATAAGGTAGCATCAACTTTAGGGAAAGTACAAGTGACTGAAAGTTTGGCTCCAAACTAAAAAAGAGAAGGGGTTGTCTTACAATCTTCCATGTGAAAATGACGTAGAATATCACAGGCATACTTGGATAGGGAAAGGGAAATACCTTCTTTGGATTACCAGACTTGAAGACCAAGAAAACAATGCAAGTGTCCTAAGTATGTCATTTCAAACTTCTTTTTAAGGTTGGACTTCACATGGTTTATAAGGTTGGGATCACTACTAGTAAGGATAAGATCATCAACATAAAGAACAAGAATGATAAGAGACTTGCCCACTTTCTTGGTGTAGACAATATTGCCAGAATGACACCTAGAAAAGCCAGTTTCTAAAAGAAATCTATCCATTTTGGCATACCAAGCCTGAGGGGCTTGCTTGAGACCATAAAGGGATTTTTTAAGCCAACATACAAGGCTGAAGTTTGTTTGCATAAAGCCAGTAGTTTGTTCCATATAGATTTCTTCATGCAAGTCCCCATGCAAGAAGGCAGATTTAACATCCATCTGATGGACTTCCCATTTGAAAGAGGCAGCAAGGGAAATAACAAGGTGGATAGAGTTCATTTTTTCAACAAGGAAGAAGGTTTTAGTATAGTCAATGCCTTCAACTTGTGAAAAACCCTTAGAAACAAGACGAGCTTTATGTTTATCAACTTTTCCATCTAGTCCATACTTGGTTTTGTAAACCCATTTGCATCTAACAAGTTTTCGTCCCTTTGGAAGAGGAACAAGATCCCATGTATCATTTGCCAATAATGAACGATATTCTTCATTCATAGCTGCGTTGCAATCTGGATGGCCTGAAGCTTCTGCAAAGGTGTCAGGATCATAATTCGCCGAAGCTTGAGCTAGTAAAGAAGAGGCTCTATTGAGCTGAGAATGTGTACATTGCTGATCTGTAGGATCACCGACAAGAGCACCTGCTGCATCCTGAGTAGCACGGACCCATTTTGGAAGCTGAGGAGCTGAAGGAGGATCTTGAGAAGGTGGGGGAGGATTGTCATCCTCGCTGTCATCATCTAAAGAAGAAATATTTTCAGAAGTAGAAGGGATAGAGAGAGGTGTCACATCTGCCAAACTAGGCTCGTAGGCCGATATATTTTCAGAAAACTTTACATCTCTTATAATGATAACATTCTTGGACTTAAGTGGAATAAGTCTATATCCTTTGACATCTTAAGAATATCCAACAAAAATACATTTTCACTCTTAGGTTCTAAAGCTTTATGTTTCTCATTTGGAATATGGACCCATGCTTCACTTCCAAAAACACGAAAGTGACTGACATCTGGTTCAATTGAGCTCCATTATTCTTCTAGAGTGATATTCTATAAAACCTTAGTAGGAGTGCGATTTACTATGTAATTTGCACAGTTAATTGCTTCTGCCCAAAAATTAAGACTAAGTCCTTTAGATTGAAGCATACAATTAGCCATTTCCTTTAAGGTGTGAATCTTCCTTTCAGCTACACAATTTTTTTGTGGAGTATATGGAATAGTACGTTGCATTTGAATTCCAGTCTCAGTGCGAAAGTTGATGAATTTGTTGTTAACATATTCTCCCCCATTATCAGATATTATCTTAAGAATTTGATGTCTAGATTGTTTTTCAACAAAGGCCTTAAAGGCCAAGAACATTTTAAATACTTCACTCTTGAATTTTAAGAAGTATACCCAAGTGTGTCTAGAGAAATCATCAATGAAAGTTAAGAAATACTTGTAGCCAGAGAATGAAACAACTAGAAGTGGACCACATAAATCACTATGCACAAGCTGTAAAAGGGCTGAGGCATGCCAAGAGGAAAGTTTTTCAAAACTATCATGATGATGTTTTCTGAGTACACATCCGAAACAAACACCATCTCTGCAAGATACCATTGGAAGACATGTCAGCGTATTTTTTTTACATAGATTCTGAAGGGAGCGATAGTTTAAGTGACCAAATCGCTCATGCCAAAGTTTGCTCACTTCATCATTATGAGCAACAAATACCGAGGGAAGATTTGATGACCCAAAGTTGTTAAACTTATATAACCTTGTAGAATCATCAGCAAAGCCAGTAGCTAAAATCTGTTTAGGATCTCTTAGGTCCTTAATTACAACATCGTGAGGTGAAAATTCAACGATTTTACTTTCACTTGAATGAGTTATCTGATATATAGATAGAAGGTTGCATGATAAGGTTGGAACACATAATACATCATTAAATTGACCATTGTCTAGATGAACAGTTACAGTCCCTACAACACTAAGAGATCTATCATCACCAACATATATATTTTTGGTGTTATAATCATTTAAGAAGAAAACATGGCTTTGCTTTTGGCCATGTGATAAGAAGCTCCAAAATCAATGAGCCACTCATGATAATGAGAAGAAGAAGATACATTTAGTGCATAACCAGACCGAGATGCTTGACAAACACATGCAAAAAGTGTTATTCCTAAAGATGAAGTTGAAGTTGAAAAGTGCTCCAAATGGATGTTATGCTTCTTCATTTCTGCTTCTAAGGCTTCCATCTTCTTAAAGCATTTGAATTTTAAGTGGCCATCTCGATTACAAAAGTGGAAATGTCTGTCTGTCTTCTTCCCTTTGTTTTTATTTGCCTTATCATTTTGTTGAAATGATTTTTCATTTTGAGACTGAAATTGTTTAGGACCCTTGTTTGGGTTAGGACCATGCTTTTTAGGATACTTCTTCTTAGGATTCTTTGAATTTGGTTGCTGCTGGGCGGCTAAGGCTTTCTTAGAAGAGTTTCCAAGATTAAGAAGACCAAGATATAAGATCTTTTTCTTGTTCTCTTATTAAAGAATCACAAAAGGCATCAAAAGAGGGGGACTTGTAGTCTTGTCCTTGAGAAATAAAGGCTTCTCTAGTAGAATGGAAGGTGGAAACAAACACAGAGTAGGCTGGTCCCAATTTAGTAAGAATGAAATAGATAAGGCTACCATCTTCTTTCTTAACCTTAACACCTTCCAAGAGAAGTCTAAGGGTCTTGAACTTGGAAAAAAAATCTTCAATGGAAGAAAAATTATTGGGGTCCAATGTAAGCAACTCATTTTCGAGTTGATGGGCTCTAATTTCATTTTTAATTCCAAAAACTTTAGTGAGTTGTTTTATTGCTTCATTAGGAATATCAAGTTCTGCGATATGAAATCTAAGGTATAGAGAAATAGACATCCCTATAAATCCACGTGCTTGATCTTGCCTATTTTCCAATTTGGCTACCTTATTTTCATCTTGAGGTTTGGTTTCTTAGCTTGAGGCTATTCTGTAAAGACCTTTACTACTAAGTAAATACACAATGTAGGACCACCATTGGAAGTAGTTGGTGTTGTCAAGAATAACTTGGCATGAAATTTCCATTTTAACGGACACTAAAGTTATAGATGCTAAAACCAAGTGTTCCAATTGAAAGATCTCTAAAAGTTAGGTTGATTAAAAAAAAACAGCTTTGAAAACGGTTTCCAGATGAAGAAGTTATGGCTTTTTGAAGAAAAGTTGTTGAAGGTGTCGACGAAGTGCTTGAATGTGCGGAAATGAATGATAATGTTATATTTAAAAAAAATCCCCTCCTTTCCAAACTTAATCTAATTAGCTCACTTTAAAAAAAAATTATGTGACTCACTTTTATAAATAAGTGAAAGTCACTTTTACAATGTTACTTTATGAGCTACTCACTAAATTGTAACTTAAATAAAAGATAAAGAGAGTTTAGAATTATAAGTGACTCACTATTTATAATAGGTGAGAATACTTTTACATAAAGTAACTTTAAAACATAAGTTACATGTGCTTTTTGAAAAAGTAACTCAACAAAAAGAAAGACTTGAACTCAAGATCTCTATTCTTATAAAGTAACTTTGGACCAAGTGAGCTAGTTTAAAAGATTAGTAATGTTTTGAAAAGAGGAAGGGTTTTTCTTTTTTCCTTTTCTTAGTCACTGAGGCTTTGGGGTGCATGCTTACTTGAAAAATCTCTTTTTTGCCAACAGAACAAAAACCACAAAACCCAACATGGAAATACAAAAAAAAAAACAAACCTTACAGCTTGAAGTTAGCTTTAGTCGGAAACTAAATATTTTCATCAATGTTTTTGATTTTCCAAGATCACACTAAGGCGCAGTGGAAAAGAGCATACGCGTGAGAAAAATCATTTCTTTTTGTTTCTGATTTGCCCAGATCACACAGAGTCGCGGGGCAAAGGAGCATACACAGAAATGAAAGGTATAGATCTGGTAATAAAAAACAAAGAGCGAAATAAACCGAAATAAACAGAGAGATGAATAGCTAGAACTACAAATAAAGACTATATACCTCCAGATCTTTAAAATGACATCGCTAGGGCTATCAGAAACCTTTTCGCGTGAAACGAAAGGGGTTCCTCACTAGAACAAATGTTCCTAACACAATAGAGCAATCCTCTTGGCCCGAAAGTAGTCAGAAACAATAGATCTAGGAAATGATAGTCGGATGCAGTTGTACCGACTTCAGATTTGGATCACCAATGGATGCAGCCCTCAAATAGCTCTGATACCATGTAGGAATTTATAGGTTAAGTTCCTCAGACAGAACACCAAAGGACACCACTCACAAACAAATCACAGATCAATACACCAGTATTCTTGACATGGTTAAAACCCTCAAAGAGGGAAACAGTCCACGACCTAAGCCAACGCGGCCACTTCAGGCAATTTATTAATAAAAGAATGAAAATATACATAAGCTTCTCTCATGAATGGTTACCCTACAAATGACCCTCCATGCTCTTTAAATAGATATCATGGACCAATAGGGTGTTAAGTCATGGATCAAGTGTCAGTAATACCGAGGAGAGAATGAAATGTCAGATCACTTCATGTCTAGAATATACCGTGACCGTCGGATAGTAAGTTACAAAAGTACATAGCAAAGAAACACACTTTACTTAACTCTACACTAGACCAAGTTACACTTAACTATTTCTTATGTGACGGAATATCCTAACAGAAAGAATTCTCTAAGAAAATATCTATGGGATCATCAAACAATGGATGAATATTTGTTAATGAGTGAAAACTTAACAAATGAGATGACGGAAAGGCATGTTGTGAAGGAGCGTTCTCAAAATTAGATTCCAAACACAAACTATCGTAACTCTAATTATGATGTGCTTTTAGAAATACCAGGCAAAACTGCTTCCATGAATGAATTGACTTTGGAGGAAGCACCAGGAACCATTTGCGAATTCATCCTTTAAACGTAAGAGTGAAAGGCTTGCAAATATCATTATAAATGATTGTATTAAAAGACTTACATCTATTAACAAAATCATAAATATGATTTAATGCAGAAATATTGCTCTCATCGTCTTACTTTAACTTTGATAAGTACTCGATCTGCTTCTTAGGCATGCCTTGTGTAGGCTTGGGTGAAATGAATGCATGACCAAGTGTAGGAATGAATATGGGAGCCATGATTAGTTAAAAAAAGATATAACAAAATTTAAACAAATAACTAATTCAAGGCCCTCCTTCTAGTGCCAAAATGTTGATGCCTAGAAATTCGCTGCACCAACATGTTGGAAAACCACCCGGTCTGGACCTTAAAGCAGCTCCTTTTTCATTTGGGGTAGTGGCTACGACTGGTCAAATTAGGTCCAGTTACCTTTTCCCACACACTATCAGTTTTAAATATGTCTTTAATTGCTAATAGCTAGGGACATCAGATTAATTCTTCTAGTTGATCAAGCAAGAAGAATGACCCTTAAGTTGTTTTTGTGGAACAACCAAACCAATCTAAAGCTTTTCCTCGAAGAGAGGACTTCTAAGATAACACATGCATGATTTAACTAATATGCAATTAATCTATCCTATCTTGATTGAAGGAAAAAAGAATCCTTCTCCCAATCAAGCGCTAATTTATTAAAAGAAAACATTAAGGAATTGAAGTAAAAGTGAAGGAATTAGATCAAGGAGATAACTCTAGAGGCTTGAATCCTTGTTAATATAAATATTAACAATCAAGCACTTAGTAAATAGTTACATAAGTATTTGATAGAAGTATATTCAATCCCTAAGGTACTGCATATAAAAACTATTTATTTCCCGGGTTTACTTCTTATTTGAATGCGATTTAAAATGGTTGTCTTTAGTACATGATAATAAAAATTAATCATATACTAAAATAAATGGAAATTTTTAAGTTAATTCTTTTGATTAAATAATTAATTAAAGGAATTGTTAAAGCATATATCACCATCCAAATAAAATAACAATTTTCTGCTAGATGTATTGAAAAATTACAACACTGGCATATTCAGAAATGAGATGATGTTGAACTGTGTTAATAATATACATATAATAGACAAATTGAAAGATGGAATGAATGAAAATTATACAAAACAAAACATTAAAACATTGATAAAAATACCTAATGTATCACGCTCCTTTTGTAAAATACACAATCCCAGTCCTTTTCCTTTATTCCAAAGCTTCCCAAAAGTACAAAAATGTGACTCTTTGAAGCCTCTTTAAAAAAAAAAATAAGAACCTCGATCCAATCATTTTATTAAGATGAGCTTCTGAAAATACAAAAATGTAATCTCCACTCAGCTTTCTTCATAAAATTCAGGACCTAGCCCAGTCTATTAGGACAAACTTGGAGATACAAAAATGCAAGCCCCTAAGGCTTTCTTACTCAGATTCTGGACCCTTTATTCGATCCATTAAGTGGGTTTAAATAGCAATACATATTTTTTTTTAAATAACAGGTTTGTGCACAACACTGAGGAAATTAATGGAATCCCTCAAATCTTGAAAAAATAAAAAAACAATTTTCAAAGATAATCTTTTGAAATGCCATTCTAGCTTATTGGCCTCGTATTTCGATGATATGATTCTCACATTTTGCAGATTCTGTGGGACTAATCTACTTCATTGTCTGCACAACTTTCACCTATTAGCTTTCTTCACTGTTGAATTCTTCATTTATACCTGGAAAATGATAAACCATGGATAAGCAATCATAAATTGAAATTGTGTTTTTAAAAAAAGATAAGACCGATTGAAAATAGGTGGGATGTTTAATTAAATCACAATCACTTATTAATTGGAAACAAGACTCATTTTATTGCAATCACATAAAATCAAGGAGTTATAATTAAAATCCAATGGGGGAATTTGAAATCAAATTGCAATCGCATTAGAATCAGAAGCATCCCTATCAGAATCAAATCACAATCACAATGAAAGGGATTGAATCACAATCGCAATTAAGCCAGGAGCGGATGAATTATTGTCATATTTCGAGCAGGGAGAATCCCTATCGAAATAGACGAAAATCTGAATCATATCAATCAAGACCAAATTGCAATCAGAATGGAATGGGCAGAGGAGGAATATGGCATGTGGCCCTTGAATCTTGCGATTGTGATATCACAATCACAACAACAGAGCGGTTGGGTACCGATAGTCCCTAAATATTTGCGATTTGCGATCTACGGGATGACGTGAGGGATGACGTGATGGTGACGTGGTAGATCCATGTGAAAAGGTGATGTGGACGAATGACGTGGATCTGACGTCACTGCTGATGCTAGATTGCAATCGCATTTGGTATGGGCTGGGAGGCATGACCCTTGGAAACTTGTGATTACGCGGATGCGGGGGGTTTGTGAACTGGAGTGTATAATCCCATCAAGTCTGGCTAATCAAAATCACAATCAGAATGAGGCAGGAGACATGAATTTTTGGTAACTGCGGATGCAATATTTTATATAGAGTTTTATAATCACGACGAGTCCAAAAGGATATGAGTGGAGTGCTCGCTTTTTGAACTTGCGATGAAGCGGACGTGAGGGATTTATGAACTGGCATGTACAATCCCATTACATCTAGTTTGAATATCGTAATCGCAATGGGGTATGGACTTAAGCTTTTGGAACTTTTGCGATGCAGGGGAGCAGTAAGGACTAAACTTTGATTATTATTATTTTTTAAATAACCCATGTTTAATACTTAGGGCTTAAAAAGCCTATGTATAAGTCTTGGTCTCAGAGGCTATTTGGAAATGATTTCGATAATCAAGGTTTACTAATTGGGTTTTAATTAAAAAGCCTAAGTATTAAACTTTTGTTATGGGATTTTATTAACAATTTTTTGTGTTGATTTTCTATTTTTTTTTTTTTAAGAAATAAAATCAAAGGATTTTTTAAAACCAAAGGGTCCCTATTTTAATATAATAAATTTCATAGGAAATTTATAGTATATTAAAATGATGGTTGTTGAATAGTACAATATGTCCTAGTTGATCTATCATCTTCCTTAGAGATTTTAATTCTTCTAGTGCAAGAATGAGTTCTCCTTCATAATCTACTTTTGCTTCAATTTATTCTTCAACTATGAGCAATATTTTGTTGGAAATAATACTGAGAGGGGGGGTGAATCAGTATTATCTAGCAATTTACCAAATCTTCCTTATTTGATCTTTTGAAATATTCTTGCATATCAGTACCATAAAACAATGAGCATGAATAAAGAAAATAGACAGTCACACCAAAGAACACAAGATGTAAGGTGGAAACCCAATGCGGGAGAAAAACCACCTGCTGCAATATGTCTCTATCTTCTTTCAAGAAATTCTTTTTACAATGATTTTTTACTGGTGCAGTCCTTTACCAGCACGCAGGCTGCAACCTGCAGAGAGCTACAACTCTTTCTCGTTTTCCAGTCTCTCCTGGAAGGGAGCTACAACCCCCTACTTCTTTTCATGAAGAATCAAATGATCAACAAGTATACAACAGATACAGTCTACTACAGATATCAGATCAGTAATTACATAAACAACCCAGAACACCTTATGAACAGAAATATACAGTCAACAGATCATCTTAAGACAGGGACGCATATTTTCTTTCTGTGGCCTGCGACTGGACGCAGTATACCTTATGCTGTTCTGTGTGCAGACGCACTGTTCCTTTTTGCTTTTCTGCGACCGACGCTCCCAGAAACACTATCGCGCCGCGTCTTTCGCTTCAGAGACGCACCCAATACCACAGTCGCGCCGCGTCCTTTGCCTCAGAGACGCACCTGAGTCTTTACTGTACTGCGTCCCGGCGCACTTTCCCTTCACTGAATCTGCGTCCCTTCAGATATAGAAGATAAGAGGACTTCAGAACCAACCCAAACACTCAGATCCACAGATCTGATCATGCGCCATATAGATCGTAGTCCATTAGAAGATTTGCCCTTATAGATTTGGACTAGATCTCACCAAGAGATGTTCAACCAAGATGATACTCAATCCAAATGAACTCCTTTGCTTTATATAGGCAAGCTTCTCCCCAAAGCATGGAACAATACCACGAGCCGACACCATAGAAACACAAAACCGTCGGCTAGATACCACACAAGAAACCCCCACGTGCTTTTCTCTGCCTTGAAATGTGTGCACTGGGCGGACGCACCTTCTGAACGGCTGGCCTGCGTCCCTGGACGCGGGTTCTGCATGGTCTACCTGCGGGGACACACATGCTGAACATATTTTCTGCGTCCTTCTTGATTTATCACCTGAATGAGTTTGCCATCAAGGACAACACCTGAATCATAATGCCAACAAACTCCCCCTTTGGACTTGATGGCAACCACATAATCTTCAGCTTCATCATTCTCCCCCTTTGACATCAAGGGCAAAGGGTATGCTCCCCCTAAGCTCATGCTTCTCCAGATTTGTAACCAGAAATCCATCATGAAGGAGACAGAGACATATTGTAGCTATTTCCAAGATCTCCTTCTCCATAATGCCAACAATGCATTATGTGCTCCCCTTGAGCCTATACCATCAATAGGAAGAGGATCAATAGTGAGATGATGCATCAACAACCCCCAGCTTTTGCCTGAGGTATTCAAAAGTGTCCCTGGGCAACGGTTTGGTGAAAATATCAGCAACTTGTTCCTTAGAAGGAACATACTCCAACTTGACCTTCTGTTCAAGTACTTGTTCCCGGAGAAAATGGTACTTGATTGGTATGTGCTTGGTTTTTGAATGCATAACCGGATTCTTTGAGATGCTGATTGCACTAGTGTTGTCACATAAGATAGGAATAGGAGGTGTACAAGTGATTTGATAATCCTGCAAAGTCTGCATCATCCAAAGAAGTTGGGTGCAACAAGATGCAGTAGCAACATATTCCGCTTCAGCTGTAGACAAGGCAATTGAACTCTGTTTCTTGCTGAACCAAGATACCAGTCTGGGACCCATAAAGAATGCACCACCACTTGTGCTTTTCCTGTCATCCACGCTTCCGGCCCAATCTGCATCTGTATAAGCATGAAGAGTGAGATCTGTATCTCTAGGATACCATAGGCCATAATTTTGAGTCCCTTGAAGATATTTGAAGATTCTCTTCACTGCTTGAAGATGAGTCTCCTTTGGATTTGCCTGAAACCTTCCAACTATTCCAACTGCATGCATGATGTCTGGTCGGGTACCTGTCAAATATAGTAAACTTCCAATCATAGATCTGTAGGTTGGTTGATGTACTGCTGCAGATTCATCATTTGCACTGAGACTACATCCTGTGACCATGGGTGTACATACTGGTTTTGCATCTTCCATGCCATATTTCTTCAAAATCTGCTTGAGATACTTGGTTTGAGATAAAAAGATTCCTCCTTTCTTTTGTTGGATTTGCAAACCAAGGAAGTATGTCAGTTCTCCTAGCAAGGACATCTCAAATTCTTTCTGCATGACCGAGGCAAAGCTTTGACTCATAGCTTCTTCATTACTGCCAAAAATAATGTCATCTACATACACAACAAGTATTAGTAATTTGTCATTTTCAACTTTTATATAAAGATTGCTATCTGCTGAACCTTTTGAAAAACCTTGTTGATGAAGATATTTGTCCAACCGGTAGTACCAAGCCCTTGGAGCTTGTTTGAGACCATAGAGAGCCTTTTTTAATCGGCATACAAGATTTGGATCGTTTCCAAGAATGAAACCATCTGGCTGTTCAATGTACACTTCTTCATCCAAGTCTCCATTCAGAAAGGCTGATTTCACATCCATTTGAAATACTTTGAAGTTCTGACAACTTGAGAGAGCAAGAAACATTCGGATGGCCTCAAGTCTTGCAACAGGAGCAAAAGTTTCTTCAAAGTCTATTCCTTCTTGCTGTGCATATCCTTTACAAACAAGTCTGGCTTTGTTTCTAATTACTTCTCCATTTTCATTCAATTTATTTTTGAAAACCCATTTTGTTCCGATAACATTCTTATCCTTTGGTCTAGGAACCAGCTCCCAAGTGTTGTTCTTTTCGATTTGCTCAAGTTCTTCATCCATTGCTTTCACCCAACATTCATCTTTGCATGCCTCTTTCACATTTTGTGGTTCAGTAGAGGAGAGTAATGCCAAATAACTTGAAGCTTCTGCAACTGTTCTTCTAGTTTGTATACCTGCTTCTTTTTGTCCCATGATCTGAGATTCTGGATGGTTCTTTTGAACATATCTGGATGGAGTCTTTTCTTCTATTCTTGTTCTTTCTTCTGCTTCTTCGTGAGGTCCTTCTTGAGATTGTTCTTGCGGTTCTTCTTCTTCATCATTCTGTCTTTGAGGGTAGCTTTCATCTTCTTCAATGTCTTCACGATGTATTTGCCTAGGAATGTATCCCTTCTCATCAACCACTACATCAATGCTGTCAACAATTCTGCCAAGTCTTTTATTGTAGCATTTGTATGCTTTGCTATGTGGAGAGTAGCCAAGAAGAATTCCTTCATCTGCTCTAGGATCAAGTTTGCCAAGCTGCTCCTCAGTATTCTTGATATAGCATTTGCTCCCAAAGATTTTGAAGTGCTTTACCGAAGGAGTTTTACCACTCCAGAGCTCATGAGGAGTTTGAGTGCTGTTCACTCGGACATTTGTCTTGTTGAGAATAATAACTGCCGCATGTGCAGCTTCACCCCAGAAGGTTGCAGGAGTTCCTGATTCATCAAGCATAGCACGAGCCATTTGCTGGATTGTTCTGTTCATTCTTTCCACTACTCCATTTTGCTGAGGAGTTCTAGCTGTAGAAAATTCTCTCCTTATCCCATGTTCATCACAGAAATCGAAAAATTCATTTGAAGTAAATTCTCCACCTCTGTCGGATCTGAGGCACTTAATCTTGTGACCTGATTCATTTTCAACCAAAGCTTTGAAGGATTTGAATTTTTCGAAAGCTTCATCTTTGTGCTTCATAAGTCCTAACCAAACAAACCTGGAGAAATCGTCAATAAATAATATCAAGTATTCCTCTCCTCTAGGTGTTCTTTTTCTGAATGGTCCACATACATCTGTATGTACTAGCTCAAGAGGCATGCTGGCTGATCCTTCTTTCTCTGGAAAGTTAGTTCTGGTCTGTTTTCCAAACTGACATGATCTGCATATGGTGTTGTTAGGAATTTTGATATCTGGAAGATCGCGAACTGCCTGATATTTGCAAGCTTTCCTTATTTGTGAGAAGCTTAGATGTCCCAACCTTTGATGCCATAACCAGTGCTCTTCATCCTTGCTTAGATAGCATTGTTGTTGTCCTTCATCAAATATGTATAGATTATTTGGAGTTCTTTTTCCTTTGAGAACTGTTTTACCTGTATCAAGATCACGAACAAGACATCCATTTGATCTGAATATAACCTTGGTTCTTTGATCACACATCTGGCTTACACTTAGAAGATTATGCTTTAGTCCATCAACAAACAAAACATTTCCAGCCTTAACATCTTCTTTTAAAGGAGCAATACCTTTTCCTTTTATAGTTGCAGGAGTATCATTTCCAAAAGAGACTTTCTTTCCCTTTTCTAAATTAGAATAAGATTCAAGTTTTTCTTTATCACCTGTCATATGCTTTGAACATCCACTGTCAATGTACCATAGATTTTCTTGTCCTTCTGCATAGAATGCTATCCCACATCTTTCTGTTTGAGGTTCCTTTATTTTCCATGTTTTGGTGCCTGAGGTTTGTTCCCTTTTTTGTTCTTGTACCTTTCTTTCCGGAAACCTGCTTCTGCATTCAAAATCTTCATGTCCAAAATTATTGCAAATAGAGCATTCAACTTCATTTTCAAGAGCTGAAAAATTGTTATAGGTCCTTTTTGTAATCCCTGTCATACTTCTTTGTTTTTGAGCTTCCCTAGTCATGATTGTTTTATACGCAACACATTGAGCTGCTTTGTGACCAAAGTTATGGCAAGAAAAGCATTGTCCATTGAAGAAGTTTCTGCGATTATTGAATCTACCAGCCAACTGATTGTAATTTCTATTTTCATCTATTCTTGAACCAAATTGGGAAGATTTTACCTGTGGCTGGTTGTGGCTTTTGTTCACCCTTAAGCTGGATTGCCCCTGATAGTTTCTGTTTGACGTTTGTCCCTGCTTTACCTGATGATCTTCCTTGTGCTCTTGCTCATTTCTTCTTGCTGCATCAAGATAACTTTTTGAAGTGGATGCTTGAGAAGTTTCTCCATTATAGCCCAGACCTGTCTTATTTAGTGGAGACCGCTGCACACTGATAATCTCATTCAACGTTTCAGATCCTTTGACAAACTTGAGATTAATAGTTTTTTTTTTCTCAATTTCTTTTCTAAGACCAACAATTTCACCTTCTAATTTTTCAAGATGTTTTTCCTTTTCATCAATTTGAAATTGTAGAGTATCAATAATCATGTTCTTTTCTTCTATACATCTCTTGAGTCTAGTAATTTCATCATAAAGGTTATCCACATCTACAACATCCTCATAATCATCATCTTCAAATGCCATTAACAATCTATATTTGTTACCTTGTTCATCTTCATCACTGTTTGATAAGCCATCACTATCTTCATGGGTGTAGTAGCTTTTCTTATTTGCACTCTGTTTCTTGTTCCATCTAACTGGTTCCTTTCCTTTATCCTTATAAGAGCATTTTGCAGCATAATGACCTACTCTTCCACAAGCAAAACATTTGAAAGGTAGCTTACCTCTGAACCTTCCAGAACCCCTTTGAAGATTTCTGACAAAATTTGATTCTTCTTCCTCTTCTTCTGGAACATGACTTGCTTCATAGTGATCTTCTTTGCCTGATGCTTTAAAAGCAGCTTCCCTTCTGTCTGATGGACCTCCCTTTCTCATTTCATAAGCAGTTAGAATTCCATGCAGCTGAGACATAGTGAGAACACGGAGATTTTCCTTTTCTTCTACTGCAGATACTTTAGATTCAAACTTGGGGGATAAAGATCTTAGAATCTTTTGAACTACTATAGTCTCTTTTATTTCTTCACCCAAATTTTTCATACAATTAACAATCTCATCTACCCGAAGAAAATAATTAGCCACACTTTCATCATTATACATCTTAAGAGTCTCATATTGAATCCTGAGAGTTTGAAGTTTAGCTTCTTTTACCTGTTCATCTCCTTCATAGCTAGTGATCATTTTGTCCCATATCTCTTTTGCTGATTTGAAGTGCATGACCTTCATGAACTCTGTTTGAGATATACTTCCTAATAGAGTACTGACTGCTTTTGCATTTGTTTCATACTGCTTTTTCTCAGCTGGATCTGTAGGAGTAGCTGAAGGAAAGGCATAGCCTGATTCTACAATGTTCCAAACTTCTGTACCAAGAGATTGAAGATATGCAGTAACTCTTACCTTCCAATAATTGAAGTTTGTCCCATCGAAGACGGGTGGCCTGATTGATGCTTCTCTCTCGTAGTTGCTCATGATGAATGATCTACCTTCAAGCGATCAAGCTTTTCTGAAGGACCGGCTCTGATACCAATTGTTGAAAATAATACTGAGAGGGGGGGTGAATCAGTATTATCTAGCAATTTACCAAATCTTCCTTATTTGATCTTTTGAAATATTCTTGCATATCAGTACCATAAAACAATGAGCATGAATAAAGAAAATAGACAGTCACACCAAAGAACACAAGATGTAAGGTGGAAACCCAATGCGGGAGAAAAACCACCTGCTGCAATATGTCTCTATCTTCTTTCAAGAAATTCTTTTTACAATGATTTTGTACTGGTGCAGTCCTTTACCAGCACGCAGGCTGCAACCTGCAGAGAGCTACAACTCTTTCTCGTTTTCCAGTCTCTCCTGGAAGGGAGCTACAACCCCCTACTTCTTTTCATGAAGAATCAAATGATCAACAAGTATACAACAGATACAGTCTACTACAGATATCAGATCAGTAATTACATAAACAACCCAGAACACCTTATGAACAGAAATATACAGTCAACAGATCATCTTAAGACAGGGACGCATATTTTCTTTCTGTGGCCTGCGACTGGACACAGTATACCTTATGTTGTTCTGCGTGCAGACGCACTGTTCCTTTTTGCTTTTCTGCGACCGACGCTCCCAGAAACACTATCGCGCCGCGTCTTTCGCTTCAGAGACGCACCCAATACCACAGTCGCGCCACGTCCTTTGCCTCAGAGACGCACCTGAGTCTTTACTGTACTGCGTCCCGGCGCACTTTCCCTTCACTGAATCTGCGTCCCTTCAGATATAGAAGATAAGAGGACTTCAGAACCAACCCAAACACTCAGATCCACAGATCTGATCATGCGCCATATAGATCGTAGTCCATTAGAAGATTTGCCCTTATAGATTTGGACTAGATCTCACCAAGAGATGTTCAACCAAGATGATACTCAATCCAAATGAACTCCTTTGCTTTATATAGGCAAGCTTCTCCCCAAAGCGTGGAACAATACCACGAGCCGACACCATAGAAACACAAAACCGTCGGCTAGATACCACACAAGAAACCCCCACGTGCTTTTCTCTGCCTTGAAATGTGTGCACTGGGCGGACGCACCTTCTGAACGGCTGGCCTGCGTCCCTGGACGCGGGTTCTGCATGGTCTACCTGCGGGGACGCACATGCTGAACATATTTTCTGCGTCCTTCTTGATTTATCACCTGAATGAGTTTGCCATCAAGGACAACACCTGAATCATAATGCCAACATATTTATCCTCTTTTATCATTGAAAATACTTTCATTTCTTTCATAATCACTATATACCTTAGAGTAAAATATTTTCTTTTTGGAATTTAGTATTCTTTTATAGTCATTAGATTTTCATTTCACTTAATCATCATTATCATTCACTTTTCATAAGGAGATTTAGAAGTATATTCCTATTCTTCCACATTCAAAACATTTAAATGGAATCTTATTGTTGAAATTTCCACTTCCCCTCTTTAGATTTATGATAAATTTGGCTTCTTATTCATCTGATTCATGACTGGGTTCTTCTTGAGTCCCATGATTGCTTCCTTACTTCACTGCTTTGAATGTTGCTTCTCTAGTTCTTGTTTTGTACTTTTTGTCCTTAATTCATATGAAGTAAGAGTCCCATGAAGCACATCCATGCTCAACTTTTTCATATCAAATAGCTCTTCAAGGGTGGATACTTTAGGATAGAACTTTGAAGAAAGTGATCTCTATGTTTCGAACGATATCAACTTCTTTGAATTCTTCACCAAGACCTATGATAAAATTGACAATATTGTCTACTCAAAGGAAAAATGTAGCAATGTTTTCATATTCTTCCATTTTCAAAATTTCAAATGGACCTTTGTAAGGTTGTAACTAGGCCTCATTTACATTCTTATCCCCTTCATAAAAAAATTTGAGCTTGGTCCATAGTTCTTTGGCTAGCTTGTAATGCATTACTTTGACAAAATTAATATCTAACAAGACACTTAAGATGACTTTTTTGGCTATTATATTGGATGCATAAAGAGATTTATTAGTTGCATCAGTGGGAGGAGTAGTAGGTATATGGTAATAATTCTCAATAACTTCCCAAACACCAGTAGCCAATGACATGATGTAGGTTTCCATTAGTATGTTCTAGAAAGCATGGTTTGTCCCTAAAGATATGATAGTGGCCATCTTCCCTATAATCAACTTTCCAGTGATTAACTATTCCTAAAGGAACTTACTCTGATACCAATGGTTAGAATAATGAACACACTTGGGGGGGGGGGGGGGGGGATTAGTATATCTTCCAATTATACCAATTTAGACAATATGATCACTTTACCGAGCATTAATAAATATCATCATCACACCAACACATGAAAACACTAAATTTACATGGAAATACTTGTGGGAAAAAACAAAAAATATTTTTATTTGCTTCAATCGTTGATTACATCAGTTTCTAAGCACCAAACCCTAAGATATATTTGTAGGCACTAACCTGTTGGAGGCATGAAACTCCAAAATAGATTTGGAGGCACCAATCTAGTAGAGGCACTGACCCCTAAAATATATTTGCATGCACCAACTCACTGTAGGATGAAACCTAATTGAGGCACTAACCTCAAAAATATACAAGCACTAAATTGCAATAGGCTCCAACCTGATTAAGGCATCAACTTTGATGGAGGCACTCATCTCCTTCAAATTGTAGTGGGCGAATTTTCATAATACTTCAAACTAGATCTAGAAGCATCAAAAACATAAATTTGTCCATATTAGTATAATCATTATTTGTTCACCAATTTCTAACCATAACAACTTCTTTGATTCTCATCTTGATTATCTAGACAAAAACTGCTCATGAGCCTAGAGCATAACAACAAGACAAATATAGCTTCTTGACATAAAAAATGTGTCCTTATAACTCTTTATGTGACCCTATTTGATCATAAAAATATTTTGTCCATTTCCCATTTTCCAAAAAATAATTTGGACTTTACAAAAAAAACCTAAAACACAATACAAATTAATTAGTCGACAAAATTGACTTTTCAGGGTACGTTCGACAAAATTCATCATTATAGTTCTACATAATACACTTTTATGGGTTTGAAAAAATGCACCTTTCTACATGCCAGTAACCGCACATAAAGCAAAATTTTGGTCAACTTGATAATACTCAACTTCGTGATCTCCGTGGCACAAACCAAATCAAACAACCAATCTGCTTGTTTAATATGTTGTGATATATGATGATCCAATATTTGTTTTGTGAATGCCACATAATGCCACACTACTAACACATGCACAATAATCCTTCGGCTTAATCATATACCATATTTGTTTAAGATCAAACTTAACCTTGTAACTAATATACCAACAATTCCTTTAGGATTCACAATGTAACCAATAAGTCAATAGTGCCTTTGGGCCTCAAAACGTAACCAGTGTACCCATAGTGCCTTCAGGCCTGACAATGTAACCAGTAGTGCCTTCGGGCCTCACAATGTAACAAGTATCCCAATAGTGTCCTCAGGCCTCACAACATAACCGATATGCCAACAATTCCTTCAAGCCTTAGACACAACTAATATGTCAATAGTGCCTTTGGGCCCTAGATGTTAAAAATATGGCAACGATTCCTTTTGTTAGAAATAATTTTTCATTGATGGCAATGGAAAATTTTAGATGACAAAGAAGATGTATGGCAAAGGCAAAGATGGTCAAAGGTGCAAAAACTTTGAAGTCATTTCTTGTATAACATATCATCTCAAGTGCTCTAGGAAAGTACTCAGATGGATAGAGCTTTGAAAGAGATTTCTTCTAGTACATAAAAGTTTGTAAATAGTCTCCTGGATCAGAATTTATAGCCAACCAAATATCAGAATCCCTAAAAGTAAAAAGTGGAAGCACAAGTTGGTGGTAAAGTTAATTTGGTGTTAATTTTTGTTTTTTTCCCAAATTCGACATAACAGTGGCAAAGTGGAGAAGTGTTTAGTTTTGAGCAATTTTAGTAATGGATGTGTGCCATGTGTCCCCTTAACCCCATCAGAGAAATTGCATAGGGCCATGCTCGCCCAAGGTTTAATATTAAGGGGGGTCCCATTATGAGTGGTATTGTCCAAACAACTGATCAAGTTGATCAAAAGGTTTTATTAATAGTGTGATCCCTCCAATTTTCCATGAAACCACTAAGGAGGGTTATGTGAAAACCATCAAGAGTATTGAGCCTAGTCAGAGATCAGGAGAAGTAGAGTAATGTTTGACCTCCAATCCTCGACCCCCAACCTATCTTAGTAATTCTAATTTGATAAAGACAATAAGTGGAAAAATGAAGTTTTTGGGAACTTGATCAGTTATATGAGTTGAGAGTGTGGATGACACATGGAAGTTTGTGATTCAGTGACAGAAGTGAAGTGGAAACATAGGTGGATGATGATGTTAGCATGATGTCAACAATGATGTGGCACTAATAAGGGTGTGACATGTGGCATGTGTTTTTATCATTTTCAGGTGGCCATATGGGACAAATATGAGTGACATGTGGCAACACTCAAGATCCACCACATGGAACAGATGAAATCAACAAGGTGATGTGGCAATCCATCATATTTTAGGATAGGGGATGTGCTTGGTGATATTTTCCTCTATAATTGAATTTGAGTGAAAATCAATGAATTTGTGTAGAAGTCAGAACTACGAGCTAGTTGGGCCTAGGGTCAGTCAAAGACTAGAACCAACATGCAATAAGGAAAATTTCTCTGACCTATGACCTCTGACCTACATCGAAATTCATGCCAAGATTCATGTTTGTAAAGTTTTGATATGTATTTTAACTTTTTTGAAAATAAACCATTTCTTAGGGTGAGTTGGGACTTGAAAGCAGTCGGCTGTGTATAAAACTTTTAAATAGTCTCAACCTCAGTCATCCCTTGATTTGTGACACAAAATTTGGAGTTTTTTGCCATGTTCAGTGAAAAAAAATCACAACAGAGTGCGAGAGTTGGAATATTAACAATGAAAGAGTAGAAAACAAGATTGATAGAATGGATAAACTTGGAGTTACATTTGGTGATTTTTCCAAATTTAGTGATGTTACAAAACTATAAGGTTTATTAGAAAATGTAAAAAACCATAATGCATATTTGGATAGTTTAACTCAAGTTTTCTAAAAGAGATAAAAAATAAGATTTAGAAGACTTAAAAGACCACATTTAGAAGACTTGAAGGAAGTAGGAAAAATGAAAAAATAAATATTTATGCATGATATTGAGTTGAACTTAACTAAAAGCTCAATAACTAAAAATATCAACTCAAATTTCTTTATAGGCATAATCAAATTTGCAAGAAAGCAAGCATTGGTATGTTGTAGTATAATATGTGACGATGGTGATTTTATCAGTGATTAGGGATTGTTGAAGGTGATTTTATGGTGTTTTGGGTGAGTAGTTGAGGTCAAGAATTAATTGTTTATGTAAGGAAGTTTTGAGAGTCATGATTGTCATCAGACCAAAACCCACAGGTGTTAGTCAGTGATCACATTGCCAAAGATAAGGAGCTACGAGAGGTAGTTAGTCCATGTCATGAAACACACAGGGAATGTTGATTTATCCAATGTTCAACAATCTCCCCCCCCCCCCCCAATGTGAGCCAGGTGTGTATTGAAATCGTGACTTATGATCTGATACCAATTGTTGGGAATCACTATTGCCGTTAGACCAAAACCCGCAGGTGTTAGTCAACGATCACATCACCAGAGAAAAGTATCTACGAGAGGCAGTTAGTCGATGTCACGAAACACACAGGGAGCCTTGGTTTATCCAATGTCCAATAGGAAGTGGCCTTCATGATCTGAGTTTGAAAATTTTATGAAAGATGAATCAAGGAGGCCAAGCAAGTAGGAGATTACAGATCAAGGGTTGTCGCTCCTTCTAGTAGTGGATGGTAAATAATTAGGGGTTGTAGCTAATTTAAGTTGCAGTTGATAAACTAGGGAGAAGTAACTTCCTTTTGGTTGTAGCCAGAGAAATTTGTAATAACAAGTAGAAGCTTGCCTTTGTGAAGTAAATTGAATAAAAGTTCAAAGAATCTATGTGATGTTTGTGTTGATCCTTGTAATGGTCATATGAATTGTTGTTGAAGTGTTTATTTGTGTCATAGTATTCTTTAGTAGTGAAAGAAAATTGTAAAATTCCTACAATACCAATTCACTCCCCATCTTAGTATTATCCTGGTTTCTAGCAATTGGTATTAGTCATTTCCTTCAGGATCAGTCTAATAGCTGGAAGAAAGATCCAGGTGCCATTAGGAAGGTGGATACACCGATAGGGCACCAATTTTCAATGGAACAAACTATTTGTTTTGGAAAGTCAAAATGGAAACCTATATTCAATCACTTGGAGCTGATATATAGGATGCAATGGAAGAAGAATATCAAAAGCCTTAAGCCTTGATTACTAGATATCAAAATATTAAATTTACATGTAATGCGAAACCTATGAATGCCCTGCTTGCTGGCCTACCTAAATATGAACTAGTTAAGGTTATGGATTTCTCTATTGGAAAATCTATTTGGGAAAGACATGAAACTGTTATGAAGGTGACAACAAGGTAAAGAAAGCCAAAATTCAAGGTTCTAGAGTGAAATTTGAGTGTTTGAAGATGCATGGTGGTGATGATATTTCTAAATATTTCGTTAGGGTTGATGAAGTTATGAATACTATTACAATTCTTGGTGAAGATTTAATAGAGCTAGTAGTAGTTCAAAAGGTGTTGATATCTCTCCCTGAGAGGTTTAATCCTAAATTTTCGATCATTGAAGAGATGAAAAATATGAAGACTCTCACTTTAGATCAACTACTTGGGACATTTACTACTTATGAAATGATAATTTCCAATGGGAAGCCAATAATGGAGGAGTCAACCTTCAAAGTAGATAATAAGCCCAAGGAAGAACATAATTATTCATGTGAATTAGATGAAGAGGAAGCTATGTTTGGGAGGAAGCTTAAGAGAGACTTAGACAAGTACAAAGGCAACCTACCTTTGAAGTGATTTAACTATGGTAAAGTAGGTCACTATGCTTCTAAGTGTCCTGAAAAGAAGAAAAAGGAATATGATCCTAGAGAAAAGTTAAAAAAAAATACAAAAGGACAAAAACAAGGCTAATAAGAAGAGTCTCTACACCCAAGATGCTAGCTATACTGAATGTGAAAGAAAATAATCATCATATGAGGATTGATATATGAAAGCTCAAATGAATTTATGTTGATATCCATAGACAACCTAGAAGTAGAAGATATTAATTAAAATGACATAGAAGATGTTTAGGTTGATTTGGAAGGATAACTAGTCCATGCCCTTGATGAGACACAAAGGTTGAGAAAGAAAAATAAAACTCAAAAGGAACTGTTGATCAAGGACAAAGTTGAAGATATTGAACCTTTGCTCCTGAAAATAAAAGAAAGTAATAAGATTCAGGAAACTCTAAATCAAAAGCTCAGTGAGAAAAATTAAGCATGTGAAAGGCTTGAAGGAGAAATTGTTTTTCTAAAAAAAGAGCTAGAGAAAGAAAAATCCCATCTAAGCTTTAATCAGAAATTTGGAAAGGGGACTAAAAGTTTAAATTAACTTCTTGAAGCATAAAGAGTCTCCAATAATGAATAAGGTCTTTGTTTTGAGATTGATTTAAGCTCAAAAATTGATTTCAAGTGCAATAAAGTGACCACCTTTGTGCATGCAGGTAAAATTGGACACAACACAACAACTAGAGAGGATTCAATGCAACAACAAAGAGAAAAAGGGAGCACATAGTCCAATATGTAGCAAAATATTAGTCAATAGTAGCAATACAAAAGAAGAAATTTGACTAAGCAAAAGTCAAATAACGTTGGTGAAGAAAATTGAATTTTTCGAAGAACAGTTCAGAAAAAAATTCAAAAATTGATTTTTTCCCAGGAATGAAGGAATATTTCCAAGATATTATTTTACTTCACAATTTATGGGCACAAGGAAGAAAATTTCAGGGTGAATTTATCATTTAGTCAGCTCAAGCCACGAAGAAGAAATTATTAGCCAAATAATCAATATATTAGGTAAATGATGAGTAGACCGAGGTACAATAATCCATTTTATCCTTTGAATAATTTGATTCAATGTTATGATAGTCAAAATTTTTGGCATAGAGTAGTTGATTACAAATTGAGAAATAAAAGGCTTGACCCTATTATCAAGAAACAAGCTAGGAACCCTAAATTTGGAAGGAAAAGGAAATCACAAAGAACTGTAATATTGTTTTATATGCTTAGAATGAAGGAAGGCATTGTTATGTTGACAATGGTTGTTCCAAGAACATGTCAGCAGAAAAAAGTAAGTTTTTTTCATGGAAATCAATTGAAAAAGGTAATCCAACCTTTGGAAATAATGCACCTAGTAATATTGTTGGTAAAGGAGTTGTCAGCCTAACTAATGGCAAAGGTAAAATGAAGAATGTGTTGTTTTTTGATGGGATGAAGCATAATTTATTGAGTATGTCTCAAATATGTGACCAAGACTATGATATGCTATTCAAGGCTAAAAATTGTCAAATCAAGTCCAAAGGCACTAAAAAAATAGTAGAAGAAGTTGTAAGAATAGACAATAATGTTTATGTTATAAAAGAGAAGATAAAGAGGTGTTGTTTGGCAAAGATTGATGAGAGATGGTTGTGGAATAAAACATTAAGACATCTAAACTTTGATCAGATTATCAAATTACACATGAAGCATGTTGTTATAGATCTGCCAAAGCTTTCAGAGCCTAAGAATATTACAAGTCCTGTCAACATGGTAAACAAGTACAAGTAGCATTCAATTCCAAGGAGAAATTGTAAACAAGCCAATGCAATTAGTACATATGGACTTACATGATCCTTCAAGAACTCAAAAACCTTCAGGTAAACTGTATTTCATGCTTATCATTGATGGTTTTAGTTGAATGATATGGGTTTAATTTCTTAGAGAAAAATCAGAGGCCTTTGAGATGTTTAAAGACTTTAAAGCCATGGGTGAAAATGAGACAAAATGTAAAATAAAGTGCATAAGATGTGATAATGAAGGTGAGTTTACTTCAAATGTATTTGATGATTTTGCAAGCAAAATGGAATCAAAAGGCAGTTTACCATAGCAGAGACTCCATAGCAAAATGGCGTAGCAGAGAGAACCAATAGATCAGTTCAAAAATTGGCTAGAGCCCTGATGGGAGAAAGAAAATTTCAACAAATATTTTGGGTTGAAGCTATTCACATAGTAGTGGTGATTCTTAACAAAACTCACCTCAGACCAAATAGTGTTAAAACCTCATATGGGCTTTGGTATCGCAAGCCTGAAACAGTCACACATTTCAAAGTGTTTGGAAACAAACGTTATATCAAAAGGAATGATGAAAAGCATGGTAAGTTCGATGCAAGGGTTGATGAAGGTATTTATGTTGGATACTCTTATAATATCAAGGGCTATAGATGCTACAAAAAGAATACAAAGAGGATAGTTGTTGGTGTTATAATTGATAAACATATCAATTTTGAAGAAAATAAACCAATAAATAACAACTTAAATAATCCAGTCAACAATGATGAGAAGGATGATGGGAAAATTTTAGATGAAGACATTGAAGAACCCTTCAGTCCACACTCCAAATATCTTGTAAGGTATGTGTAAATACACCACCCAGTTGACCAAATTTTTGGTGATTTAAATTTAGGTGTACAAAAAGGAAGAAGATTTCTAAATCTCCCTACACAAGTGAATGTAGCTTTGTTATCCGTGATGGAACAAAATTAGTTTTCTCAACTAGCCAAGATGATAATTGGTTAAAATCCATGCATGAAGAGCTTGACCAGATCGAGAAAAATCCGACATGGGAGCATGTGCCAAGACTGACCAACAAGAATGTGATTGGCACGAAATGGGTTTACAAGAACAAATTGAATGAACATGGTGAAGTGCTCAAAAACAAGGAAAGGTTAGTTTGCACATGTTATGCACAAATTGAAGGTTTGGACTTTGATTAAACTTTTTCTCCTATTTCTTGATTAGAGGAAATTCATATGTTATTCAATTTTTCTAGTTTCAAGAAATTCAAGATATATCATATGGATGCAAATATGCTTTTTTGAATGGAGAGTTGTAGGGAGAAGTCTATATTGAGCAGCCAAATGGTTTTTAGTTGTTAGATCGGCCTAATTATGTTTGCAAGCTGAAAAAGGCCTTGTATGGTTTTAAGCAAGCTCAAAGGGCTAGGTATTCCAAGTTGGATAGTTACTTTCTCAAGTGTGGTTTCAAAAGAGGGATATATGATAATAATTTATATGCCAGTTCTAATGATGGAAAATTGTTAGTGGTGGTTGTGTATGTTGATGATATTATTTTTACCAGTGATTCAGTTTGCAACTGATATGAAGGCCGAATTTGAGACAAAATATGCTTGGATAACTTTCTTACTTCCTTGGTTTACAAGTTGCACAGTCTTCCAAAGGAATATTTATCTCACAAAGAAATTATATCAAGGAAGTTTTGAAGAAAGTTGGAATGGAGGAATTCTTTTTGGTAAGCACTCCAATGGTTACTGGATGCAAGCTCAGCAAGACTGATGAATCACTAGAGGTGGATCAAACTTTGTACATATCTATTATTGGTTGCCTCCTATATTTGACCACCTCAAGGCTAGACATCATGTAGGAAATTGTTATTGTTGGAAAATTTCAAGAAATCCCTAGATAGTGTCATATTCTAGCAACAAAGAAGATTCTTAGATATCTTAGAGCCACCATGGACTATGGAATTTGGTACCCTTAGGGTAAAGATTTTTCACTAACTATTTTTACTGATGTTGATTGGACATGTGATGTAGATGATCGAAAGAGCACTAGTGGAGGTGCGTTATTTCTTGGTGAAAGTCTTGTTTAATGTTTGAGAAAGAAGCAAGCTTCAATTTATCTCTCTTTTGCTAAACCATAATACATAGCATCGAGATGCATTATTTCTTGGTGAATGCCTTGTTTAATGTTTGAGCAAGAAGCAAGCTTCAATTTCTCTCTCTTTTGCTAAAGCATAATGCATAGCATCAACTTCTTGTTGCACTCAACTCTTATGCATGAAGTAGACTTTACAAGATGTACAAATGTTATATCATCATCCTATCCCTATCATTCATGATAATACAAGTGTCACCAGCATGTCTAAAAATCCTATTTTTCATTCAAAGAAAAAGAATATTCAAATCAAGTACCATTTTCTCAAAGAACAAGTTGCAACTCAGATTTTCAAGCTGGAGTATGTACCTACAAAATATTAGGTAGAAAATATATTCACCAAACCTCTCCCAAGAGATCAAATTGAGTATTTAAGGAAAATATTGGGAGTAGTTCCTCTTAACTCTACCCACTAAATCTTCCTAAATACAAAGAATGACATCCACCAAACACTTAACATATCAAATGAAAGTTTCCAAGTCCATAGGATCAACAAGATAGGGGGGGATTTTTTGCAGGGGAGAACATTAGATTCTTTTCCATTGATGTCAAAGGAGGAGTGGTACACCAAAGAAGGAGGGGTACATAAAAATAAATGGGGAGAGGTGCACCAAAGCAACAATATAACAAAGGAGAAGTAGCTCAAACAAAGGAGAAGAACACCAAAAGAGAAGTGCATCATAGGGGAGAAACAATCAGAGAAGAAGAAAGAAATGTAAGAAGTACACTTTTATTTTTATTTTATGCTCATGTTTTTTGTTATTTCCAGATGTTTGTTGTTTATGGTGTTTCCATCAATTACAAAGGGGGGATATTGTTCGAAATAAGTTACCATTGATGAAAAAGGAGAATTTTAGATGGAAAGGAAGATGTATGGAAAAGACAAAGATGGTCAAAGGTAAATATTTTGAAGTCATTTCTTGTATAGAAGATCATCTCAAGTTATTTTGGAAAGTACTCAAATGGATAGAGCTTTGAAACAACTTTCTAGTGGTATATAGAAGTTTGAAAATAACCTCCTGGATCATAAGTTATATCTAGTCAAAGATCAAAAGCCATAAAAGTCAAAGGTTGTAACCAAAGTTTGTTGTAAACTTATTTTGGTGTTAATTTTTGGTGTTTTTCCTAAGTCACAAGAATGGTGGTAGAGTGGAGAAGTGTTAAGTTCCGAGCATGTTTGGTAATGGATGTGAGCCATGTGTCCCCTTAACCCTATTGGAGAAATTGCGTAGGGCCATGCTTTCCCAAGGTTTAGTGTTAAGGGGGGTTCCACTATGACTGGTATTGGCCAAAAAAACCGATAAATTTGTTGATGACTTTGATTACTATTGCAACCCCCTTCATTTTCCAAAAATCCAATAAGGAGGGTTCCACCAAAACCACCAACAAAATTAAGCTTAGTGAGAGGTCGGAAGCAACAAAGTAAGGTTTGACCTTTGACCCTCGACCCCCGACCTGTCTCAATAATTTTTTTTTATAAATAAAATGTAGGTTTTAACACTGTAAAGAAACTACTAGCAAACAAATTCTTAAAAAAAAATATACAATGGTGAGAACATAAAAACAAACACATATATTTTTCCCTAAAACCCAAAACTGGGAAAAGCATATTGATTTTCTATTATATTCCCTTCAATGTTATAATACATTATATACATGTCAAAGTATTCATAAAACCAAATCCATTAACCCTGGATTAGAACATAATCATAGTTTCCTTGATTGGATCTACAAAATAACATGGGCAAAACCATCAATCCTAAAAAAACATTTGCAAAAACCATGCACAAAACCATGGGTATGTCCACCCACCATCTTTAGGTTTACTTCCCATCCTTGGGTCCGCATTAAAAAAAAGAAAAACCAGGGTGCTTCCTTGGACCTTGTACAGGGTGGCTACTGCTCGCTTGCAAACCCCTTGGAGGGGGGGGGGGGGGGGGGGGGGGGGGGGGGGGGGGGGGGGGGGGGCGGGGCGCTACTGCCCCCCTACGATCCACTTGCTATATCTAGTGCAATGTAACAACACATGGTTCTAGTCATGGAAATAATATAACACATACCCAACATAAAGTTGGTGGAAAAACCAAGTTTCCAGGACCCTTCTTACACATACGAGTTGACAACATGGATGACAAATGGTAGTTTGCGGTTTTGCAACAGAAGTGAAGTGGATGTGTAGGTGGATGATGGTGTCAATAATGACATGGTACCAACGGCAGTGTGGCTTGTGGCATGTGTTTTCAGTAGTTTCAAGTGTCCAAGTGGGCCAAATTTGAGTGACACATGGCATAGATGATGTCAACAAGGTGATGTGGTAGTCCCTTGGATTTTGGATCAGGGGACGTGTTTGGCGAGATTTTCTAGTATAATTGAATTTTAGTGAAAATCAATGAATCTTTGTAGAAGTTGGGACTATGAGCTAGTCGAGCCTCGGGTAAGTCGGAGGCTAGAGCCAACATGCATCAGGGCAAATCACTCTGACCTCTGACCTCTGTCCTACATCTAAACTCATGCCAAGGTTCGTGTTTTGTAAATTTTTTTTCGTGTATTTGAATTTTTCGGAAAATCAACCATTTCTTGCATGAGTCAGGACTCCAAAGTAGTCGACAATGTATACAACTTTTAAATAGTCTCTTCCTAAGTCTGCCCCCAATCTATGACACAAAATTTGGAGTTTTACACCATCTTTTGTGAAAAACACAAAACCAATGGAGAGCCAAAGTTGGAATATCAGGAATGAAGGATTTGGTAAGAGAATTAGTGGAATGGATCAACTTGGAGTTATATTTGGTGATTTTGCCAAATTTGGTGATGCACCAAAATTAGAAGTTTTACTAAAACTTGTAAAAATACCATAATTTCATATTTGGATAGTTTAAATTAGGTTTTCTTAGAGAGACAACAAATAATATTCAAAAGACTTAAAGACCACATTTAGAAGGCTTGAAGGAAGTAGGAAAAAGGAAAAAAATAATGATTTACACATGATATTTAATTGAACTTAAGTAAAAGCTGAATAGCTAAAAATTTCAGCTCAAATTTCTTTATAAGCAGAAATGAATTTTCAAGAAAGCAAGCAGTGGTATGTTGTAGTATGTGGTGATGGTGTTTTTATTAGTGATTAGGGATTGTGGAAGGTGATTTTATGGTGTTTTGGGTGAGTAGTTGAGGTTAGGAATTATTTTTTTTATGTAAGGAAGTAACCTTCATGATTTCAGTTTAAAAATTGTATTAAAGATGAATCGAGGAACAAAGTAAGTAGGTGCTTACAGATCAGGGGTTGTAGCTCCTTCTAGTAGTGGTTGGTAAATATTTATGGGTTGTAGATCCTTGGAATTGTAGTTGATAAACTAGGGAGTAGTAGCTTTCTTTTGGTTATTGTTAAAGAACTTTGTAACAACAATTAGAAGGCTTCCTTTGTGAAGTGAATGGAAGAAAAGTTTGAAGAATCTATGTGTGATATTTGTGTTGATTCTTGTAATGATCAAATGAATTATTACTGTGGTGTTTATCAGTGTCCTAGTATTCTTTACTACTAAAATAAAGTTGTATAATTCCTACAATACTTATTAATGCCCCCTCTCAGTATAGTCCAAGTTTCTAACACCTTCGGGCCTCAAACATAAAAAATATGCCAAGAGCGGCCTTTGGGCCTTAGACATACCCAATATTCCAATAGTTCCTTTGAGCATTAGACATAACCAAAATGCCAACTATAGTAGTGTTCCAATAGTTCCTTCGAACCTTATATGTAACCAATATGCCAATTGGTCCTCCAAGAATCATACGTAACCAATATTCCAATAGTGCCTTTGGGCCTTAGATGTAACCAATATGCCAACATTTCCTATGGGCCTTAGATGTACCCAGTATGCTAACAGTGCCTCCGGGACTCACATGTAAACAATATGCCAATAGTGTCTTCAGGCCTCGCATGTAACCAATATGTTAATAGTTCTTTCAGGCTAGAGACATAACCAATATGCTAATAGTTCCTTCAAACCTCATACTCAACCAATATGCCAACAATGCCTTTGGGTATTTTTTACACCTCAAACATTCTTAAATTGCCTTTAATCTCTCCATTAATTGCATATATAAAGACGATTTCACACAAATTTTGGCACCACTTGGGAACACATGCACACACACACATATGTGTGTGTGTAGGTTTCTCCTTGGGCTAGGTTAAGGCCAACATAAAATTTAAAAATTTGCGCAGACACAAGTTTCATTTTCGGCACAAAATCCCTCCATATGACTATACTCTGTGACCTAAACCTAGGGGTCCATGGTCTAACTGATGTCAATGTTAGCATGATGTCACCACTGCCACATTGCACTCTCTTAGTGATGCCATATATCACCTAAATTTGTCCTATTGGTTAACCAAAATTGAAAACTCAACTTGGTACATTGCACCTTCTTTTGTTGTCACATTATCATCATACTACCATGCCATCATGTCCACATCATCACTATGTTACCACACCATCACTGTGAGTCATTCTTGTGCTTCTGTGTGTCACTGGGTTGCCACCTGTAAGTCACATCATTTCCATTTCAATGTTGAGGGTCTATGGGTCCAACTATACTTTCCACATGTCACTTTGAGATTGATCCACATGGCAAGGGGCTTGACATCTTCTAAAGATCGTGCAAGTATGCACAAAATCAACTGCTCATCAAGGCATAATTCAGTTTTTATCGTCAGATCTACACAAAATTTCACATATTTTAACCTATTAAACTTCATGGAAGTTAGGAGCCAACCACTATAAATTGACCAAGGAAACATAGATCTGGTCTAGAACTTGCTTGACCTTTAATGAATTTTGGGTTTGATCCCTTTTCACCCTTTTACTCCAAAGTTGATTTTCAAATTGATTATATTCTCATCTAACTCGAAGGGTTTATGAAAGGGTTTTCGGCATTGATGATGCAGTTGTTGGTGCATGTGTTGTGTTGTAGTGTTTGATGGTTAGCATTGATGTCAACCTGGGCATGTTTTGCAGTTGGCTTGACTGTGCACATTATTTTGTTGTAGTTAGATGTACTCTTTGATGGTTGGGCTTACAAATATACTCTTCGAAAGATGTACTCTTATGTTTCTTGGTTTGGGTGTTGGTATTTCCATGGTACATGTATCCTTGTTATCGACATAACCATGGTATTTGCCCATGATATTGTATTATAGATTACCATGGTACAGGGGTCCATGGTATTGGTATAACCATGGTATTTCCCGAGAGTTTACTTTGGTATAAACATCCATGGTATTGGGATACCCATGTATTTTTCCAAGGTATTGATTGGAGATTGTTGATGATATTTTGAGATATATTTTTGTGATTATTTTGGAAAGGTGTGTGATTGATGGGTTATGTTGAGAATTTATGGGAGAGAGAAAGTTGTTGTTGTTGTGTGTAGAGGTCTAGTTTGAAATATTATGAAATGTGGCCCTAGATGATCAACAAATTGAGATAGCTTGGTGAAGAAGGGATGGGTGTTAATTGCCGATGGTGGTCGGCAACTTCAGTAGAGGAAGTAGAATTTTCATAGTTCAATGGGTGTCAGGCAAGGATTTTTGGGGGTAGAGGCCTTGAGTGGATGGGTGTTGGTAAAGTTGATTTAGTGTGAGAAACTTTCTTGCTAGACATAGCCAGCTATGATGATGTAAAATCATTTGTTGATTAATAAAATTTGTAGCAGAGCAAAACAACAATGGGTGGTTTTTTGCGTTGGAGAGGGCTCTCCACTAGAAAACTTGTGTCCATTTATGTGCATGTTTCTGATTTTGTTTATGGTGATTTATGTTGATTTTACATGCTCTTATCTATTGATGTTTTGTTGGTTTCATAAGATTTGCTGATGGGTTATTGTTTTGGTAAAAAGAGATAAAATTTAAATAAATACAGTCACAACTAATTCACCCCCCACCTCTCAGTAGTGAGGAAATTTCCAAAAACTAGTATCAAAGCGGGGTTCTCTCAGTGAAGCTTGATCACTTGAGAGAAGATTGTGGGACCATGTCGAAGAATAAGAGGAAACCATCTCAGAAAAGGAAGCGCTGCAAACAAGTTAAGAACGCTGCAAAATCAGAAGAACCTCTCCTCCTAGTAAAAGGCACGACAAACAATATTTTCAGTAATGAACATTTTATTTCTTGTTTCCAATCTAGTGATGATGACCTTGGAATCATTGAAGAGGATAATGATCAAATTTTTGAATTTGATTCCTCAAGAGATGAGGAAGGTGTTTTTCCAGTGAAGGAATCTGAGGATGATGAACTTAAAATATTAGTAACCCTTGAGGCTAAAAACAAATCTCAAGCAAGGTTAATTGAAAAGTTGGTGGCTGAAAACAAAGATTTGAAAAAAATGCTCGAAATTCTTGAGGAAAGAGAGTTTATTCTCAAAGAAGAAAATTTTGATCTGAAAACCCAGTTGGCGAAGACAAGGAAGACTGGAGAAGAGATTGAAATCTAGTGAAAGGAATAGATTAGGAATTGTAGAAAATTTGAAGCAGAAAAAGAAGAAAGCAGATCAAGCCAAAGAAAGAAAAATGAGGCAAAAATAAAAAAGCCTAAAGTAGAAAGTTTGAGCAGTAGTGAAGAAAATCACCAACAAGATCAAGTTCCAAAGAAAAATATAAGAAACATTAGATGTTTTAATTGTAAAAAATTTAGTCATATTTCAACAAGCTACAAGAACAAGTAATAGAAGAAGCAATCAAATGAAAAAGGCACATCATGCAAGCTCACCTTTGGCCAGGTACAAAAATTTATTTCATGGCTACTATTTTTCATGTAATGACTTTGGGCATCACGCTGTTGACTCTAGGTTTCATGGCATAAGTAGAAAAAGGCACATCCATAAGAGATTTGAGTCATTTCCTCATTTTCTTTGGGACATAACATGTTTTATCTGCAATAATATTGGCCATAGATCCAAAGATCACTTGTTTCCTATTGCCCTTGAGGGATCTAATAAACAAAGGGGGAATTAGAGGAAAATAAAGGAACCAAAAGAATATCCAAGAAAGAAGCGGTATAGCAAGGTTTGGAGAAAGAAAGAGAAAGAAGAAAATTGAGGCCAACTAGACCTGAGGGGGAGCTTGAAACACCAATTGTAGAAATTCAATGAGATAAAGCTTTGACAAATTTGTTTGGATGCAAAGGTTTGATATTTTTCTATGATGTGACTTATTCTGCAGATGGAATGATGAATAATTTCCTGCACAACAAAAATTTTCGATAGCTAGATTTTGAGAATTACAAATAAAAATATATATTAAAAATAAAATAAAAATAAAATGACTGAAGATTGTGTCATATGCATGGATATAGTTATGGAGTAATGTGAATTAGTTAGTTGATCCTCTAAGTATGATACGATTCAGTTAACAAGAAGTCGATTATCATTATTGCATAGTTGATTTGGTCCCAAAACAATTTTAATTTTGCAATGAGATATGGTTGATTCGATCATGATGTAAATATGCTTTACACTGGTGTATAAATGCATGTGCTCCTTGAACATTGAACCAAGGCTGTTTCTATACCTTGATTCACACATCAACATTTTTTTCTGGACATTGTTCCTGTCACACAAAATTTGACTTATCTTATGGTTCATTCTAATATGGTAATTGACATGCGCTCATCTAGTTTAAATATATTTTTATGATAGTGGTGACTAACAATTGGAAGACCTAGTCAAATTTAAGCAGAATACTACTAGAACAAGTATGGTTCCAATATTTCTAATATCTTTTCTACCGAGTTCATTAGTGAGACCAACCAGGGGCAGAGACAACACAATGCGCAATTTTTTATAACGGGCGCCTTCTGATGAGATGACTGTAGCTCTCAGACTCACAGACTTGGTTCCATTTTGGTCTTTGGGAGCATCATTTCTTGGGATTCATGTACTGTTTTTCAGACACCTATTCTTAAGAGGTATCCAACGCAGCTATCATGAACAACAATCTCATGTCTTTTTGGATCTATACAGTCTGGTCTAATTGCTGTAATCTGGAAACATAAGATGGAATGTTGAGCTCCTAGGAGTTGTGTAGTTGGGAATACTGTGTTTAGCGTTGGGATGTCTACGCAAATTTTTGTGAACAAAATGGCTGATGAAAAAACTGAAAGGAAAGATGCAAAAAAGCAACTACCTGATCTCTTACAGGAGTATCATATTGCTAAAGGTCAATTTCCCCAAAATGCTACAAATTATGAATTTGATGAAGAGACAGGAAAGTAAAAATATTTTGAAATAACTCTCTGAGATTTTGGCCTGGTACATTGAAGGATATCTAAGCATAGGTCGAAGGTTGAAGATTGGTTGGGGTTTAAATTGTTTGTTTCATTGGGCCTTAAGGCCATTCTTCCATGTATTTCTGATGGAGTTTGGATATTAATCGAGAGAAATTTTTGAGCCTCTTCAGTCTTCTCTGAGACATGACTGTAACGTTTCCTCGAGAACAAGATCAGTTCTGTGCATGTCCATCACATCGTGTTCTTCCAGACATAAGGCAAGAGGTTAATATATATTCTACGTAATTTTATCAAGGAAATATTCAGGCTTATGTTATTGAGCGCAAGAACAAAAGTGCATACCAATTGTCTTGGCACAATGTCAATCTAATAAAAGAACACGCATGTCCTTGTTCTGGTAGGATTGTTGGGAATAATCGCATTATGTGTCTATCTTGAAGTCTGACACACATTTGCCCTAGATGAAATCATTGCGAGCAGTTCAGCTGCAATTGAATTTTGGATCATTGTCTATATTGATTTTTTTATATTAAATCCTCTACAAAATGTGGCATGCCTTCCTTGTAATTCCTGGTTTCGTCTGCTGGTTTGAAGCAATAGGGGAAATGGTGAGACCGATGCCGGAAACAATAATAATAATTCATTTTTTCATGTGGTACAGAATCCAAATGAGTCTGTTAACTCTGCTTGGATGCTATATGCTTCAAGAAATAATTATGCTTCACTTTCATCAAGAACAGGCGATTCTGTTGGGATGCTATGCGATTCTGTTGGAATGCTATGGTTTCAGGATATGGTCATAGCATCCGTGAAGGGGAAGCCCTGAATATCTTTTTGCAAAATGTAGGAGGGTGTGAAGTTGGATGGTTTTAGCTTTTCTAGCATGTTGAATGCTTGCGCGAGTTTTGTTGTACGTGTTTCTCATAGGCCGTCCTTGGTTGCAAAAACTACGCCAGGAAACCAGCTAAACCAATTTTTAGGTTCACGCTGGCCCTTGAACCAGAAGGGGCTCCTGCAGTAGTTACGATGCTTTGTTTAATGTTGTTCACCTGTCACTGAACAACAGCTTTTGAAGCAAAATGTCTAGATTTATGGTTTTAATTGTGGGTGGTTGGCGATCAATGACAATCCCTATTCATGATTAAAGGCCTCTCTCACGGGGTCCCTTCTCAAAATGTTAGCTTCCAGCTTAACAGAATAATTTAGCTTTTCAAGGATTATGATAGAAGAATGTAAGGGGATTTCTAATAATTGAGCACTCAGCGTGATTATTTAACAACTAGGGAAATTTGGATGTGTGTAGAAGATTTCTATTCCCCAAAAAAACGTATTCAGGAGAAGATAGAATGACAAAAAAAATCAGTTCAAAAAAGAGTTAACTTAGAAATACAATCCAATATACTAATATCTTTAAACGATTATTATTTGCAGGGCATTTCAAAGAGATTGAAACTCAATCTACTCTTACCAAGATCTTCTATAATACTTTGAACATGTGCAAAAAAACATGTTATGGAAATACTAGAAAGACATACAACACAAATTCTGTCATAAAATGGAGCCAGAAGGCTTTCATTAGAAATCATATAATAGAATCTATTACAAAGTCAAGAGCCTTGGCATCAAAAGCCAACCCTTTTACAATGAAAATGAGACAATATATAGAAAAATAATCAAGCTTAACTGTTTCTAGTTTTCTGGAATAAAAATCTCAATAATGTATCAAAATAAATAATATCTCTTGATTAGTTGTAGGAAATCTGGAACTGTTGCAAGTCTTCTGCCTTCAATTCTGGAAATTGTTTTACTGGCACTGATTTTCCTCCTTAAAATTTGGATCTGATCCTTTGATCAGTGAAACTTTGCTCGTCAAATGGGTTACTTAGTCTTTGACTGCTAAAGGACTGCCTGAAAATATTGGATATGTTCAACTGATCTCTCGAATGATTTTGAAAACACTTCACCTATGTTTATTGGTCTTCCTGGAATTTTGTTATTTTTTAATCACAAAGTATTTTTCCATTTGTCATTTGATACTCCAACACTGCCTATAAATGCTCAATACAATCTCTATCCAATCTGCACTTATTTCTAACTAATTCCATGATTGCTGGAATTGATTTAGATAAGGCTGGTCTTTTTCTTGAAAACTGAATCTGCCTAGTGTTGACCTTTGACTTCCATCTCATCACTAACCACTTTCTCCTTCATCTCTTCCCTCTATATATATGGAAAGAATTGTGCTGCATTCAATAAATTACTGATAGCAAATTATCAAATTGTGAGAATAATGCAGAAATGGTTAGTTATGAGTGGTTGAACTGAATTAGTTGTAGGTGGTTAAACAGAATTAGTTATGAGTGGTTAGGAATTAGTTTGTGTTTTAACCTATATAAGTGTGATGTAATTGAGCAAAGTGATTAATAAAGTTTGTGAGTTTTCTGTTTTAATTTGGTATCAGAGCTCAGGGTTTGAGCTGGGGTGAGAGCGCAGGTGAGAAAGGCCGAGTGGTGTATCTGCTGTTGAAGAGTGAACTTGTTTGTGCCACCTGCGAAGCTGTGGAACCGAGTGTTTTGTCTGTTGCTGCTGGAGATGCCGAGAGCCTTGAGACCCGCTAGGGTGCTGCTGAGTGCCGCTGTTTAAGTGTTGCACAAGTGTGAGGCTAGCTTTGGAGCCTCTGAGTTGAAGTTGTGCATATGTGCAGCTGAGGGTTTCAGCTTAGTTGCAGTATTGTAAAGTTGTGACGCTGTGTTGAGAAGAGGGCGTTGTGCGTTGGAGTTTTGAGTGAGGTAAAGTATTTGTCTGCTCTCGTCCTTGTCTAAAGCCGCAGTTGTAAACCTGTGTGTTGACGCCGGTTGAAGGAAGCAAGACGATCTTTGAAGCCGTCAGTTGATGTTGAAAGGGAGGCTGTCCGCTGCCGCCATTGTGAAGAGAGAACCGTCCCTGTCCAGCTGTCGAGAACCGTCAGTGAGACGCATTGAAGCCTTAACTGTATTGGCGTGTGAGGCCGCTGTATTGAACACATGCTAAAGTTGTGAATTGTTTTTTGTTGTTGGTGTTGTTGAGAAGCTGTCGAGAATCTGCCAGAAGCGAGATCTGCCGTGAGAACGTTGTTGGTGCTGTCCGTCGTTGTCCAGAACGCTGTCAAGAACGCCCTGTCCAGAATCCACTTGCTGGTGTGCTGCCAAGACCCCTGTCAAGAACTCGGGTAGCAGTTGCTGTTGTGCGTATGTGCTGCCAAGACCCCTGTCAAGAACTCGGGTAGCAGTTGCTGTTGTGCGTATCAAGAACCGTTCGCATGCTGCCAGAACACCAAAACCGTCGTGTGCAGATTCTTGCCATCCGAGAACTGTTGCAGCCATCCGTTGTGCTGTGCGTTTGCATGCTGCCAGAACGCAGAAGAACGCAGAACCGTTGAGAAGCAAGGTGTCGTTGGCCGTCTTGTTGAAATAAGACCCTTCTCCTTTGTTTCGGTGCATTTTTTGTTGAGTCGAGTTTTTTGTGGCGTCAAGTTTTGCTAAACTTGAAAGTCTGTGCATCTTGTTTTATGCCCGATACGTGTCCAATTACAGACCATATAACCACAGATCCAGTCCATTAAGGAAAACGAGTGGAAGCATTTCTCAGGCAGTGAGGCCTGAAGCAAGGGTGTACATTGGTGTTGATAAGTGCTGAAGTGTGGCCGTGCCGTGGTGGAGAAGCGAGATCTCCGTGAGCAGTTGCGTCGAGGTTTGCTGGTGTGCTGTCGAACGCCCTGTCCAGAACCGCCCTGTCCAGAATAGAACCGTCGAGACCAGAACTCGGGTATTAGAACTGTCAAGAAGCAAGACGGAGACGGTGCTGTCAAGAAGCTGTTGTGAACCGTTTGCAGTTGCTGGTGTGAGAACCGGTGTGTCCAGAAGAAGACGGAGACTCCCTGCGCGTGTTTCTTTGATTTTCTTGAAACCTTGCTGCCAGAACTTTGCTGGTGTGTTTTGCAAGCTTCCACCGTTTCTACTACCGTGGTCATATTCTTTTTCAGTCGGCCCGGTTTTCTTTGTTTTGTTGCAAAAATCGTGTAAGTGGGTCTTGTTCAAGAGAGTGCTGTTAGTGAGCACCGTTTGTGACAGCGGGTCTGATTGGAGGAGCCCGGAGGGCCAAGGAGAGCAGAGAGAGGCAGTAGAAAAGGCGTTTTGTTTGAAGTGTGATAAAGCTGTTTGAAGTGTGATAAAGCTAACTGATATGTCTATTATTTTAGATTTTTTTGACAATGATCTTTTTAATGATCATTTTCTCATGAACCCATTTGGGATTAGCAGTGTTGTTGAGTCCATTGACAAAGAGTTTCATGTTGTTGAAGATCATGTCCCTGAAGAAATCACTCATGTTGTTGAGGATTACGCTGTTGACGAAATCACTGAGATTAACACTTGCCCGGTTGTTAGAAGTTTTATTGGATCTACTTTCAAGATGACTGCTACTTTGGAGGATACTACCATGGATGCTTTTCGAAGGCCGCTCATGTTCAAAGATGACTGCATTTTGGTGACTCCTTCGTTGGTTCCTCATGGAAAGTGGGGAGAACATGAATTAAATTACCTCGTTCGAGATCTTGCATTGCCTCTCAATCCACAAGAGGTTGTTGACGTTAAGTATGTAAGCAAGGAGCAAAGGAATTTCATAAGGAAACCCAAAAAGGTGAAGATGAAACTGCACCAGCAATGGAAAAGGAACAAGCATGGACCTTTTAATAAGAAGGCAAAAATGAAATGTTTTGTTGTAAGCCTAGCTGAGACTTAGACCAGCAGGCAAGTTAAAGTTTAAGTCGTCATGATTAAGAATATAGTTTCTTGTATATCGTGCTATAGTATATATTTGTTATATAGTTGGAATTAAGGGGGAGTGGTAGAAAGGTATTAATTCCAACTACCCTCTATTAATGCAGTAACTAGATCAATCTAGAGAATACAGCAGATGTTCAAAGTACTAGATCAATCTAGAGAATACAGCAGATGTTCAAAGTACAAGTTCTAGAAGTCAGTTAGGTATGGTAGAAAATCCATTTCTCCATTAAGGGAGGATGTGAGAATAATGCAGAAATGGTTAGTTATGAGTGGTTGAACTGAATTAGTTGTAGGTGGTTAAACATAATTAGTTATGAGTGGTTAGGAATTAGTTTGTGTTTTAACCTATATAAGTGTGATGTAATTGAGCAAAGTGATTAATAAAGTTTGTGAGTTTTCTGTTTTAATTCAAATACCATCCTAAGGCGAGTTCTTATGACTTAAAATACACACTCAAGCCTAAAGCATGCGAAGGAAAAATATGAACATGGTTGGCTTGATATCTGTGCAGATGGACCCTAATTTATCAATGACAGAAATGACATGATGAAAAATATTCTTGAAATGATCATAGCCAATATGATGCCCATCATCTGTAATAAAGCTCGTAGAGCATGCCAAAGTTTCTCGCTGCAATAAGATTTATGTTGCACTGGACCTTTTTGTCTTCTTTCCATTTTTTGGAATGGCATCTATCAATATAGTCACCAATTGAAAATTGAACTAAGGACCCTTGCCTCGAATGCTTTCAATACAATTGAATACTTCAACCTCTTCTCAAATGAAGTCAGAATCAGTTTTAAATCTGATGTAAAAAAAGTCAGAATCAGTTTTAAATCTGATGTAAAACAAAGTCATGTAACTGCACTCTTCACAAGGTTTATGCATGTAACATGAACCTCTCATATTGCCCAACAATGCTGAAAAAAATCAATTGCTTTACATATGACTCTGTTCCTCGAGGCTTTCAAAAAAATAATTCTGGTCTCTAAACTTCAATAAAATTAGTCTTCCAATGCAATCACCTCGCAATCTTCAATGTTCAATGTCCTTTCCTTGATACTTCAGTAGATAGAATGCAACAATGTTAAAACTTGACCACCTGATGAGTGGCTTTTGGCACTTTTCAGATTTTGTTTGTCCTTGATTTTCCTGGAATATATATTTTTGTCTCAGAAGCAATGCTGCTTGTGACCTTTTATTTTTCAATTGATCAGGCTGAAATGAATTGAGTTTACTGTCTCTTTATTCTCCTCTGTAATGTGTTGAGACTTCCTATGATGCTTCATAAATACTTGCAAACTTGAACTGAGGGAAGATATTTGATTCTCCCTTCCTTCTAGACTGTAACAATCTGATGATGAATGTTTTTGTGCTCACCCCATCATGAAATATATGAATGATCTATACATCAAAGCCAAGCATATCAAATTGAGTAGAGAATTTCTCCACTTCATTTCCTTGATCTAATTCAAGAGAACAATATGTGCACTTCTCAACACAAACATGGTTACTCATACAAGAGTGATCAGAGGAATGGCCTTTCTCTAGAACACATCTCCAAAAACATACAAAACATTTACAACCACACACAGAAAGCCCCTGCTTCAATTCTGCTAGGGCTAAAATTGCCTCCAGTTGCAACTTTTGTATATCATTATTGCCAGAAAATTCTGCAGTGTTGCTGCAAAGCCACTTCTGAACACGATCATGCCGTCTCTCAGTCAATGCCCCTAAAAAGCCCTGAAATTTAGAGTGCCACATATCACCATTTTTTCCTCTTCTTTCCAAGACACTTTCTAGTGTTGATATGAGACGACACAATATTTTATCTTTCGATGTACATTCATATGGAGCTCCAAGTTCAATACCTATGTCCTGCAAATCAATGCATCCTGCCTTAACAACACAAAACAAATTCCTGCAAAGGATATCAACCTTCATAGAAACACGCTTCAAATCTACAAGGAACCAATCCTTCATTGCTATTTGGGCTATAACAAAGTTTCGAATCCCTCAAGAAGGCACAACCACTCTCATAACTATGTTCCAAATAGTCTGGGTTTGAAACCACCAGGTCAAGACATGGAAAATTCTCCAATTGCTTTTCGCCATCGCCAAATGAAAATAGGTATGAATAACATTCCCTAATCAAATACTTTCAATTGATAAGGTTGAGAAAAGAAATTGGCACATTGTGGACTACAAATTTGATTTCTAGTTGCATCTGAGCATTTGCAACTCGAAAAAGCTAGCATGTCTGAGTCATGGTGGTTTACATAAACAGGGTGTAGATAATCTGTTCCACAAGTTGCCAAAAAAGGAAGCTATAATCTTAACATTTTTAATTGGAAATAGAAGCCCATGATTCTGCACGACTAGCTTCATTTCCAATGCCTGACAGCCCCATGAAGACGTTGCTCCATCGCAAAATCTGGGTATATACCCTTGAGAGAACAGAGGAAATATCCCAAACAGCGCAAAATTTTGCAGAAATTCTCGCACAAAGTCTAATTGATGTCGTTCTGCACAAAACCCACGTTCTGGATTTTTGAAATTCGACTTCAATTGTTCAAAAACTGTACCCGAAATCCGCTGCCTGAAAAGGGTTATGAATTTTGACTCGTAGTTGAGCATCTTTGTATCATTTGTTCAACTCCCTTTATAAACATCAATTCGCCTGCTAATGTGCTCGAAAAGGACTGGAAGGTGGTTTAACTTTGTGCCTAATCGTAACTCAGATGTCTCAATTAATAAAGACCAAGTATCATCACTGGGATTGAGCCAGGAATGGTCTTTACACGGTAAGAATTATTTGGAGCCCTGCTCCAATTCCTTTCAACAACCATTCCAAATAGTGATAGGGAAAGAAATAAATGCTATCATTGCATGAATACAATCCTTCACTCACATAACTAGATATAAATGGAGGATAGGCCATCCCAATTTCATTACAAACATCTTGTTTTGCAGTAGTTATCATTCTCGTGGAGAAGATAGACGTTGTGCATATGAGACATGCCACTTAACAACCTTGCTGCCACCTTTAACCCTGCGCTGTCATTGAAACCAGAACTGGATTTCAGAGGGGGTCAATTATGGTAAGAGGTTTTTAAGGGGGGTCCGAATTCTTCTCGCTGATGCCACGTAATCATGGGTGGTTTTGTGAAAGATTTTATTTCGGACCCCCCTCCATTAAATGTCGAAAAGCTTGAGGGGGTCCGAAATTAGATATGTTCCTTTGATTTTGAAGGCATCTCCCATCACCGTTGAAGCTTGCACACTCTTTATCCCGTGGCTTGGCATGTTATTTTATGCGTTGCCCAAAGAATAATGAACTTTGGCATATAACTTAGAGATTGGATGCTTGATATACTAAGTTTAACAAAAACATTTAATAATAAATAAATAAAATTTATATAAATATATATAATATTTTTATAGATTTTACATTTATTAAAACTTTTAGTAAAATAACATCATTGCCAACAATCCGATCTTGGAATATCAAAACAGCCCTATTGACCAGAACGAATGGCGGGGAGCTCTGACGGAGTCGGGAATTAGCGGCGAGTCTAACCGCACGTTCGAAGACCGCAGTCAAGGAACGGTTTAACACAGATCCCGCATTTGTTTCGGTGCTGACCTTGCATCTGGGCGACAGACCGATCACGGTGAGCGACAGGACTTAGACTAACCGCCATGGAGAATCAACAATTAACGGACCTCGTGGACTTCACCGAGGATCCGTTCGAGGGACAGACGGTTTTCAGTAACCCTAACCATGCTAAGGCTGTTTTCACTCCGTCGGTTTCTGAGGAAGTTAGGGCACAGCTATTGACCCCGGTGGTTTCGTCTGAATCCGCGAATGAAGCTATTGGTATTGAGGCTCCGCCTCTCTCTCTAGGGCAAGATCCTTGTCGAATTCCGGGGGTTCGAACTTCGGGATACTTCAGCACTCCTACTGTTAACAATCAAGTCTCTAAGCCCACGACTCAGACAAAGAACACGGACCCTCTCTCGGAACATCCATCAGCCCCCAGATCAAAGAAGCGGAAAATTAGGTGTGTGAAGGCTACTCAGAAGGATATCTTGATTGAATTTGGGAACCCGGCAGATTTCGAGGAAACTATGAACAATGCCCGCACGATGCTGGTGGGACATGTGCGGGGGCGCTCCTTCACCTCGGACAGACTCAGGAAATGGGTACAGGAATTATGGGGAGGTCTTTTCTCGCAGCTGCCAGCAGTTCGGGTCCTCCCACGAGGATGGTTCGCCCTCAGATTCGCACAAGAGGAACACACGCACACCGTACTGGAGAAATTTTGGCATATTGAATCGGCCCCGGTTCTATTGAAGCGATGGAATCCCCTTTTCGACCCGAAAAGGGAGCAATTAGCTGCTGGGCCACTATGGGTTCGGCTGCCCGGGCTTCCGCTCCAGTTCTGGAGAGAAGATGCTTTCACCCGCATTGGTGATGCTCTGGGTTCATATCTCGACCATGATCGATCTTATTTGGACACGGGAAGACAAACGGTTGCCCGAATTCTGGTACACCTTGACACAAGGGAGGGTCTGGAGGAAATGATCACACTGAATGCAGGGAAGCTCAAGCGGATGCAGATTCTTGATTATGAAGGAGTGCCCTTCAGATGTAATAAGTGTCACCAAGTGGGCCACTTATACAGGGATTGTCCCCTGATAAACAGCCCTGCCAGCACTTCAAAGAATTCGCCTATAATGTCCAGAAGGAACTCTCCGTTATCATCCCCTGTCATTCTGAAGACTGCAGATCATAAGGACGACCTCAGCGCAGTGGATCAGACATTGAAGGACGCCTCCAATCTTCCCCTGACTCGGGCTCGGGCTGCTGCTGCACAGGCATCCGGAAATCACCACTCCTCTTCCTTTTCTGTACTGGAAAAGTCTATTGAATTTATAAATTCAGCTCCTGTCATCTCTGCACATTGCATTATTTCATCACCCTCCTCGACACAATCCTCTGCCCTCCCTACTCTTACTCGTGCTCCATCTCCCCCAAAAGAATCCACCCCCAAAAGACGCCAGCCTCACTCATATTCTCTTCGTCCCCGCACATCACTTCCGGATTCTTTAGCTCCCTCGACTGGTTTGGGCATTATTTCCCCTGGGATGGGTTTCACTATCTCCAGAGGCCGAAGATCGGCACTTAACAAAGCCATTATTCGCGCTGGGGCCGAAGTTGCCTCAGGCCGCCAATCCACCATTGATGGGGTCCTTAGAGCCACAAAACCCCCTCAGCAGGGGCCCCCATGAAGTTCCTCTCTTTCAATTGCAGGGGGCTGGCCAGTCACCCCAAGAAATTGGCCATCAAACGACTTTTTGAGGTCGAAAATCCTGACATCATCCTCCTCCAGGAAACCCTTGGATCAGCTGAGGATGTCTCTCGATCCCTCAGTCTCTCATCTCCCCGATGGCACTTCATTGCAGCAGATGCCAGTGGGCGATCTGGGGGTTTGGCTATTGGTTTCAACCCACTTTCCATCAGGCTGGACTCTTCCTGGGGAGGTCCTGGATTCTTGGGAGCGGATATTTTTGCGATTGAGCTTGGAATGAATCTTCGTATAGTTAATATATATGGACCATGCCATCAAAGGGAAAGTTTCTGGAGAAATCTCCTGGGATTCAGATTGATGTCCCTGGACCACATCATCATGGGGGGGGATCTAAACTTCTCTTTGGGATTCAGTGAATCCTGGGGCTCTATGGCGCAGATTGACTCTATTACAGACTTCATGAGAAGACTGTTGGATCTACATGATTTGGTTGACGTCCCTATGCAGAAGCCCCTTCCAACCTGGAGAAATAGGAGAGTGGGACAAGCTGCACTTGCCCGTAGACTAGATAGATTTATTCTCAAAGGGACATTGATACAAAAACTCCATCGTCTTAAACAATGGGTTGGATTGGGAGGCATATCTGATCACTCTCCTATCCTTATGGAGATCATGGGCCCCCTTCCAAAGCCGAAATCTCCATTCAAATTCAATCACCTCTGGCTCGAGGATCAGAGTTTCATCAATCTGGTATCCAATTTCTGGAGGACACATCCTATTGACAGAGAAGCATCATTAGCAAGAGGATTTGTCAAAAACCTAACAGAGCTCAAACACTTGACTATTGGATGGGCAAAAGAGAAGAAAATCAGAGAGGATGCTCAGCTCATTAATATAGAAGAAGAGATTCATGGCCTCCTAGATGACCAGAACCGGGCTTTTGGATCCATGGGGGACAAATCTCGGCTATTGGAGCTCGAAAATCAGAAGCACAGAATCCTGAAACTCAGAGAGGAGTCCCTGAGGCTGAGGAGTAGGGCTGTATGGCTCAAAGATGGGGATGAAAATTCCCGTTTCTTCCACAATTTCGCAAAAGGAAGAAGGCTGGCAAATACTATTTGGAATCTTCCTATGCCAGACGGAGGAGTGGCTGATTCTTTCAACAAGCTCTCACAGCTTGGCACCTCACATTTCAGGCAACTGTACAAGAATCCGGCGGGCACAAATTTGGCAGAAATCATCAATGTGGCATCACATTTCCCCAGATATGTAATGGAGGAGGACATTGATTCTCTCACAGGACCAGTCACTATGGCAGAGTTGGAGAGCACCATCAAATGGTTTCAGAGAGAAAAAAGTCCAGGTCCGGATGGATGGACCATAGAGTTCTACTTAGCCTTTTTTGAGCTTCTTGGAGAGGACATCCTGAGGGTGGTGGAGGAAAGCAGATCGACGGGACAAATCTATGATGCAATAAACACCACTTTTATAGCGCTCATTCCCAAATCAGACTCCCCCTCATCATTTGACGATTACAGGCCTATTTCATTATGCAATGTACTTTATAAAATCATCTCCAAGATCATTGCCAATCGGATTAGGCCCATTTTATCCAAACACATCGGGCCCCAACAGTTCGCCTTCCTGGAAGGCAGACAAATCCATGAAGCCATTGGATCTGCGCAGGAAGCTATACACTCCATTTGGACAAAAAGGCTTAAGTGCATCCTTCTCAAGATTGATCTCTCCAAGGCTTTTGATAGAGTTAGCTGGCTCTATATCAAAATGATACTCATCCACTTAGGCTGCCCCATCCTCTTCATCAATTGGATAATGGCATGCATCACATCCCCCTCGTTCAGCATCCTTATCAATGGAGCGGCCTCCCACTTCTTCCACTCTGAGAGAGGCCTTAGGCAGGGATGCCCACTATCTCCCTTGCTCTTCCTCGTTGTGATGGAAGCCCTGAGCCGCCTCATCATCTCAGCCAAAAGAGCAGGTACTCTCAGGGGATTGAAGATCACAGACGAATGTTTTATCACACACCTATTGTTCGTTGATGATGTGCTGATCATGCTTGATGGAAGGATGCAGGACATCACTACATTCAACCGCATCCTAAAGCTCTTTGCACAAGCTACTGGAATGGAAGTAAACCAGGCAAAATCCTCCATCACTCTGGTTGGAACATCAGTACAGGAATCATTCACTGCATGCCAGGTATTTCCATTCACCAACCATCCTTTGGATAGAGGGCTTAAATACCTGGGGTACTGGCTCAAACCAACCTCACAGAAGATTGCAGACTGGGTATGGCTGGTTGCAAAAATAGAGAAGCGGATCACTTGCTGGAGTTTTCGATATCTATCTAGAGCGGGCAGATTGACTTTGATTAAATCTGTACTGGAAGCCACCCCGGTTTTTTGGATGGCTCTGGCATGGATCCCTCGAAACATATTATCAAAAATCCAGAGAATATGTAACAGATATCTATGGGGAGGAAAACAGGATAAACGCACATTTGCATGGACCAGATGGAACTCTATTGCTCTCCCAAAAAAGTGGGGGGGATGGGGAATAAAGGATCTTCCCACATTTGCACAGGCCATGGCAGCAAAGATGGGATGGGCACTGATGACATCACACAGCCTCTGGACCTCCATTGTCTTCCACAAATACATTTGGCCCAGGAACAAGCTGGACTGGCTTAGAATGCCATCATGGAACAAGGTGGGTATATCATCTGTTTGGAAGGCTGTGCTTCACGCCCTGCCCCTCATCAGGGATAACATCGTTTGGAGGATTAACAGCGGTGACTGTGCCCGTGTGGGCCTTGACCCGTGGAATGGTAGTGGGGGTCGGCACAATCTACCTAGGGATCTAATAGACTGCTTATCAGCACAGCATATATTTGTGATTGCACAGGTCGCGGACAGGGATCGCTCAGACATGTTTCACCAAGCCTGGAAGACGGCCAACCAACTACACCTCCCTGCTAGATGGCACTCGACCTGGCGCGAATATTGCACTGCCCTATCTGAATCTCATATCAGGATAACAGAAGGTCCGGATGAATTGATTTGGTTTCTTGCTGACAGTGGTAAGTACTCACCAAGAGAGGGTTATACGCAACTTAATATTCAGAAAAAGCCAGGGGTCCTTGATAAATGGTGGAGACAGATTTGGAAGCTTGATGCATCTCCCAGATCAAAGCTGTTCACTTGGTGTGTACTCCGGAGCAAGGTTCCTACAGGTGATTTCCTCATGAGGCGCGCCATACAGGGCCCGTCGTGGTGCATTCTCTGCAAATCTGACTCGGAGACCATATCTCATTTATTCCTTCACTGTCCGATGATGCAACAGATCTGGCAGAACATAAAACCCTTCATCCCATTCAATGGCGACTGGAGCGGGCCCGATCCGATCAGCTCATGGATAGATTGGACAGCGAGGCATAAGGGCACGAAACCGATCAACCTGCCTGTTATCATTCTATGGTCTTTGTGGAAAGTTCGGAACAGATGGACATTTGAGGATATAGCACCCCACTGGCCCCTCATCGAAGCTGGAATCATCTCTGCTTACAGAGAGTTACCTGAGCCGCCTCCCCCAAAAATTCGCCATCCAAATCCTCCGCCCAATATTGATCAATCCACCCCTTGGGCATACTTTGATGGAGCGGCAAATGCTCAGAGTTGTGGGGGGGGCATCATTTTGCATCATAACCTTACTCATTCCTTTCACATCAAAGCTGGCTTGGGCATTGGAACCAATAATTATGCAGAGCTCATCACACTGCGGCACCTCTTGCATTTTGCACTATGTCATCATTACACTAGAATTAACATCTTTGGGGACTCGCAGACTGTTATAAATTGGTTCAATGATATCACGATTTGTCACATGCACACACTCAGAGCTATCATGGATGAAGTGCAGCGATTAAAAGATGCTTTCTCACATATCTCTGTTACACACATTTACAGGGAGCATAATATGGACGCTGACAAATTATCCAAGGAGGCAGCGGTGATGGATCGTGGCATCTGGGAGATTACGGAAGTTTTGGACCAGCAGCAACAGAAATACTACCACCGGCCATATATAGATCAGGACTACCCAACAGGGGGTCCTCACCTCGCATAAAATAAGGAAACAGCATCCACAGATCACTGATTTTGCACAGCAAACACAGAAAATTCACAAGGATTATGCTATCAGAATAGTTGCAGAAATTGAAACAACACATTTACAGACAATTGATAGAATGTATTGATGTAAATTTTGAACTTTTGTACAGATCCTACAGTGATCACAGATCCTGATATACTGATATATATGTAAATCTCTTCATATTAATGAAAGTTTTTACGGATTTTCCCAGGGGAAAAAAAAAAAAACATCATTGCCAACAACAATTTTATCACGTAAAGCACAACTTTATCACGTAAAGCTGGATCTGTTTCTTCAACTTGTCCTGACGATGAACCACACTGTTTGGTTCGAAATGCGTCGACAAAAGTCTTTTTACATATGATTTACGCCGAAGTTCTTATTACAACTTTATAATTGTTTCAAAAGCACTGGGCCAGGAACAACTACCAAATTCCACTGAAAATTTGTAATTTTTTTTTATCAAAATATGTTACAACAAGTCTTTCAGTGTTGCAGAATGGTAAGCATGTTCACGCCCATGTGGTTCAAATGGGTTTTAAGTTCAATGTATTGTTTGGAAGTGGACTTGTTAACTTGTATGCCAGATGTGGTTGTATTGAGGAGGCATGCCAGGTGTCTAGCCAAATTGGTATTCATGCCAATGGGAGCCACATGGAACAACAAAACTTTCAAAAACGTGATGTTGGAAATTTGATTGCGTGCGAGAATCAATTATTGGTAATCACTTTAAGTGGGATTGAAATTGTGAATCTAGAGAGAGCACGTCTTGGTAAAAACTCTTTTGTAATGGCGATTGTTTTCAATGACTTAAGCCGGGAAGTTTTTCTTATCTATAATATTCTTTTCATAGCACTTGATGGTATCAAGTTATGGCTCAATTATTTGAACATAAAGTATTATGAAAGCATAAAAAACATGGATTTCCAACCAATATTAAAAACTATTATGGTTGACCGAGAACAATTTATAAAAGATGTTGGTTGGGAATTTTGAAACTCTGAAATTAGTCACTCAGACTCAGATTATTTAAACCATATTAAGCACTTGGAAACTCAGTTGAAAGAGACAAAGAAAGAACTAGAGGCCACAATTGTGAAACCGAGAAAACGTTTTAAATAATTGTAGCATTTAAAAGATTCAAAATCATATAGGAGAAGATTTTGCTGGAGAAGAAAATATTAAGCATCCATCCTAGAGTAAGGGAGTTGTTTCTACTCATGATACCTTGTTGCTAATGTTCATTTTCTATTCTTGAGTTGAGTGATTCTTCTATCGCTGAAGCATAGGTTTCTACTACTTCCATGACTTGGAGAGTGATGTTGACGTGGATGTAGTTGCTTGTTATGTGATGGCTACTCTATGTTGCTGCTTAGGAGGATGTTGTTGTTCCCTCCTCCTGACTTTGGAGAGAGTGTTGTTGCCACTTTTTGTCATGCATCCATAGAGGAGTGAGAGTGTTTCTTCCCACACTTTGTTACTTCTTGTCTTGTAGGATAGTGATTTTTTGCTGCTATTGTTGATGACATGGAGATTTCCTTATTGTTGCGTGGCCTAACTATTTTTCAGGGTGGGTTTTTGTTAGTGCCATCATTGTTTAGGTGAGCCCTTTGCCCTTGATTTCAAATGGAGAGTGTTTACGAGGATCAGTGTTAAAGGTTTTCATCAATTGGATGTTTCAGTAGGGGTTTCCATTAATGCCAAAGGGGGAGATTGTTGGCATTGATGATGAAGTTGTTGGTGCAGGTGTTGTGTTGCAATGCTTGATGGTTGGCATTGATGTCAACCTAGGCATGTGATGTAGTTGGCTTGAGTGTGAAAATGATTATGTTGCAGGTAGATGTACTCTTTGATGGGTTGGCCTACACATATACTCTTTGACAGATGTACTCTTATGTTGCTTGGTTTGGGTGTTGGTATTACCATGGTACATGTATCCTTGGTATTGACTTAATCATGGTATCTGCCTATGGTATTGGCTTACATATTACCATAGCACAGGGGTCCATGGTATTGACCCATGGTATTGCCCTCAAGTTTACATTGGTACATATGTCCATGGTAATTGGATAAACATGGTATTTTCCCAAGGTATTGATTGGATATTATTGATGATATTTTGACATATATTTTTATTATTATTTTGGAGAGGTGTGTGATTGATGGGGTTATGTTGAGAATTTACGAGGGAGAGAAAATTGGTGATGTTGTGTGTAGTGGTATAGTTTTAAATATTCTAAAATGTGGCCCTAGATGATCAAACAATTGAGATAGCTTGGTAAAGAAGTGGTGGGTTTTCCTTGCCGATGGTGGTCGGTAGCTTCAATAGAGGAAGTAGCATTCTCATAGTCCAATGGGTGTTGGGTGAGGCTTGTTGGAGGTAGAGGCCTTCAGTGAATGGGTCTTAACAAAGTCAATTTAGTGTGATAAACTTCCTTGTTGGACATATCTAGCTATGATGATGTAAATTTTTTTTTTGATTAATAAAAATTTTAGTAGAGCAGTAGCAGCAACAGGTGGTTTTTTTCCCTCGAGAAGGTTTTCCACTAGACAATTTGTGTCCATTTATGTGCATGTTTCTGACTGCATTTATGGTGCTTTATGTTGATTTTACATGCTATTATCTATTGATGTTTTGTTGGTCTCATAATATTTGCTGATGGGTTATTATTTTGGTAAAAAGAGATAAAATTTTAAATAAATATAGTCACTACTGATTCACCCCCCCTTTCAGTAGTGAGGCCATTTCCAACAAGTGTGATATACCATTAGAAAGGCCTCAGTGAGGACCATCCAACCATACCATCTATAGATTCATTTGAACATCATATATTAAACAAAAAATCAATAAATTTTTATCCACTTAATCATCATTTGATGTGATCTTTCAAGTCATCAAACTATCATACTTAACAATCTTCTTCCTTTGACATACCTTCTTCATGATAACACTATATTGAACGGTCTCATCTTTTGATGCACCTTTTGACATTAATGATACTAGTTGATATCAATGACAACACTATGTCTGACTGAAAGGTGATTTGAGAATTAGGAAATGAGATTCTAATAAAGAAGACATTAATTTGGTTAATTTAAAAGTTTTTGAAGGGCCTATAACAAAAAGTAGTATATTAATATTTGAACAAACATTGTAAGTGTTTCCCTTTTCAAGTTGGGATATGACTAACTTTCCTCCAATTTCGTCACTACCATTTACTCCTAAAATAAATATGGGTGAAAATGAAGAAAGAGAAGAAGAGAGACTTGATGATGAAAGAAGAAATGATAGACACAATGGAAACAAACAAAATAATCCAAGAAGAAGATATATAATGTTTCCATTAGCTTTTCTATGATAACAACATCAATTACTGAATCTTCCAACAGGTTTGCTTCCTAAATTCAATGGAAATGGAGGTATGCATCCAAAAAAAAATTGGAACAATTATTGACTATTTGTGATATTCTGTTTGATTGAACATGATGATGTTATGATCATAGTTTTTCTGTAGCCATTGATTGGACCTACATATGATTGGTGTATTTCTCTTCTTGTTGAATATATTTCCTCATTTGATGACATGGAAGATGTATTTGTGACTAGATAAATTCAACCTATGTATCATACTTGCACAATTCAATCAAATCCATTTGCAAAATAATGGGGAGCTAAGGTATTTTGATTTTGTTACTTCAAAAACTTCCAACAAATCCATGGAGGATGACATTCAAATGATCCTGTAATATTTGGGTGTTATAGGAAAGGCATGCCATCAAATATTAAGCATAAAATTAAGTATACAAAAATTACTAGTTTGCAAGAAGTAATGAGAGAAATAAATGAAATGGAAGAAGACATGTTAGAAAGTAATGCTAATCTAGATATCATTCTAGGATGACTATAAAGAATAAATTTATTATCTTTCTATATCAAATCAAGCTCCATATAACTCATTAAGACTTGTAGAGGAATTATTCAAGTAAAAATACCTAATTTTTCAATAAATGAAGCAATTCCTCAAACTAAACAATATCTATAGATTATTCAATTAAATATAACTAAAAATCATTCATTTGAAAACAAACAATGAGTTTACGACCACAAAAAATGATTTCATATTAGATTGAAAAAGTATCACTTGATTCCAAAAATCAAATGGAGAGAAATTAAGGAGACGAATGATCCAAAACCAAGAGCACCAATAGCTTCTAATCCAAATGCTATCATAATGGAAGAATATATCAAGAATAATTGATTGAGATGTAGTAATTTATTAAGTTCCTACCTCGCAACCTTTGAAATCAATATAAATGGAAGAAAAATCATTACCCCATGTGCAAGAAGATTTTGTTGAAAAAGGGATAGTATTGAACAAGAACAAGAAAATATGGTTCAACCAAGAACTCAAACAAATAATTTCAAAATGAGAAATCAAATGTATAAAGAAAAAAATAATGTTGCCATTTTGAAAATGAATGTAAGATGGTTTTTCTCTCAGACTGAGAATTTAAGACGAATGTCTTATAATGTGGTTGATGAACTTAACAAGTTATAAATTACTATACCATTCCTTGACGTGGTCAAAATCCCCAACAAAGACAAATTTCCTTCAAATCCTGGAGGATAGAAATCTAGTTAATCCAACAATAGAAGCAAAAATTACAAACAACCAATAATAAAAAAAATCATTCATCAATGAAGATAAGAGATAAATCTCACCTTTTTACTTGTCACTTGAGAATCATGATTTCATGTTGCATAATTGTATGGTTTATAGTAGAGATGCACATAATAACATGCCACTTTCAATAATGGAACTTTGGGATTGGAATGTACTAAACATTATGGAACTAGAGAAATCATTTATGCTATTGATTCTAAAATGGTCTATGCTTATGGAGAAATATATTTATTTTATTTTATTTTTATATGTATGGATAAGTTCAACACCTCATATTACAATAGTTTTTACAATAGTAGTACTAGATCTTCTAGTATCATATGGTATATTTCTCAGGTGAGACTATTGATATCTGGTAGGAGGAGATGTAATGAATGATGGAAGTTGTATGATTCTTCCTAACAAAAATGGAATCCTCACCAAAGTATCCTATTCACAAAAAGCCCATTTCAATTGGAAAGAAAGAAGAGAGTTAAATGAAGAAAAAATATAATGATGTTGGGATTGGAAATTACCTTATTTGTCCCCACTGTCTCGGCATGGGACTATAGTAATTGGAAACATGCTGTTTAGTATTATTTCAGCTATTTCTTAGTCCTGGCTCACAAACTATAAACAAAGTTTTTAGACGTATATTGGTTTATCATGTTATTTGGCCTCTTCCCGAGGACCGAAGCTAATCCGAAGCTAAAAGAATAGGTTATAACTTTTTTGTTTGTTTGATATTTTCAAACTCTTAAAATACTACCTAAACTAATGTTGGCATTAGTCTAGGGCATTAAATGTTAGCTCAGCTTAGGGTCAGGAACATGCTTGTATATAAATTGGTTGCATCTGCTATAGTCGTATTTTCGCCATCTATGGGTGCATGTGCCATGGTGTGGCTAGGAAAGTTAAGGCGGGCTAGACACCTCACATATTGAAGACCGACTTTAGTGAACTAGACACTAAAATCTGGTAAATACCTCTCCCTTCGATCGAGCGACCTCAATGAGCTTGCCTCTGAGGACCACGAGGTTACCACCTCTCCCTTCGGTCTAGTAGCCTCAGTGAGCTTGCCTCTGTTGGCCACGATTCCTCGAGGGTTCTTGTTGTGCAAGCCTTTGACCCTGTTGTTTCTGCCTATCTTTGTTGCTGGTGAGGTTGTCTCCGCTGTTGCTGATGTTGCCATTGCTGCGGTTGCACTGGTGGTTGTCTAGATGAGGAACTGATGTTGCCTTTGCTGCAGTTGTGCCGGTGGTTGTCTACAAACAGGTATTATGTATTAGAAAGTTACATTTGAGGTATTTATGGAGTAATAACAACTTACGCCTTTTCATATATGCTCAGGAATGCGATCTTGGAGCGAGAGAAACAGTTGGTAGTTGATGGGAGACTCACCTATGCAAGCTTGGAGCTAGAGAAACAATAAAATATTGGTCATATTAGTATTTTCTAGGTAAAACTGCAAAACAACCCAACAATTAGCACAGAGTATGCAATCTTAGAATTCTCTGCTGAAACAATATACTTAATGTTTAAACAATATACTTAATGTTGTTATTGACACTCAAAGGACGACAATGTGCAGAGTGTACATGCCTGCCTAGAAACGAATGCTGAGAGGATGACTTCGGAACGACCATACTCCAGAAGTAGGCAACGAATGTTGAGAGGATGGCTTCGAAATGACCATACTCCAGAAGGAACATACTCCAAAAGGCACAAAGATGAGAAATTCAGGGTGGTAAGAAGTAGAGTCTATATGATACCTTCCCTTGATCTATCTTCAGGAAGAGCCAACTTGAAATTTTGGCACTTTTTGAAATTTTGGCCACCTACCACACTATCTCTGATCCGTATGTTTGAACATGTTTGCCTGCTGACCTCACCCCTTTAGTCAGCTCCTCTTCTCTCCAGCTTACCTGCAATATGAAGCTCCTTCGCATGGATTTATTCGCATAATTCTATTCCCTAAAGTACGCTTCCAGATTAACCAGATGTCGCCTTCACCACCAGCCTCAACAAGTCAATACAACAGCCTTAGCAACGGATCCTGGGGTGCTAGTGTTCTGAACTCAGGTCACCATCTCTGCTGCTCAGGCTATCTTTTTCAAGACACATCTGTGGCAATGTTCTCAGTTCCTTCTCAAAATAGATGTGTGCCAAGAATCCATTTTCAGTTCTTTGTCAAGACTCAAAATAGATGTGTGCTAGGAATCCATTTTCAGTTCTTTGTCAAGACACGTGTGGCAGGAATCCCTCAGTTCTCAGTCATAACAGATGTGTGGCAGGAATACGTTCTCAGTTATTTCTCAAGACACGTGTGGCAAGAATCCATTAGTTTTCAGTTCTTTGTCAAGACACATGTGGCGGGAATTAAAGCGAGTTTCTGGTTGCAATAAAGTGTGTTTCAGCATTGTTAAGCTATATCCGCTATTGAGCATTGAAAATTGAAATGAGGGATTAAGTGAGGCAAGTTTACACATTATAAATAATGTATACTTATTTTCAATATTATGCTCACATAAATGGCATTCCGAAACAAAAATGGTTATCCTCGACGCTTTAATTATCAAGTTCAAAAATCTTCCAACTAAGCGTTATGAACTATTTACTATATTATTTTCACATCTTCTATTTTCATGTCTGCATACTGAGGGCTAAATACCTCTTAGGTAAAATAATGTTATCCTGCTTTGTTATTATTTATTATCTCTGATAACTTGATACGCCTTAGACTAAACAACATTAAATAGCGTTCTTTCTATGTTTCATAGGAAACAATTGAAAAGCACAAGCTATATATTTGTAACTGTACTCTCTGTTGTTTTCTACTAATATTAGTTTTTAGTGCTATTTAAATTTCACTTAATCTCTGTTATATTTCAACCAGTTTCATTGAAATAATCTCTTTTGAAGATTGGTTGTTAGCTCAGCTTAAATGTGTTAATTTCATTATTATCTGGATCTTCCGCTGGGGTTGTTTCTTCCTCGCGCAGCGACCCTGCAGAATCAATATCTATTGAAAGGCTTTTGTTGATGAAAGGCAAAAGGAAGAAGAAGGTTTGAACATGGGACAACTGAACACGACTTGCTTTGAGTTAGTGTAGGCAGAGTTGCCAATCATTACTTGTTTCGTTGCTGGTCCAAGCAGGTTAGGTTGCCATCATGTGACTTGTTTGGGGCTGTGACTAGTTCGACGCTCAAGCCCAGCTTCCCGCTCAAGGCAGGGACTAGCTGCCATGCAACCTCTCTTATTTTGAATACAAATCATGAAGATCTCAAGCAAAAAGGTAAAAATTTCAAAGATTATAGAAAATTTCATTTAATGGTGAATGTTCTAAATCTAGAACTATAGATAACATCATGTTAAAAAGTATGAAATATTATGCTCATGCATATAAATTAGAGTTTCCCTATAGTAACAATGAAGTTAATATGAAGTACTAATCCAAAGATCAACCCTTTGCTCATCAAATGTAATTAAAGGACCTAGTTCTAGTTGTAGATTCTATATTAATCATAAATCATGTTTGGAAGAAGTACAAGATTAAGAAAGAGAAACTAAATATTTAAGCAAAAAGTGTATGGAACATCATTCAAAAGCTTATCTCTTTCAAGTTTCAATTCAATTTTTGTTTCTTAAGAAAGTAATCAACAGGGATACTTATGGGTAGTAGTAGCTTTTCTTTTCAATATAAATATTGCACAAGGTCCTAACTCTTTTTGTGTCAAAAACATTTTCCAACCATCTGTAGTGGACAATGAAGATTATTGACAAGTCTCTGAAAACACTCATAATCAAGGAAAATTTTAAGGATGGAAAGTTTTCTTGAAGTTTAAAAACATTGGCGAATATCACTAATCCCTAATATGAAAAATATAAATGTTTATTGATATATTTGTAAAATTATTAAAATTTATAATGATTTTATATATAGTCTCTATATAATGTTGGTGATTTTTAAGGTAAAATAATTTTATATTCTAAAATTTTGGCGAATCATCTTTTATAAAAATTGGAAATTGGCGAATCTTTTTTGTAGAAAAATCATGGAAAATTAGCCCACTGGGCGAATATTAACCCCTAAAATTTTCCATGCTCACAATATCATAAATTTTGTTTTGGAATCCTAACCATTTTTTTAGTAATAAAGAATTACATCCATAAATTAATAGTGATGAAGATATGAATCAAAGTCCATTTTCAAATTTGAATAATAGATTTCTTAAAAAACCCATGTTATCCTTGAATCACTTTTCAGAATGATTGATCATGTTATGGGAATGGTTATGATAGACAAGCATTCTCTTGGAAAAGTAGAACAACCTTAGAAGTTAATATTGGATCACCAGAGGCAACAAAATACCTATTTGGGTATTGATTGTAGAGATGAATAGATGAAACAATATACTCTCATTTTTAAGGAATTTCAAGATGTTTTTACATGGACCCACAATGATCTTAAGGAGTATTATACATTTATATTTCAACAGATTATACCAGGGAAAATTTTAGGGGCTAATATTTGCAGGTGGGCTAATTTTCCATGTTTAAAAAAAAAATATTTGTCAATTTCCATCTTTTTAAAAAAATTGTTCACCCATATTTTATAGTATAAAATTAGTTTACCTTAAAAATTACCAAAATTTTATATAAACTAATATAAAATCATTAGAAATCTAAGTATCTTTACAAATATATTGCCAAACATTTTACAATTTGCATATTAGGGACTAGTAAGATTCGCTAAGGATTCTAAACTTTAACATAAAGTTCCATCCTTAAAATTTTCCTTGTATTATACTAATTAGATAAGATTCCAAACCTTTCTGACAAAATTTGAGAATCATCGATATGAAGTTAAAGCCTCTTATTGAATGGAAATTGAAAAAATAGAAAAAATATGGTGTAATTTTTTCGATTAGGCATTTGGATTGGATATCCACTTCAATATTTGCCGAAAAGAAGAATTGAGAAATTCATATTTTTGTGATTTAAATGGGATATCTATAAAATATAATACCCATTACCAAACTTGGAAATTGTTTTACAATAAGTAACTAGTTCTACATCAATGCCTATGCTAGATGGATTTTCTAGATACAATCGAGTACTTGTGGAAGAAGTGTACAAACATAAAATTTCTTTTGTAACACCATGGGGAACATTTGCATATGTTCGAATACCTTTTGGATTAAAAAATGACAACATACCCATTCAAAGAGCTATGTACTTCACTTTTAAGGATATAATTGGAAAATAAAATTGGTAGATTATCTGGATGAATTTACTGAGTCATTCAAAATTCAAAATTTTCTATTTAAAACACCTATGACATATTTTTCGACATTACATATTATATGGTATATGTCTTAATCCAAAGAAATTTTTATTTGCGATATTAGAAGGAAAGTTATTGGGTCATATTGTAAGTAAAGAAGGGAAGTAAATCAATCCAAAATGAGTTAAAGCTATAAATGTTTTGAAGCCATATACAACTCGTAAGAGACTCTAGTTTTATTTGGAAAAAAATAACTTTGTTCAATAGGGAGTCTACTATTTGTAGGAGTCTACTAAATCCCATGAATAGGTTATTAAAGAGATATTGTGTCTTTGAGTTGACTTGGAAACGACATTTACAAATATCATGCAAGTAATCACTTGTACTCTAGTGCTAATTAGTCTTGACTTTAACAAAGATTTCATATTGTATTCATTTACTTCGAAAGAAATTGTTGCTTCTATTTTGATCCGGAAGAACCAAAACGAACAAGAGTTTCTTATTCATTTTATGAGTAAAACTTTGCATGATTACAAACTAAAACACTCCCCACTTGAATTTTTTTTTTCCAGTAAATGTTGTTCCTCATTTTAGAATTTATATTCTATTATCTCATATTATTGAATTTGTACCACCTTCCCCTATGAAGATGATGCTTAGTCAAAAATATAGAGAAGGATGGTGGACTAATTACTTGGTGAAACTACAAGAATACACTATTGAAATATAACATTTGAAAGTAGTAAAAAGTTAATGATTATGCAAGTTGATTACTAGCAATGAAGCTGTAAATATTGATCCTCTTCTTCCAGATGGTATTCGTTCACAAGATATTACTGTATCAAATTTTGAATGGTATAGAGATATTGTATTTTATTTGAAATATGGAAAATTCCTAGTTGAAATGTCTTCAAAGGAACATTAATCTCTCAAATGAAAGAAAACCCTATATTTTGATATCTTAGGTATTATCCAAGATAAATTTAAATGGGATGTTATTAATATGTAAAATTCCTATGAGAGATCATTAAACTCTCTCAAGGTTTACATGAAGGAGCATGTGGTTGAAATTTTACCTCTTTGGTAACTAGTCACATGTCAAATTCCTCTAAGAGATCATTAATCACTTTCAAGTTTTACATGAAGGAGAATGTGGTTGACATTTTACCTCTTTGGTAACTACTCACATTATCATTAGAGCTACTTTTTATTGGACAACAAATTCTTATGCTATGATCAGAAAATGTTTTCCTGATATAAAGTTTTTAGGAAAAGAAAAAAGAGCTTTTATGCCATTAAAGTCTATTATGGTGGAAATTCCTTTTACCAAATGGCATTTGGACACAATTAGTGCCATAAATCCTAAATATAGTGATGTTCATATTAGAAAATGGAAAGCGACAACTTATTACTCTTATTTTCCTTAATCTTAATATTTGCTTGTGAACTTATTAGCTTGATTGTGTTATTTTAGTTAGATATTTCATCAAATAAATATCAAAAACATAAATTGCAATAATAGTGGACACAAATATTAGGTCTCAGCCAGGGAAAAAACCCCTCCAAGGGGAAAACCAATAAAATATTCTCTTCTTAGAAGTTTCTTCAAATAAGATACAAAGACCCAAACCCTAGACCAAGTCTTCCTTCAAGTACCCATTCATGCCTCTTAAAAAGTCCTTCCTTGATTCTACATCAAACTGCTACCCATTACAACTTCAAATTTCCATCTTTGATACTACAACTCATCATGAAACTACAACCCTGAAATTTTAGCCTTGTAGCTTCTCTTGGAACTCTAGTCCTACCTCCTCCCTAAACTTCCTAGAGAAATACAACTCTCCCAAGGTCAATGAGGTCAATATAGGGTTTTCTACTTCCTAACTATAAGATTCTACACCCCATCTTAGTATAACTCAGACATGAAACTTAGACCTCGTTCTGCAGTACTAAGAACCCTAGATCTTCACACACGTGATAGAGATAAAGACCAAAACAAAGATTCTTCATTGTTCTTTCTTCTCCCAAAATTTCACTCTTCTTCTTCTTTCTTCCTAGCTACAAATCAAACTCTTTCTTTATAGATCGAAATTATGTGTGTATCCCAGATGAGGTCGAATTGATTTTTTATATAGCCTTCTCAATGCGTCAAATTCCATCCTTTAGGCTGACTTGATGATCCCATTGATGACTTGTAATTTGGATCTTCCACGAATTTCTGGACTAAAAAATAATTGTTTTTACAAATATATTTTTTCCCAAATGGGTCTTATAAACATGATGTTGACTCCTTTGACTCGAGACAACAAATCCTAAGACATAATTAACCCTAGAAACACAAATAACATGCCTTTACCTAGAAGACCATCAATAATGAGCATGAAACCCATGCTTTAATAATAATAACTTCTCTTTTATTTTCTTGTTTGTTACATATGATACATATTGAAATCAGTACAACAATTATGAAGACCGAAAATAGTTACATTTCTCAACACTCCCTCTTAATTAGAGAGGTATTCATAATTGCACAACCAATACAACATATCTCAAAATAAAGAGTTCTTAATAAGAGTTGGATTGATAAGACATACTGTAAGCATCATCATCATGACCAACATCGTCCCAGAGGCCTAATTGAACAAGCTCTACTTTAATCAAGAGAATATTTTAGGATTCTTTACAGGGGATGCTACACTACCTCTACAAGGTACATACTCCATTTGGTTGTCTACAAGGTATTCCCTTTTAGGACTATTCTTAGCTTAGATCTCCAATCCTGAGTCCTAAATAAATATCGATCATCTTCGACCACTCTTCTGATGGATATTTGTCGCATCCTCAAAGAGTGTTGGTCCCTTTCGTTTCTTGGATGCTATATCCGCAAGGAAAACACATATGGTTCTTCATTCTCTTCCATTCTCTTCATTACTTGAAGAGGAAAATGCACATGTGATGTCGTACATTACTCCTTCCCAAATCAAGAGGACATCCCTATTCTCCTTTACTCTTGAGAATATAACATTTCTCCTATACAAGGAGACTCCTTTTACTCCTTTTCAAAATCAGAGGAGATCTATACTTCCTTTCTATTTGGGAAATCATCATCAAAATCCTTACAAGTTGTCTTCATAAGCGTATCAACTACCAGTTCTTCATAGCTTCCTCAACTCCCTCTTTTCTCTACATCATTGAGCTTTATTTCTTTCAAGGTATCATGGAGCCATCTTCTCTTTTCAGTCTTACGACATGTTCTAGGACAATCTTCTTGCTCATCAATTTCTTCTTTGATAGGAAGGAATTACATGGAGCCTTCCCAAAATTCAAGCTGATCATAACTTCTTGAAAGTGATATTCCTTTGACCTTCAAGGTAACTTCTCATACTGCTACCATCCAATTCCAAGATGAACATACCTTAACCTCATAGCTTATAGGTACTAGATATTGAGCTCCCCTCAATATTCTTACTTGTCTACACTTCCATCATATATTCCTGCAACATTATTCTAAGTAGAAAAATAATATGTTAACCAAATAGCCAACAATAATGAAAATTAGACTTACCTCATCATGATGACCTTCTAGTTCTACCAAAATCCTCATGGTCCATTTCCATATGACTCTTTCTTCATGCATTAGAGTGCCCAAGGAAAGAACTTGATTACTAGGTTATAACTTTTCTTTTGGATATTATATGTTAATCATGATTATATATATTCTAGATAAAGTCTTAAATTCTTTATACACCCTTAATTAAGTCAAATAATATTCTTTTCAAGCATCATATATCCATATACCTAAGCATATTTTATGACCAAATTTATTTCCACAAGATTCTACACATATGAATACTATACAAAGTTTTTATATTCAACATGCATTCCTATGCTTTCATCTGATCATCTATCCATCCATATATCTCACAAAGAGCTTCCATCCTGACCCATTGCATTCTTTCATCCCTTTACTAGTATTGATTCCACATTACGATGAATGTCCACTAACCTTTGTCATAGTGATTCCTCCAAGAACCGTTCATAATAATAGTTCTTCCAAGATCATGATGATCCACCTAAGAAAGATGACTTCCTCTAACATAATGTTAGATAATGTTTGGATGATTAATATGAAAAATGGTTTATCTATTCATCTATCTAGATGATCTTCTACAAATAAACTTAGTTATGTAAAATTTAAACATGCTACTATCATATGCTTATTTCTATGATGCTATGAAAAACTCACTATCTTAAAAGAAATATTAGTCTTCATAAAGAACTCGACTATCAGTGAACCTTCTTTAGTAGGAAAGGTACTTCACCTCTTCCTATTTTCCTTATTCTCAAGTCCTCCCACTTCTTTGGCTGCATAAGATTCACTCCTTTCCTTTCTCTTATTTTTCTTATTGTTTGGATAGTTCCTCTTGAAGTTTCCAAATTCATTGGATCCAAAACATTACACTTTTGACATGTCTTTATTCTTGGACTTACTAAACCTTCCCTTCTTCAACTTGTTGAATCGAGCTAGAAAGTATTAAGACTACTCATCTGATCCAATATCATCCTTGATCTTGATACTTGATTCTTACAATATGCAATTTTCTCACAACTCATCAAAGGGAGTCCGATCATTCTTGGAGTAGATGCTTGTTGCAAAGTCGATCCATTCTCATGGCAATGCATTTGGTACATAGATGGTTACTTCAAAAGTAGTAATTGGTTCTCCAAGTCCTTGCACATGGTCTCTTCATTGACGTACTCTAATGAGAAAGTATGCCACATCCTCATCCTTTGATTTCTTCATTCTATACAACTTATTCCATAAAGACATCTTTTCTCCTGTTGCACTTACATAGTACAAATTTACTAGCTTGTCATACATAGCCTTAGAAGTCTTTATGTTTGCAACAAATGGAACCATAGAATCCTTAATTGATTAAGTTGTTATCCTTTGATCCCTTACTTCCCCTTTCTTGTATTTTGTTATTTCTTGTGTCTTGTCCTTTCTTGGTTCAGTGATTTCCCTAGTAACATATTCCATTACTTCCTGTTCTGGGAGTATTAACTCAATTCATTTCTTCCATGCTAGATAGTTTGATGCCCCAATGAGCTTATTTCTATCCTTGAAGAAATAACCCATATGACTTGAATATTCAGGCATGATGTAATAATATGTTACTTACTTGAGATTAAGATTCTCCTTGATGATATATTCAACCTTCTTTGAAGAGTCTTTGAAAATGTCTTTGGAAGATGTTTCCTAGAATTCTTCTTCAATATCCTTGATGTCTTGTTCAAATATTTCCTTCTAGATAGATCTTCTTTCGAAGAGAGATCAACACTCTTTTGGAAGTATTCCTTTCATATCTTCCTTTGATGCAAGCTTGATGTAGACTTGATCTCCTTTAATGTAGAAACCCTACTTCTAGGTTTTCTACCAATGAGTCTTCAATCCTTCTTGAAGTCTTATTCTTTAGTATTTTCTTGAGAGTTTCGTTTTTCCCTTCCCCTTGACAAGTATCTCTTTTTTTCCTTGTTCTTAGCTCTAATACCATGTTAGAAAATGGAAAGAAACAACTTATTACTCTTATTTTCCTTAACCTTAATATTTTATTGTGAACTTATTAGCTTTCTTGTTATTTTATTTAGATCTTTCATCAAACAAATATCAAGAACATAAACTGCAATAATAAAGACAAAGATATTAGGCTCTCCGCTAGGGAAAAACTCCTCCAAGGGGAAAACCTAAAAAATATTCTCTTCTTAGAATCCATTTCAAATGAGATACAAATACCCAAACCATAGACAAAGTTCTCCTCTGAACAAGGCGACCCTCGTAAGAAGTCCTTCCTTGATCTCGCATCAAACTACTACACACTACAACATTGACCTATCAGATTCACTACAACTCATCTTGCAACTTTGACCCTGCAATTTTGACCTTGCAACATCTCTTGGAAACCTTAATCCTGCCTCCTCCTGTGACCATCCTAGAGCCATACAACTAGACTCCTAAGGTCAATGAGGTCAATACAGGGTTTTCTCCTTCCCAACTATAAGATTCTACACCTTGTCATACTACAAATTAGACCTGCAAATTCAGCCTCCTTTTGGAACACCAGAAACTCTAGAACTTTGCATGTGTGAGAAAGAGATAAAGCCCAAAACATAGGTTCTTCATCCTTCCTTCTTCTCCTAGACTTTCACTCTTCTTCTTCTTTCTTCCCAGCTATAGATCAAACTCTTTCTTTATAGATCAAACTCGTGAGGGTGTGTATCCCAAATGAGGTTGAACTGCTTATTTATATAACCTTCCTAAGGGGTCCAATTCCCTCCTATAGGAAGAATTGATGATCCCAAGGCCGACTTGTACTTTGGAGCTTCCAATACTTTCTAGACTAAAAAATAATTCTTTTTACAATTTTTTTTTTGTTTTTTTTTTTTTTTCCATATAGGGTCTTATAAACATCACATTGACTCCTTTGACTCAAGACAATAAATACTAAGACCTATCAAACCATAGAAGTATGAAGAACATGATTTTACCTACAGACAATCAATAATGAGCATGAAACCCATTCTTTAATAATAATAACTTTTATTTTATTTTCTTGTTTGTTACATAGGATACATATTGAAATGAGTACAACAATTATGAATACTGAAACTAGTTACATTTATCAATACTCCCTCTTAATTAGGGAGGTATTCATAATTCTACACCTAATACAACATCATATCTCAAATTGAAGAGTTCTTAAGAATATTTGGATTGATAAGACATATTGTACGCATCATTATCATGACCAACAATGTCCCTGAGGCATAATTGGACAAGCTCTACTTTAATCAAGAGCATTATGATAGGAGGATTTACGTGTGATATTGTACTACCTCTACAAGGTACATACCCCATATGGTTGTGTACAAGGTATGCCCTTTTAGGACTATTCTTAGCTTAGATATACAATCCTGAGTTCTAAAAAAATATCGCTCCTCTTTGACCACTCTTCTCTTGGATACCCATCAAATCCTTAAAGGGTGTTGGTCTCTTTCCTTTATTGGATGTTATATCCTCAAGGAAACCACATATGCTTATCCAATCCTCTGCCATTATCTCTTCATTACTTGAAGAGGAGAATGCACATGTGATGCCCAACATTACTCCCTCTCAAATTGAGAGAACATCCCTATTCTACTTTAATCTTGGGAATAGAACCTTTCTCCTATATAAGCAGACTCCTTTTACTCATTTTCAAAAGCAGAGGAGATTTATACTTCCTTTCTATTTGGGAAATCATCATCAAAAGCCTTACAACTTGCCTTCATAAGATTATCAATTACCAGTTCTTCATAGCTTCCCCAACTCCATCTTTCCTCTCTATAATCGAGATTTCTTTCTTTCAAGGTATCATGGATCCATCTTCTCTTTTCAATATTGTGATAGGTCCCAGACCAATATTCTTGCTCATGAATTTCTTCTTTGATAGGAAGGAATTGCATGGATCCTTCCAAAACTTCAAGTTGATCATAGTTTCTTCTTGAAAGTGATCTTCCTTTGACCTTCAGGTTATCTTCTCATACTGCATCCAATTCTAAGATGAACATATCTTGACTTCATAGTTTACAAGTACTAGATATTGATCTCCCCTCAATATTCTTCATCCATATAATTGAACTTTCCTCAACTTCTATCATATATTCTTGCAACATTCTTCTAGGTAGAAAAATAATACGTTAACTAGATAACCAACAATAATGAAACTCAGACTTACCTCATCATGATGACCTTCTAGTTCTACGAACATCCTCATGGTCCATCTCCATATTACTATCTCTTCATGCATCAGAGTGCCCAAGGATCAAACGTGATTACCAAGTTACAAATTTTATTTTGGATTTTATATGTTAATCATGATTATATGTATTCTCGAGTAAGTCTTATGTTATTTATACACCCTTAAGTAAGTCAAATCCTATTCTTCTCAAGAATCATATATCCATATACCTAAGCATATTTTATGACCAACTTTCTTTCCACAAGATTCTAAACATATGAATGTTATACAAATTTTTTTATATTCAACATGCATTTATAGATTTCATCCGATCATCTATCCATCCATATATCTTACAAAGAGCTTTCATCCTAACCCATTGCATTATTTCATCCCTTTACTAGTATTGATTCCACATTACATGGAATGTCCACTAACATTTTTCATAGTGCTTCTTCCAAGAACCTTTCATAATTATGGCTCTTCAAAGATCATGATGATCCTCCTAAGAAAGATGGCTTCCTCTAACATAATTTTAGATAATTTCTCGATGATTAATATGCAAAAAGGTTTATCTATTCATCTATCTAGGTAATCTTCTACAAATCAACTTAATTATGTAAAATGTAAACATGCTAGTGTCATATGAGTATTTCTATGATGCTATGAAAAACTCACTATCAACAATGTAAACTTTGAAATGGGAACTATAAACTCAGAATCGAAACTCTAGCCAAAAAACCCCAAAAGAACATGAAAAACAATGCTAAAAGTGAAAAGTGTGTATACTGGAATGATCTTTTTTTAGGGGTAATTTTCAACATATGTAAAAAATAGCAGTAAACCAATTTTTTTTGTGCAAAAAACAATTGTTTTTGAGGAAAAAAACACACTAATGTTTTTGGTAGAATAACATTTTTGTTTCTGAGGTATAATTTCAACATTTTTTAGTAATGGCGATAAAGATAAAATAATGGGATCCAAAGCACATTAAATTTCCATCAATTTTCATTAATGTTGTTAAACATATAATAACATGACAGTAAAGATCGCTAAAATTTTAATTGTTTTCAACCATTACATTAAATATAATAAAAAAATTGGAAAATTTTCAACCATAGAATTAAAAAACTCCAAGTTTCAACACATTTAAACCATGACATTATGAACAAATTACATGACTAAATTAATCAAAATGTCAATACTTGTAGATTGAATGAAACATAAATTATATCTCTAAGATATTGTTGCACTATAGATATTCTAAACAATAAAATAATCATAATTAAAACATATAATCCAACAAACATTAAAATCACTCGTAAGTTCATTTAACACCATATGGAAATCAATATTTTTATTTCAAGATATGATGCAAGCATTAGTTATATAAACTGTCTTAGACAATTATTCAAAACCACTCATATTTTCTTGCACACCATCAGAATTCACATCACCAGATGAATCATTGGATGCAGATGAAGATGTTCCATATTCTTCTCTTTCATTAACTAATGCCCCATCTGAGTTCACATGCATCCCACCCTTTCAGGTTTCAAAATTCTTCTGGATCTATGACTAGTTTCAATAGACTCCCATCTCAACAGAATTCCTTTTGGTAACAACCTCTTCAGAATCTCTATCGTCTTGAAGCGAAGAGTTCCTCTCTTTGTTAAATTGAATTCATAAACAAGTATGTCAACATCCTCCAATTTTAAGAGGTCTGTGCGGCATCAATTTATATTTGTACCCTTTCTTTTTCTCTTTCCACCAATTTTTTTTATCAACTACCATCTCTAGCTTGTACACACCATTGAATGAGTGTGTATTTGTGGAAACCAATGTACTTCAACACCTGCAACATCTTCATTTTCTGTAATGACCTTTATAACCTTAGCACCCCATAATGGATAATCATTGGGTCCGATCTCCATTTGCTAGCACTGCGATCATGAAACCCTCCTTAATATAATGTACTGAACCCCTATAAAGGTCTTCCATGGCTTCACATTGTGCACGAGATCTTCTAGAACTAATATACATTTCTCTTTCCTCTACCTGTGAAGAATTAATAACACCTTGAGATTGTTGATGTTCAACAATGCTTCTTTCCTCATGTTCATTTGACACATTTTGTGGCCAAATAAATGGAGTTTTAAAAGGTATATCTTCATTTATTGTTCTTGAAATGATATCACTTTGATTATTGAGAAAAGACTCCCACCAAACTGAATCAACAATATCAAAGTACTCATATGTATATCTAATACATTTTTTAATTTCTTCCAGGCAATCATAATAATTTATATATCTATTATGCTTGCGTCCATTATGAACTTCAACAAATGATTGTAATAACAATATATTTGATGCAAATATTGGATGATCTGGAATGAACTTCAAAAATGCCAAACCTAATGAAGACACCCATTCCGCAATAGTTGAATACTTCTTGACCCATGTTAGTGTTTTCCCATCAATCTCTTTGATATGAAATTGATGTTGGAAGCTAATTTCATTAAGTTGTTCAATGCATTTCTCCTCACCATGCGATCCCATAATAAACCTTTGCATGTCAACAGTTTCTTCCAACACATCAAAAGTAGGCTCTAGCATGTATGATTTCTTAATACATTTAATTAATCATGGCAAGCTCCCAACTTCCTTCCTCCTCAATGTGACTGAAAAACGACTGGACATATGATTAATATGGTCATGAGTGTGCCCAACAAGAAGGAAACCAACCTTTACCTTTTGACAAATTCTCAATTCAACAAGCATGTTTAGATATCTAAAAACAATCTGATTTTTGTTTTCACGACAAGTGTTCAATTGTAGATACTAAACTTCAGGAAGATTACCAGACCACTGAGAAAGCACATCATGAATTATGGTTATTATCATATGTTGGGACTCAGAAATGTCATATTTTCATCCACCTTTTTCCTTACATTTCATCATCCCATTAACCTGTTATCATATCACTTTCCCACATACACTTGGGTTTCCCCTTCTTATTTTCCATTTTATTCATTTTTGTATTATAAGTGAATTTATGATTAATTATTAGAAAATGTACATATTTTTATATATATCTCAAGAATATGTGAGTTTTGTGATGTAGGAAATATGTGAAGAATTAATATCTCCTCCACCATATCAAGGAGATAATTATGCAAGCCTTTTTCTACGGAGAAAATCATGGAGGCGTATCAAGAAAATCATGGAGGCATATCTTATCCTAAGGAGAAAATCATGGAGACATATCTTATCTAAGATGTTTGAGAGATTTGTGGGATCAAGTTTGAGAGATTTGTGCGATGATATCTTGTAATAATGGGAAACTAGTTGAGAGTGCTTGAGAGAATATTTGATATGTAATTATGGAAAGGTTATCTTCCTCATGTATATAAGAGAGTGCTCTCTCTTCATTGGAATAATGAATAATAGAGAATGGAGATTAACTTTGATTCTTTCATGATTTGTAATTTAGTTATTGTAATATAATTTGACATAGTTTTATTGTTATGAGCTCATACCTGTTGTTTGCCATTCACTTCTTCACATGTTGTATTTCTTTTCTTTTATGCAATTTCCTGCTTTCCTAGTTAGTGTTTCAATGCTTTAATTTGATTTCAGTAATTTAGATTAGATTAGATTAGTTCCACTTCAGTCCTGCATATATAGTGCATGTGTCTCGTAAGTCTACGGACCTCGGATTGATAAATTAAATAGTTGGGTAAGTACTACAACGGAATTAAACGAACATAGTTTCACCCAACATCATATTTGCATCATTATGAATATTTGGAGTTGTTAAGTATACCCTTGGCAACATTTTCCCATTGAAGACCATACAACTGGCCAAGTGATACTGAATTAAATTTTCCTCTTGTAAATTTTTGGGTGTGCGAACAAAATGTGGTAGAAGTGTTTTCTTTTGGTCCATATTATCAATTATCAAACCCAAATATTTATTTGGATTATCATAACACTTCTTTCAATGCTTGTACAACTTTTTCCTTTCACTTGTTTGTTGTTCGCAATGCTCTTGAAGCACTTTGACAATGTAATCTACACAACATAAAAGAAAGTTATTAATAAATACATTTTCATAGTTGATGACTATACAATTTTAAAAATTAATGTTATGAATGCTTACCTCTTTCTACCCCTTCACATTTATCCCTTTTTTATTTAAGACAAGCACATGTAATTCATATCCCCATCCTTGTATTCTTAGGAATACGGACATTGTTGAATTCTTTCTTCCATATCTTCACAAAATACTGATATGTAATAAATTGACCATTTCCTTCAACACCTTCTACATATTCTTTGTATAAGTTGTGTATTTATCGTCTTGAGAAATTACCTGGAATATTTATTATCGCTCTATTTGGCATACACTCTCCATGCTTTGGAAAGAGGTCTTTCATCCATGACATTGTAGTATTTGATAATGGCCCAAATTGTCATTTATGATGTACTTCTGAATAAAATGTGGGATCCTTTTCCAAATTTTCTTGGACTTTTGACAGACAAAAATTACCCATTTAATGAAACATTTTGAAAGCCTTTCTACAGATAAATAAATACCCAATATGATAATCACAACCTAACAATGTAGATTGCATGCACCCCACTAAATATGAATTTTGCATGCTTTTATTCATTGACAAATATCTCTTCCTTTTCTCCAATGCAAACTTGAAATCCATATGTTTCAAGAAATATTTTTGACAACATTCACTTGAAATGAGAGCACTGATAGAACTTCTTCTCGTGAGATATTCTTCTCTACCCCTTGTATAACTAGAACATCTTGGATTGATACGAAAAGATCTGCTCCTACTCCTCGATACAATATTTGTTGGCAACATCAACATCATTGGATAATCTGTGCTTTTGAAATACTGATTTTGAGGATATTCTTCATCTTGCCCTTCTTCAGTGCTAGCCTCATAGTCCTTAGAATTAGGACTAAATGGAAAATTTGACTCGACATTTATTGGATATTCTTCATCATGTGCATTGCCAGTGCTGGTCTCATAGTCCATAGGATTAGGACTACGTGGAAAATGTGAGTCTTTACTTAATGGAAATTATTCATCTTGCCCTTCGCTAGTGCTGCTCGCATAGTCCTTAGGATTAGGACTAAGTGCTTCATCCTTCCCTTCATCACTGCTACTTTCATAGTCCTTAGGATTAGGACTAGGTGGAAAATATGACCCTTAGTTTATTGGAAATTCTTCATCCTGTCCTTCATCACTCTTGCTCTCATAGTCCATAAGATTAGGACTAAGTGGGAACCATGACCCTCCATTCATTTGAAATTCTTCATCATTCTCTTCATCACTGTTGCTATCATAGTCCATAGGATTATGACTAAGTGGAATCTGCGATTATTTGAAATTCTTCATCATGCTATTCACCACTGCTACTCTCATAGTCCATAGGATTAGGACTAAGTGGACATTGTGACTCTCTATTCATTTAAAATTCTTCGTCATGCTCTTCATCATTGCTACTCTCATAGTCCATAGGATTAGGACTAAGTGGACACTGTGAATCTCTATTCATTTGAAATTCTTGATCATGCTCTTCATCACTACTGCTGTCATAGTCCACTGGATTAGGATTAAGTGGAAACCACGACTCTTTATTTATTTGAAAATCTTCGCCATTCTCTTCATCACTGCTACTCTCATACTCCATAGGATTAGGACTAAGTGGAAACCATAACTCTTTATTTATCTGAAATTCTTCATCCTTCCCTTCATCAGTGCTGAGCTCATATTCCTTAGGATTAGTACCAAGTGGAAGATTTGACTCTCTATTCATAGTGGAAGAATTTCCGTTATATTCATCAATATGAATAGATTTGTTATGCTATGAATATGTTGATGCTTCACAAAGTGAAACTTCACTATCAGAAGAATCCATGCCTTTCAAAAATAAGAGGTTGAATGATACAAACACTCTCTCCCCTAATGATAATATATATCGTAAAGAATGAAAATTTCCCTCCAAAGTTTCCTCTAAAAATTTTTGCCAAAAATTTTCCCTCCAAAAATTTTGTTTCATGTATTTTCCTCCAAATTTTTCTTCTACAATTTATTGAAAAATTTCAACTAAAATTTTCTTATGAAATTAATCTTTTAAACTAAATATTTAAATTAAAATTGTAAACTAAATCTTTTACCTAAATTATTTTTTTACTTAAACTATATAGCATTTACTAGACAATTGAATGTTTCTTTTAATTTTTATTATATCTTCTATCATACATTTAAAATAAATTTCTATATCACCATAATACGATTTATATGTTAAGTTTTTATAAAAAAAATTAATACCACATTCACCATGCAGTAAAACAATTCCGTAATGTTCGCTTTATAATAATTTACTATATCGCTTTAACAAGATTTATATGTTACAATTTTTATAGAAACAAATTAATACCACATTCACCGTGCAGTAAAACAATTCCGTAATTTCCGCTATATCATAAATTTCATTATCACTATTTCTCACATCACATGAAGGCTTTTCGAAGTTCATTAAAAAGACTTGGAGAGATTTTGTGGAGCAACTACAATGTTATTGACAACATATTCAATGGAAGATTATCACATTTGAAAAGTTAGTTTTCTTTTTGTTGTGTTATGAAACCAGCTCACAAAAAGATAGAAAATATAGATCAATGACTTAGAAATCAGTCTCTTCGAGGGGGAAACTTCCTTTACATTACACAAATGAACAATTCATGGATGATGCAAATGGAAAAACCTCCTTTCTATATATAGGAGTCTAAGGGGTCACAATATAACCAAAGTCGACCTAACAATAATAATATAAGGGCACAAAAATAACAATAGTGGGCTTCTATGTGGCACAATAATAAAAATATGGGGACAATAGGGGCAAAACAATAACAATAAGGATACAATGACAATAGTAATGGGGGAATCACTAGTATTATAGGGACCTAACATGCCCATCTCCTTCAAAAAATTGTTGTCCTCAACGCTTGAGTAGTTATGGATGCTTCTGTATAAAATTCTCATCCTCCCATGTGGAATCTTCAATGGGTAAGTTATTCCACTTGATGAAATACTCTAAAATTGATCGATTTCGTAGCTGTCGAGTTCTTGTTTCTTTGACTACTTCAGGTTCCAATATGATTTTTCCTTCTTCATCAAGTTCTAGCAATATTGTTTGAACTGGGAGCTTGTCACCTATAACCTTCTTTAAGCATGAAACATAGAAAACGAGGTGCACTCGGGAAGCTGCAGGAAGCTCCAATTTGTATGCCATAGTACCTATATTTTGCAACTCCTTGTACAGACCATAATACTTTGGTGATAATTTATTATCCTTCTTAGCTTGCTTGAGGGACATTTGTTTATATGGTTGTAGCCATAGGAATACCTAATCACCTCCATCAAAACTTCTTTCATTGCGATGTTGATCTGCATGCTATCTCATTCTATTCTGCGCCAAGGTGAGGTTATGCTTTAAGAGTTGGAGAACTTGTTGTTGATGCTCGATGTGATCTTCCACTAATTGAACCTTAGAATTTTCTCTTAAATATGATGTGATGGATGGTGGATGATATCCATAAAGTGCCATAAATGGGATCATTTTTGTTGCAGTATAGAAGGAATTGTTATACCACCATTCAGCCATAGGCAACCATTTGACCCATTGTGTCTGTTTATTAGATACAAAGCAACGAAGATATCCTTCCAAAAATTTGTTTACTATCTCAGTTTGCCCATTAGATTGAGGATGACAATATGAGCTATGAGCTAGATAAGTACCAAGACAAGAAAATAATTCTGTCCAAAAATTTCCAGTGAAAATGAGATCTCTTTACAATAATCTTTGGGTTTCCATGTAGATTTTGAATTGTTTCCATAAATGCAGTAGAAAGTATACTTTCTTTAAATGGATGAGATAATGCACAAAAGTGTGCATACTTGGTAAGTCTGTCAACTACCACCATGATAAAACTCTTTCCTTCGGACTTGGGTAAACTTGTGATAAAATCCATTGAAACCTCCTCCCAACGTTGGCTTGGAATGGATAAAGATTGTAATAGACTTGGGGTCTTAATTGTTTCAACTTTATTTTGTTGGAAAACCAAAAATTCCGCCACAAACTTTTGAATATTCGATTTAAGGCCATCCCAAAAAAATTCCTTCTCATCCTTGTGGTAGTTTTTTAGAAATCCTGAGTGCCCTCCTAAGGGAGAGGTGTGCAATTCCCTAAGAATATTTTGTTTGAGTTGGGAATTATTACATAGGTATAACCAATTTTTGTACCATAACGAATCATTTTTCTAGCTAAATGTATAAGATGTATTGGGACCTTGTTGTAACTTTTGAATGCGTGCCCACACTTCTTCGTCATTCTTCCATTCATCCCTTGCTTTGTTTATCCAATTTGGTTGGATAATAGAAATGGCGCAAAGAAATTCTTCCACGTCCTCATCCTTTCTTGAGAGCGCATCTGCCACAACATTTTTCTTCCCTTTTTTGTAGATGATTTCAAAGTCATAACCCAATATATTTGTGACCCATTTTTGCTACTCTTCTGAAGATAATCTTTCTTCTAAAAAGTATTTAAGACTATCAGGATCTGTTTTTATCTTGAAGTGTCTTCTCATTAGGTAGGGTCGCCATTTCTTAAGTGCATATAGTATTGCCAACATTTCCTTCTCATAAATAGCTTTGTGTAAATACTTTCCTTTGATTGGATGACTTTCGAAAGAAATGGGTCTTTCTTTTTACATTAAAATAACACCAATACCATTTCTTGAGGCATCACATTGCATAATAAAGGATTTTGTGAAGTCCGGTGTAGCTAAGACCAGTGCTTGGCACATTGCCTCTTTAAGATGTTCAAAGGCCTTCGTTGCTTCTGGAGTCCATGAAAATGCATCTTTCTTCAATAATGTTGTTAGAGGTGTTGCTATTCTCCCATAATTCTTAACAAACTTGCAATAATACCCTGTCAACCCGAGAAATACTCGTAGATGCTTTATGGATGTGGAGATTTTCCATTCCTTAATGGTTTTAATTTTTCTAGGGTCTACCTTAACACCTTCATGAGATACAATATGACCCAAATATTCCACCTCTTGTACTCCAAAGAAACATTTGGAGTTTTTTTCATATAATTGTTTCTCCTCCAATAGTTTGAGCACCCTATCAACATGTTGAACATGATCCTTCCAAGACTTGTTGTAGATTAGTGTATCATCAAAAAATACGAACACAAATTTTCTAAGGGTGGGTTTGAAAATGGAATTCATCAAACCTTGAAATATAGAAGGTGCATTAGTAAGGCCAAAAGGCATGACCAAAAATTCATAATGACCCTCATGATTTCTAAATGCTGTTTTTGGAATGTCTTCAGTTTTCATTCTAATTTGATGATATCTTGAACGAAGATCCAACTTGGTGAAGTAAATTGATCCATGCAATTCATCCAATAATTCATCAATGACAGGAATGGTGAATTTATCTTTAATAGTGATCTTGTTGAGCTCCCTATAATCTGGACACATGCACCATGATCCATCCTTCTTGTGAACCAATACTATTGGAGCAAAGAAAGAACTTTAACTAGGTTGAATTATACCAGCCTCTAGCATTTCTTCAACCATACGTTCAATTTCACTCTTTTGGGAATAGGGATATCTGTAAGGCCTAATGTTTGGAGGAACACTTCGTGGAATCAAATTAATAGCATGATCATGATCATGAATAGGTGGGAGGCCTTTGGGAGTCTCGAATACCTTGGAATGATTGTCCAGGACTTTTTGGAGATATGGAAAAATAGATGATTTCGATGTGGGAACCTCTAGTGAACATAATTGTGCAATTATGCCTCATTGTTCTTTCTTTAGAAGCTTTGTCATTCTATTAGAGCTGATTATCTTTCTCAGTTTCCCTACGATACCCCTTAATTCAACTTCCTTTCCTTCTGAAGAAAATTTCATGAAAAGTTCTTGAAAATTAAAAGGTATTTTACCCAAGGATTGTAGCCATTGGACTCCTAGTACAACATCATCACCACCCATTAGAATGGAAAGCATTGGTCTATTCAATACATATTCTCCCGTGGATAGCTTAGTATTATGGCACTTTCCTGAGAAATTTATGGTTCCTCCACTTGCAACCATCACTTGACACTCTAGTGCTGGATATAGGAAGAAATTCAATTCCTTAGCTATCTTACAATGAATAAAATTATGGGTACTTCCCAAGTCAATCAACACTATTAACTTTTTCTTCTTGATATGTCTTTCTATCTTAATAGTTTGAGGAGTGGTAATTCCAGCCAAAGCATTACAAGCTATGGTCGGATTCATTTCTTCTTTCTCTAGGGTTTGTTCCTGATGTATATCCTCTTCTTTTGACGTTTCTTGTTCCTTTTCTTCCTCCTCTTCACAATATATGTAAAATAATTTCTTCTCAGCACACTTATGACCTTTAGTGTATTTGCTATCACAACTGTAACAAAGCCCTTTTTCTCTTTTTTCTTCCAATTGCTGTGGTGTCAACCTTGTAGGTTGTGGATGGCTAGTGGCAACAACAATTCCATCTTTATGATTGTGAGTGGTAGGCTTCCTTGTTGCCATAATTTTTCTTTCCATTTTTCTTGCCAACTTGAATGCCTTCTCCAATGAATCAGGTTCCCAAAGGTGAACCTCATGTTGGATGTTATCCTTTAAAGTCCATATGAACACATCAATCCTATGCTCCTCTGGAATATCTTTTACCCTTATATTCAATTTTTGGAAGTCCTCAATGTGCTTCATCATTGAACCCTTTTGTTTGAGATTTATCAATTGGATAAAAAGTGTGTTTCTTTTTGTATCCTCATAATGTGCTATCATTTCATCTATAAAAATAGCACAAGTGATAATTTGTTTACGACAGAAAAGCCATAGATACCATACAAAGTTATTTGGCTCCAAATATAAAGTTGCAACGTGTACCTTTTGTGTGTTTTGCACATTATGGAGATCGAAAAATTGCTCCATCTGTAGTATCCATGATACAAGATCCTTGCCATCAAAATTCCTCATATCGATCTTTGGAACATGGTGGTTCTTCCATCCAACATTAGAGTCTATGAAATCATGATTAACATTTATTTTGTTCTCATCATGAGTTTACTTTACAACCCTTCCACCATTAGTAAGCATTTCTTGTAGAAACTTTGTCAAATCTGTCTTCAAATCTTCCATATTAGCTTCCACACCTTTCTTTAAATCATCCATCTTAGCTTCCACGCCATCCATCTTAGCTTCTACGCCTTTCTTTAAACCATCCATCTTAGCTTCCACACCATACATCTTAGCTTCTATGTCTTTATTTAAACCATCCATCTTAGCTTCCACGCCATACATCTTAGCTTCTACATCTTTCTTTAAAACATCCATATTAGCTTCTGTTACTTTTTGTGCGAGTGAAATTTGTTGCACTTAGTCTCGTAATTTTGATATATCATGTTGCATTACTTCCTCTTCTTCATGAGTCATGCTAGAGATTTTAGGTTGCTTACTAGGTGTTTCCATTTTCTTTTCTTCGGGGCATCAATTACTGATAATAATTCTTCACTATGCCCTTTGAATTCCTTCAAACTAATTTTTCAAACCAAACTTATGCAAAAAAAAAAAAACTACACATGTTTTTTCACTTTATAGAAGCTCTATACTGAATTTACAGTATCTTTGTAATTTTGGATCTCCAAGGTTTGAAATTGCTTCCTGCAGTAACTCTATGAGTACTCTTTCTAACTCCATAAGTCTGATCAATATTGGATTCTCCAATGAAGAGTTATGCCAACTCTCCCACGATGACCTGTTTATAGACTGGTTCAGTAGAGCAAGCTTGTACAAAGATACACATGTCACTGTTTAGACCTTAGGATCTGACACTAATACATAGAAAACTACAGTCCATCCTTTTTCTATAACTTCTTACGAAATTTCAATATGATTCTCAGAACAAAAGTTATGACGATTTTCCCCAGGTCACTGGTTTGATATATAATTTGGGATCTTGTAAAAACCCTAAGTTCCTTGGATCATATCTCCAAAAATATAGTGAGACAAGATCTAAAATTTGGTCCCGAGGTTCAGAGAGATTTATGCTCAAATAGGTTTTTATTTTTTCTTCTAAAACATCACAGAAAAAAGTTATAGCGAAAAGTCCACCATGACTTGGATGGAGCAACAAAACCCTAGAATCCATCCTCTAATACCAAATGTTATGAAACCAGCTCAAAAAAAAGATATAAAAGATAGATCAACGACTTAGAAATTAGCCTCTTCGAGGGGGAAACCTCCTTTACATTACATAAATGAATAATTCTTAGATGATAGAAATGAAAAAACCTCCTTTCTATATATAGGAGTCTAAGGGGTCACAATATAACCAAAGTCAACCTAACAATAATAATATAAGGGCACAAAATTAACAATAATGGGCTTCTATGGGGAACAATAATAACAATATGGGGACAATAGGGGCACAACAATAACAATAATGAACACAATGACAATAGTAATGGGGGAATCACTAGTATTATAGGGACCTAACATGTTGTGTGCAAGTCTTAAACTCCCATAGGTTTACTGGTAGTTATGTGTTAGTTGGGTTGTTATATTCGTGTAAAATACCAGAACAAAAACATATTCTAGTAAAATAATATTTAACTTTTTATTAATGAAATTTAGATTTGTTTTAGAAATTAAAAATTTAGATGAGCCAGGCTTACCTAACCGCCCCATGGCAGGCAGAAGGAAACTACGTACGCATTGGGTGTGGTGGGACTGGTCGTGCCCGTCGACAGCACCCACCCCCGCGGCCCAACGAGCTCATGGGAGAGGAGGCCCGATTCAAAATTGGGCCTCCACCCCCATGGGCCAAGCTAGCCTCTACCCCCATGGGCCTGTTGGGCCATGGGGGTGGGGTGGGAGGGGCCCCGCTCCTCCCCCAGGACCCAACGGGCCCGTGGGGGTGGAGGCTCATTGGACTCGTGGGGGTGGAGGCATGTGTTGGAAATAATATTGAGAGGGGGGGTGAATCAGTATTAGTCAAGTCAATAATATTATTATTTTCATACTCAAATTTGTATACGCTACTTCCATGAGGGTAACTCGTGTGTACACGCACTGTGTTTAAGGAAACAAGCATATATCCAGTGGACTAATGATTCAGTTAATTCATCATATATCGATCTTTAATCTGTGAATCAATACTTCATTGAACACTAAACAGTAACCATATGAAGCTAATAACAGAGTGAACCATCACACACAAGCAACACACATGAACACCAAGATTTAAGGTGGAAACCCAATGTGGGTGAAAACCACCTGCTGCTGTCATCTCTGTCTTCTTTTAATATTAAGAAAATCTGTTTACAACATTGTATTGGTGCAGACTCATACTAGTACGCAGGCTTCTACTTGCAGAAGGCTACAACCTTCTCTCATTCTCCAGCTTCTACTGGAAGGGAGCTACAACCCCCTAGCTCTTGTACTAGCCGATATGTTTACTAGTACGTAGGCGCTGACCTACAGAAGGTTACAACCTTCTCTCTTCCTCCAAGGACCTCGTTTCATAAATTTTCAGACTGGATACTCCTGGAACACAACATCATAATCTGAAGGCCACGTTTCATCCAATTTTCATACTGGACCCATCAACAACATTGAAGCTCAAAATCAATCACCACTGCAATACATCCATCAACTATATTTGCATCAACCAATCACTGAAACTCAATCTGAATCAACCAAACTCAATCAATAACTGACAACCTCTGAACCTCTGACACAACTGAATCAATCATTCATTCATACTTTAACCAATCAACTGCAACAGATAGATCAATACATAGTTTTGAGTTACATTATCATTCAGAATTAGTTTTCATCTTAAAACCATGCTTCAGATTGTATACGCTATTTGGCAAAAGCGAACCTGCGTGTATACGTAGCTTCCCTGAAGCAAACCAGCGTGTAGATTTGCAAACTCTTTGCTGCATTTCCAGACTTTAGACATAATCACACATAGAGGATGAAACATGTGTTAGTGATCAGATCTAGTCCATTCATTATTAGATCACATAATGATAAGTCAATGTGATCCTAATCCATCATTAGATTTCATCCATCAACACTGAAGCTAATCACAATCAATCAATCTGAATATGTAGAATACTGTTACCAAAAAATAGTCACCAGAACACAATGCAGAACCCTGAATACTGCAACATCAAACAAAACCCTTATAGATCATACTTTAGAAGATATACGCTACATAAATTAGTCGAACCACCGTGTATACACTCTTTTACCAAGGGAAACTAACGTACAGATCTACAAATTCCATTCTGTGATGTATATGCCACTTCTGTATGTTGAACCAACGTGTATACGTTGTTTTACCAAATCCAACCTACGTACAGATCTAGAAATGCTAACTTAGAGCATCACAACTATTTCAGACTTCATTCATACCCAGATCATCACATTTACATAATAAAAACATGCGTTAGTATTCAGATCTAGAATGTTCAAGATCAAACCACATAATGATAATATATTTAAGTCTTCATGATCTCGATCCATCAACCTTCATCAGCCATATAGGTGCATCCTTAGTTCAGATCAGAAACCCATAACCTACATACTTGATCTCACACTTCATTAGATATTCAATACTTGCTTGACTTGGCCTAATGATCTTCTCCTCCTTATATAGTTTTAGGCCTTTCTCAATACCATGGACCAAAACCACTTAGGACCAATACCTTGGACCAAATACCTCGGACCAATACCATGGACCAAATACCTTTGGTCAGATACCTTGGACCAAATACCTCAGACCAATACCACAGACCAAATACCTTTGGTCAGATACCTTGGACCAAAGAAATACCTTGGACCCAAAAACTTGTTTCCCGAATATATACATGCTTTTCCTTCTGTGAAAGTGCATGTGTACGTATACACTTCTTTTGTTCAATGAACCTGCGTGTATACACAAGTTGGTCAAGGTGAACCTGCGTATACCTTTCTTTCTTCATTCTATGTGGCCTGAACTATTAATTCTTTGATGTTAACCTATAGTACTTTGATCTTCCATCTGAGTGAGTTGCCATCAAGGACAACACCTGTATCATAATGCCAACAATCTCCCCCTTTGGACTTGATGGCAACAATTCTTTGTTGTTAACTTGTTGTGCTGTAAATTGTCATCTTAGTGAGTTGCCATTGTACATAAGTGCTGAACTAATTCCTCTGAACTACCCTACATCACATCTGTTAACAGAACTACCATATCTTCTGTCACATCTGATATCTCTTCCCTGCATCATATCTGTTAACACAACTACCATGTATTCTGTCACATTTGATATCTCTTCTATAGATTCATCTAGTTACCATGTACAAGAGAGTTGTTCTGCTACAAGTGGTTTTCCATTAGGTACAACACATACATCATAGTGCCAACATTATGCCCCTTTGGACTTGATGGCAACGACCACACCAAGCCACTCTCCCCCTTTGACATCAAGGGCAAAGGTTCATGCTCCCCCTAAGTGCATGCTGAATTATCTGATATGCTGAAGTGCTGATTGAGCTCCCATGATCGAGTCCATGCTCCCCCTGAGCATAAGCAAAGTCTACAAAAAGATGTTCTAAAAGAAGAACATGACTCTATACATACATCACAGTTGACCTTCCTATCACTAATGACTCATACATGCATCCATCTCCCAACTAAGTGGGTATATACAAAATTTGACTCATCCACCCAACCAAGTGGGGATATATCAATTGTTTATACATGTCAAGAACAAGAAACATTACATCATCCATCCCATGCATAGTGGGGCTACACCTTACATCATATGACCAAAAAGGGACTTCATCAAAAGACTACAATAGACAGAGACAAATTATTACATCATGGGTCTTGATATGATCTTTACATTGAATGATATACATGAAATTTATAATAGAGACAAGACCATGATAGTGATCAGCAACTATCATACACCATGTATGATATGCTCCATAAGCATCTGTCAATAGCATCCAGACCAGCAACCTGAATATGTCCATGTCAGTGTAAGTATCATCAACCCGTGACAAAGAATGTCTGTATAAAGGTATCAACTCATCCTCTTGATCTCATCAAGATCAACTTGCTTCGTTTCCTTCCATGAATCAACTCAGCATATGTCATATCTCCAAGTAGTAAAAAAATCATTCACATCATATCATATGTGAAAACACCCTAGTCATCACACGATCTTTCACATCATCATCAAGAACCGCATGATCTTTCCACAAGGACCTTCAATATATCAATCATGTATTATTACTAGGGAACATCCCAATAAGCATCAACCATGATAATCAACATATAGGACTATTAACTATCATCATAAGGTAAGAACTCATCATCATTATGTGACTAAGTAAGCCATGTCTTCAAATAGCTATGTCTCCATGCGACCTGCAATAACACCATTCTCTTGGACAACCAACAATATGCAACTAGAGTAATCATCCATGTATCCATCAAAGAGATATCAATATGTATCTAGTAAACTATGAGCTAATGGTCATTTTGTCAAGATTTCTTGATATCATCAACAGTGAAAATCTTCAACCGTGTGAGAGTCAAGATCTATAGGAATCATGTATCATAACTACACCATATTAACTTTATGCATCTTTGAAGGCATGATGACAACAACATAAAATAAATGAGTGGCTCATCATCAAATAATGAAGTTGTGTACTCAAGCTTTGTACTTCTCTTTTTCCTTATGAAGATCATCATGTAAGCAACATATATGTCCTATATGCATCATCAAAGAGTTATCCACAATCATCCATAAATTTGATCTGAACACCAACTATGTGACCCCAAGAATCATATGACATTTTGTCATGGGAAACACATAACCGTATCATAGCAAGATGTATCATTTAGCCATATAAGCATCATCATCATTGATTAGGTACCAAAGACTTATAAACATAATGCCAACAATGCTTTATTAGAAACATAGCATGTTCTTTGTATGAACCTATTCCATTTGTTCACTATCAGATCTGATCATGCATATATCAGCAAGAAGCATCATCATCAATCAGATATACATCAAATTAACTTGTGAGGATCAAAAACAACATCTTATGAGTATCAATACATTTTCACACATTATCAACAGATTGTAACCATCATCAAATAGAGAAAATAATTGACCGAACCATATCAGACCCTTTTTCCTAAGTGTGTCCCATTGCTTTTCCTCAAACTAACATATACGCGACTGTGCAGTGTCTAACTCGCATATATACGCGACTTCTCTTCATGAAACTTGCGTATGAGATTTAGAACACTGAAGTTTCACACTTTTAGCTCCCTCTAAGTCTGTCATGTCTGTACATTGTGCTGTGCCACATATTTCTGACTGTACTTCCTTCTTCTTCCATATCTTCGAGTGTGATGATGTTTTCTCCTTTTGGAATGGTGCCCATACTTTGTTCCTGCATTCCTTTGCTATATGTCCAAGATTGTTACATGCATAACTTATCATATGTTTCATATTCCTTCTATAGTAGTCAATGGATTTGTGACCAAACATATTGCAAGCAAAACAATATCCCTTAGAGTACCTGGAACGTGATGATCTTTCTGTGTGACAGTCTTGAACCATTCTACTTCTGCATCTGGCTGCAACATGTCCAAAGTTATGACATACATAACATTCAACATTATTCATTTGAGGAAATAACTGACAATCACTTCCATAGTTAGGAGTAAAAGATTTTCTTTGAAGAATTTCTTTCCTTGGTTGTTGATGGGATTGATCTCTCATCTCCTTGTTGAGCATTTCAGATTTTGCATTAGAGTTCCTTGTCTTACTTTGTGAACTAGATTCACCTTCAACGATTCATGAAAACCAAGACTAGTTTTGATAGCAAGAGACCTTTAACTACTAAGAATACCATCCAAGATCTTAGTACTATCTTGAAATCATAAGAGCTTATCCTTTTCTTCTAATTTATCTTTTTGAATATTTGCCTCAACCTGATGTTGCTGTTCCTTTTCAAGATACTGCTTCTTCATGATTCCTTCAGCTTTTCTTCCTTCTTCCAACTGATTTCTTAATTCAACAACTTCATTTTCTTATTTTTTAAGAGCTTGGAGTAGTTCCTTATTTTTCTTATTTGATTCTTCAAGATCTTGTTTTAGCGAGAGGATCTTAGCTTCAAGACTTTCATAGTAATTGGATCTATCTCTGAGTTTCTTGATTGTCGTGCTCCTTTCATTTACTTCAGTTCTTAATGATGTCACTTCATCTTGTAGCTTTTGACATTGATCTTCCTTTTCCTTGAATTGCTTCCTTACCTTGTTTCCTTCCTCTAGTTGAGCTTTTAGTTTGGTAGCTTCTTCTTTGAAGGCACATTCCCTTTTGTCCAATAGATCTTGTTGATATCTAATTTTGTTTGTAATCCTTTTAAATTCTGCCTCTATTTGATATCTTTCTTCCTCACCCATAAGAGCAAATTCAGTTGTTTTGCTGTTACTTTCATCATCTTCAAATGGATGGAGAAATGTATCACCAGAGGATAACAAATTCATACCTGATAGTTCTTTTGCTTGTTCATCCTCATTCTGAGGTGATTCTGAATCTAAAGAGTTGCTTCCAAATATTCCCCAATTGATTCTCCCACTGTCATAGTTCCTTTCAGATGTCTTCTTCTTCTGAGGCACTTTCTTCTTTAGCTTCTTTCCCATTGTTCTACGGATCTCCTTCAAGCGATCAAGCTTCTACCAAAGGACCTGCTCTAATACCAATTGTTGGAAATAATACTGAGAGAGGGGGGTGAATCAGTATTAGTCAAGTCAATAATATTTTTCTTTTCATACTGAAATTTGTATACGCTACTTCCATGAGGGTAACTTGCATGTACACGCAACTATGCTTAAGGAAACAATTGTATATCCAACAGACTAATGATTCAGTTATTTCATCATATATTGGTCTTTAATCTGTGCATTAGTACTTCACTAAACACTAAACAGTAACCATATGTAGTTAATAATAGAGTGAACCATCACACACAAGCAACACACATGAACATCAAGATTTAAGGTGGAAACCCAATGTGGGTGAAAACCACTTGCTGCTGTCGTCTCTGTCTTCTTTTAATATTAAGAAAATCTGTTTACAACATTGTATTGGTGCAGAATCATACTAGTACGCAGGCTTCTACCTGCAAAAGGCTACAACCTTCTCTCGTTCTCCAGCTTCTATTGGAAGGGAACTACAACCCCCTAGCTCTTGTACTAGCTGATATGTTTACTAGTACGTAGGAACCAACCTACAGAAGGCTACAACCTTCTCTCTTCCTCCAGGGACCTCGTTTCATAAATTTTCAGACTAGATACTCCTGGAACACAACATCATAATATGAAGGCCACGTTTCATCCAATTTTCATACTAGACCCATCAACAACATTGAAGCTCAAAATCAATCACCACTACAATACATCCATCAACTATATCTGCATCAACCAATCACTGAAACTCAATCTGAATCAACCAAACTCAATCAATCACTGACAACCTCTGAACCTCTGACACAACTGAATCAATCATTCATTCATACTTTAACCAATCAACTACAATAGATAGATCAATACATAGTTCTGAGTTACATTATCATTCAGAATCAGTTGTCATCTTAAAACCATGCTTCAGATTGTATACGCTATTTGGCAGAAGCCAACCTGCGTGTATATGCAGCTTCCCTGAAGCAAACCAGTGTGTAGATCTGCAAACACTTTGCTGCACTTCCAGACTTTAGACATAATCACACATAGAGGATGAAACATGTGTTAGTGATCAGATCTAGTCCATTCATTATCAGATCACATAATGATAAGTCATTATGATCCTGATCCATCATTAGATTTCATCCATCAACACTGAAGCTAATCACAATCAACCAATCTGAATATGCAGAATACTGTTACCAGAAAATAGTCACCAGAACACAATGCAGAACCCTAAATACTGCAACATCAAACAAAACCCTTATAGATCATACTTTAGAAGATATACGCTACATCCATAAGCCGAACCAACGTGTATACACTCTTTTACCAAGGGAAACCAGCGTACAGATCTACAAATTCCATTCTGTGATGTATATGCCACTTCTGTATGCTGAACCAATGTGTATACGCTCTTTTACCAAATCCAACTTGCATACAGATCTGGAAATGCTAACTTAGAGCATCACAACTATTTCAGACTTTATTCATATCTAGATCATCACATTTACATAATGAAAACATGCGTCAGTATTCAGATCTAGAATGTTCAAGATCAAACCACATAATGATAATATATTTTAGTCTTCATGATCCCAATCCATCAACCTTCATCAGCCATATAGGTGCATCCTTAGTTCAGATTAGAAACTCATAACCTGCATACTTGATCTCACACTTCATCAGATATTCAATACTTGCTTGACTTGGCCTAATGATCTTCTCCTTCTTATATAGTTTTAGGACTTTCTCAATACCTCGGACCAATACCACAGACCAAATACCTTTGGTCAGGTACCTTGGACCAAAGAAATACCTTGGACCCAAAAACTTATTTTCCCAAGATATACACGCTTTTCCTTCTGTGAAAGTGCGTGTGTATGTATACGCTTCTTTTGTTTAATGAACCTACGTGTATACATGGGTTGGTCATGGTGAACCTGCGTATACCTTTCTTTCTTCATTATGTGTGGCCTGAACTATTAATTCTTTGCTGTTAACCTACAGTACTTTGATCTTCCATTTGAGTGAGTTGCCATCAAGGACAACACCTGTATCATAATGCCAACAAGGACAATAGGGGCACAACAATAACAATAAGGGATACAATGACAATAGTAATGGGGGAATCACTAGTATTACAGGGACCTAACATGTTGTGTACAAGTCTTAAACTCCCATAGGTTTACTGGTAGTTATGTGTTAGTTGGGTTGTTATATTCGTGTAAAATACCAAACCAAAAACATATTCTTGTAAAATAATATTTAACGTTTTATTAATGAAATTTAGATTTGTTTTAGAAATTAAAAATTTAGGTGTGCCAGGCTTACCCGACTATCCCATGGCAGGCAGAAGGAAACTACGTCCGCATTGGGTGTGGTGGGCCTAGTCGTGCTCGCCGGCGGCACCCACCCCATGGCCCAACGAGCTCATGGGAGTGGAGGCCTGATTCAAAATTGGGCCTCCACCCCCATGGGCCAAGTTGGCCTCTACCCCCATGGGCTTGTTGGGACACAGCGGTGGGGTGGGAGGGGCTACATGCAGCCCCCTCCCGCTCCTCCCCCATGGCCCAACGAGCCCATGGGGGTGGAGGCTCGTTGGACTCGTGGGGGTGGAGGCATGTTGGACCTGTGGGGGTGGAGGCTCAATTCTAAGAATATTCCCTCCACCCCCATGGGCCCGTTTGACCACAAGGGTGGGGCAGGAGGGGCTGAATACAACCTCCTCCTATGGGGGTGGTTAGCCATGTGCCATAGTTTGTCGTTCGTTGTGCGACCTCACCTGTATCTGTACGTGTGGGCAATCAATCCATATCTGGGCATCCACTATCCTCCCATCTTTGACTGTCAAAACCTTCGTAGTGTGAATGAAACCATGCCCCATCAATTCGAGTGGGAGGGGGCTGCACACAGCCCCTCCTGCCCCACCCTCATGCAACTCCTCTCGCCCCACCCCTGTGGCCGAACGAGCCTATAGGGTCGTAGGGGTGGGATGGGAGGGGGTTGCATGTAGCCCCTCTCACCCCACCCTCATGTCCTAATGAGCCTGTGGGGCCGCGGGATGGAGTGGGAGGAGATGCATGAAGCCCCCTACCACCCCACCCCTGGGGCCCAACGAGCCGTGTGGGTGACAGGCCATTTTTTTTTTCAAATTTTTTTTAAAGGTTATGTTTTAAAAATGATTTATGATTTATGATTATTTATCATTTTTATATTTTGTTTCGTTTTGTTTGTTTACTTGAGCTATTGTTTTTTTTGTAATTTACTGATTTAAATATATGTGCATATTTTTTGCAGGAAAATGGCATTAAGGAAGATTTATGTGAATCTATCTGGACCAAAGCCTGCTAAAATTAAAGGTGGATCCTAAAAAAAAACTGCTAAACGAACCAAACCTCGGCTAGTAACTACAAATATATCAAGTGCTTCAAACGATAAGAAGATGATTTCTTACTGGAAGAAATCACAAGAAGTGAATCATACAGAAAATGCATGGTATGTGAAAGATAGAGAAGGCAAACAACATCTACAGATATATCTATATGTTGATATCCCTAATGATAGTGGACTTTATGAGGTGTTGGGAAAAGTACTAGACATCTATTTGATACCGGACACTCAAGTTGTTTATGTACTTACAAAACCACCCAAGTCACATGACAAGATTAAATATTAGTTATCATTGTCAATGTATGACATGACAGAGGAATCTACAAATATGTGTAAACAAATCATAAATGAGATTGCACAAGATATCATAAGTATTGTTATTTTTATTTATGTGTTTTGCGTTATTGTACTGTATCATTATATTTTTATAGCTTAGTTTTTATTGACATATGATATTTTGTTTGACAGAATTTTATTGAAAATCTTTCAATTATGTTGGGAGGCATTTATTTCATAGAGCAAGATATTATGAATGTTGTCAGTAGTTTCTACTCATGGTCAGAAGAAGATATGGAAAACAAACAAAAATTAGTAATTCATGATGGTACAAAACTACATCCAAGGAATCAACAAAGAATGTCTATAGTGGATAAATCTAGCAAAGGTAGTCATGTTACTTTTGAAGATGAGGAAGTTGAAACCGACGCTAAAGAATATGTTTCCATTACTGAGGATGAGATTAGAATTAATGTTAGAAAGGAGAAGAACCATAAAATACCAAAAGTAAGAATGCCCAGGAATGTCTCTGTTCTAGTTAATGATGAGAATGTTACTTATCTAGAAGAAATGAGGAGGAAGAAAATGAAAGTTGATCATTCTCAAATAGTCAAGGCCAACAATGAAGATCCTCGTGAAAATTCAAAGGAAAGAAGGGAAATCATTTCATCAAGAGTTGATGTAGAGGATGGAATTATTAAAACAAAACAAAATGCCATTCGACATAACTTGAAAAAGACAAACTTAAATGAGTGTGGTCATACATTTCATCTTAATGTGAGACAAATCTATAAGCCAAGTCAAGGACAATTTAAATATCAAATCAGAAAGCCATAGCACCTGCATGTTCACAACTTGAAGACATTGATGAGGTACAATCCAAATGCTCATGTGGTTGATTATGTGCTTCTTGTTGATCTAGTTCAAGTTCCCAACAAAGAAGCATTTGATAAGTCAAAATGTTTTGAATGCAACTATTATGTGCTTGGGGGGAACCATTCTATAGAAGCTCAAAGGAAATTGATGGAGGAATATCCCAATAACCCACATTTTGAAACAATGAAATGTATCATTTATGCTAGTTTATCAAGTACATAAACAAAGTTATTGGCATGTGATCATAATATAGATAATGATTATAGGATGTCTATAACTTTCATCCAAAGGGTTAGATTTATTCATAATGAATTTGAAGAAAAATGTGGTGGGGACAATATAAATGTTAGTCTAGAATTTCGAAAGGAATGTTGTATGGAAATATGCTAGCAAATTGAGGAAAAAAAAATTCAAAAGGATAAAAAGTACATTATGATATATTCATAAGTATTGGTAACATTTTCCAGTTGGTATTTAGAACTGGAGAGATATGGGAATTGATTAATGAGTTTTTTAGCATGTGGGAGAACACTGGCATTAAAAACTAGAAGGTCAAAAAGCCTAAACTATTGATATGTAGTACCAGTAAATCAGGTCATGAAATGAAGCAAATTCCAGAAGATATGACTATCACACCTTGGAGAGAATTGCAAGGAGTGAAGGATGAAAAAGTTGTCAAAGAAATATTATCTCATGTGAAGTCAGGGGAATTATCATTGGACGAAATGTGTGAGGAATTTCAAAAGTAAGTTTGTTGATTATTTTTACTTATTTCTAGATTATAATTTTCTTTTAAATATAACATATTATTCTTGGTAGTATTTTCTATACATATCATTATATTATTTTTTTTTACTTTATCTATTCAGTCACAAAGTTTACATGAAAATACAAGAACAAATGGTTAAATTGTTGAATGAAGATAGTTGGGATGATGTTGTACGCAACTACTGAGATTCAAGTTCTATATCAACACAAAAGCTTTTTATCTTGCATTTAAAAAGGTATGCTGATTTATACATTCATTTTTATTCATCTGTATACTATTTTTATTTTATAACTTATACATATATTTGTTTATTTTATTAAAGATGAGGAAGGATGCAAATGGAGCACCAGATAGTTTCAGAAGCTTTATTGAAAAAATTAAGATCGAAAGACTGAGAAAGCAACGTCTTAGGAATGTTGAACTTGATCCAACTCTTACTCATTTCATTTGGAATGGGCTTGAAACTATTCAATATCAAGTAATACAAGGTGACTATGAAGACATTGCTAAACTCATACCTAAAAGGGATTATTCCCTAGTTATTGCAGATATTCCCCATGGTTTCAATATCCCAAACATTGACTATGATAGTGACCCTTATACTTATCAAGCTCTTAGTAAAGTGGTTGTAGGATTTGTAGAAGTCACATCATCACCATTATGGAGATTTGTGACATTTCATTCAGACACACAATTGGCAATGTTATTGACAAGCTTCAAGGGGAAAACAAACTCAAGGATGCAGCTTACATGGTAAGACGTTGAAATTGTATGTTTGATTAATGTTAAAAAATTCATTTATGTACAAGTTAATTGAACTTTTACTATTTCATGTTATAGACAAAAGTCAAATCTTCTTAACCATGATGATCAACCAACTATAAATGATTGTGAGTTTATCCATATTGATAGTTGGAAAAAATATGATAGCTATAAGTCTATGCTTCTTAATCGGGTAGATGGAAAGAGTCATAGCAAAGTACTGGTTTATGATGTTGTTGTGAAAAAACTAACATATGAAGATAGAGAAGTAAAAGAAGAGATAGTTAAAATTTATCAAAAGCCACATTCACTGATTAACTTTCTTATAGACTTATGTTCAAATGAAGGAAATTAGGTTCTGGATATATTTTCAGGCTCAGGTAAGTTTTATTATATAGAATTGAATTTCAATATCTTCTTTCTTAATTTATATGTCATTATACTAATTTAATTCATTATCTCTTTTGTGCTTGATAATTAGGTAGAACACTAGCATGTTGCCTACAAAATGGAAGAAATTGCATTGCCATTGAAAAAGATCGATTACAATGCAAATTTATTCAGCAAAGAATTAATTCTCTTCAATTTCTTCCAGATGCAATGCAATAAATTGGGTTGAGGAAAGGGGATTTTAATGAATCACGTGTGGCAAAAAAGGCAAAGGAACCTTAACCATCATTAGATGGAATGATTGGAAAGGCATACATTGGGAGATTCACAGACATCAAAGATCCATTAGAAGAGGAAAATGAGCAAAATGAAGCAGAAAATATTGTGGAAGAAGACAATGATGAAACTCTAGAGGATGAAGAGTTTGGATTACATGATATTGTTGATTAAATTTAAGTTATGCTTGTAAATCAAGCTCATTTTTTGTAACTATTAATTAGTTATACTTGTAATGTTTTGACATTGACATTTTATGAGAAGAATAAGTATTCAGTTAATGTTGTTATATGTTCAATATTTGTATTATGTGATTTTCACTTTAATTTTTACGTGAACCATTATTTTTTTGAAAAAAATTGTGATTATTATTATTTTTTGACATGAAATTCATAAAAAAAAACTATTATTTAACCATTTTTTGTTTAAATCTTTTGTGATTTTGACATGTCATTTCTAGCAAAAAATCATCAAAATGTGTAGTTTTTTAGTTATATTTATGTTCAAAAGGTTTATTTTTATGTCAATTGTTAAAAATTATTGTTTCTTTAGAGACAATTATTTGATGTGCATTGAAAAATTAATTAAGGATATATAAATATGTAGAATATTGAAACTTCAAAATATCGTCTTTCTTCTTTAATATGCAAAAAAATAAAGACCTCACTACAAAAAAAATAAAAAAATTAAAAGAAAAACAAGAAAATATGAAGAAGAAGGCCACTTCAAAAATTGTTAAATTTAGAAAATAATTATTCACATTTAATACATTAGAAATTTTAAAGTAAAAAAATAAGCCTTTTAAAAAAAGGGCCTCATGCAGAATCAACACTTTTTACAATCAGCATGAAAATCACTAACATTCTAAAAACTAACGTACATTAAAAAATTTAAAGTGTAAAAAAGGATGCAAAAAATATATATATATATATATATGTATTCTGCATCACCACTTTTCAAAATCTATTGATTTTTTTGCTACCTCAATGAAACGGGTAATCGTATCAGTTCCCGTTTCAAAGTTTACATTGCTTATCTTAAAAGAATATTAGTCTTCATAAAGAAATCGATAGTCAGTGAACCTTATTTAGTAGTAAAGGTCCTTCACCTCTTCCTTCTGTTCCTTCTTCTTAGGTCCTCCCACTTCTTTGGCTGCATAAGCTTCACTCCTTTCTTTTCTCTTGTTGTTATTCTTGCTTGGATAGTCCCTCTTTAAGTTTCCAAATCCATTTCATTCAAAACATTGCACTTTGGACATGTCTTTATTCTTGGAATTACCAAACTTTCCCTTCTTCAACTTCTTGATTCGAGCCAGAAAGGCTTAAGACTACTCATCTAATCCAATATCATCCTTGACCTTGATCCTTGATTCTTCCAATATCCACTGAGCAGACAACTCATCAAAGGGATTTGAATCCTTCTTGAAGTAGATGCTTGTTGCAAAGTCGATCTATTCTAGTGGCATTGCAATTGGTACACAGATGGTTACTTCATAATCAATAATTAGTTCCCCAAGTCCTTGTAGATGGTCTCTTAGTTGTAGGGACTCTCATGAGAAATGATGCCACATCCTCATCCTTTTATTTCTTCATTCTATACAACTTATTCCATAAAGACATGTTTTGTATTTTTTCACTTACATAGTACAAATTCACTAGCTTGTCATACATAGCCTTGGAAGTATTCATGTTTGCAACAAATGGAACTATAGAATCCTTAATTGATTTAACTATTATCCTTTGAGCCCTTATTTCCCTTTTCTTTTAATTTTCTATTTCTTGTGTCTTATCCTTTCTTGGTTTATTTATTTCCCCAATAACATATTCCATTACTTCTTGTTCTGTGAGTATTAATTCAATTCTTTTCTTCCATGCTAGATAGTTTGATGCCCCAATGAACTTATTTCTTTCCTTGAAGAAATAACCCATATGACTTGAAAATTCACACATGATGTAATAATATGTTACTTATTTGAGATTAAGATTCTCCTTGATGATATCTTCAACCTTATTTGAAGAGTCTTTGACAATGTCTTCGAAATATGTTTCATGGTATTTTCTTCAAGATCCTTGATGCCTTGTTCAAAGAATTCCTTTTAGATATAGCTTTTTTCAGAGAGAGATCAACACTCTTCTTGAAGTCTCCCTTTTAGATCTTCCTTTGATGTGAGCTTGATGTAGACTTGATCTCCTTCAATGTAGAAACCCTACTTCTAGGTTTTCTACCAATGAGTCTTAATCCTTCTTGAAGTCTTCTTCTTTAGTATTTTATTGATAGTTTCCTTTTTCCCTTCCCCTTGACAAGTAGCTCTTTCCTTCCTTGTTCACCTCAGATCTGATACCATTTTAGAAAATGGAAAGCAACAACTTATTACTCTTATTTTCCTTAACCTTAATATTTTCTTGTGAACTTGTTATCTTTCTTATCTTTTTAGTTATATCTTTCCTCAAAAAAATATCAAGAACATAAATTGCAATAATAGAGGACACCAATATTAGGCTCTTAGCCAGGGAAAAAACCCCTACAAGGGGAAAAATTGAAAACTCTTCTCTTCTTAGAATCTACTTCAAATGAGATACAAATAACTAAAACCTAGACCAAGTTCTCCTCTTAACAAGTCCTTCCTTGATTCTACATCAAACTGCTACACACTGCAACATAGATCTACTAGCTTCACTCAACTCATCTTGCAACTTTGACCCTGCAATTTCAGCCTTGCAACATCTCTTGGAAACCATAATCCTGCCTCCTGCTGTGACCTTCCTAGAGTAAGACAACTAGGCTCCTAAGGTCAATGAGGTCAATTTAGGTTTTTCTCCTTCTCAGCTATAAGATTTTATACCTTGTCATACTGCAACTCGGACCTGTAACTTCAGCCTCATTTTGCAACACTAGAAACCCTATAACTTTTCACGTGTGAGAGGTAGAGCCCAACATAGAGAATTTTCATCCTTCTTTATTCTCCCATAATTTCGCTCTTCTTCTTCTTTCTTCCAAGCTACAGATCAAACTCTTTCTTTAAAGATCGAACTTGTGAGTGGGTGTATCCCAAAGGAGGTAGAACTACTTTATATAGCCTTCTCAAGGGGTTGAATTCCCTCTTTTAGGATGACTTGATGATCCCAAGACTGACTGTTACTTTGGAGCTTCCAAGTCTTTCTAGACTAAAGAATAATTATTTTTACAAATATATTTTTGATGTAAAGGGTCTTATAGACATGACCTTGACTCCTTTGACTCAAGACAATAAATCTTAAGACCTAAGAAACCCTAGAAGCAAAAACAACATGATTTTACTTAGAATACCATCAATAATGAGCATGAAACCCATGCTTTAATAATAATAACTTTTCTTTTCTTTTCTTGTTTGTGACATAGGATACATGTTGAAATGAGTATAAAAGTTATGAATGCCAAAACTAGTTACATGTATCAATATTCCATTCATACATATTAGTAGATGATGAGTCCCATTAATAGGTATGTCTTGAAGTTCATTATGTTATCCTTCAACCTTAAAACTATCCTTTTCTCACATTAATTCACATTTTTGGTTACAATATTCTTAGTAAGAAGAGTAAAATGTGTTTTGCATAGTATGTGGTCTATTGTGATTAAATTGTAGGAAAAAGAGGCATTTTTAAGGCATTTAATATGCAGTGGCTTGATGAAGACTACCAGGAGGGAATCTAGGGAGGCTTTTCCACCTCCTAAACTCTCTAACTCAGCTTGAGATCACCACATCCTCACTCACAAGCTTGAATTTGTTGGGTGTGGAGCCTGTTTATCTTCTTTATTCATAGGTATCACTGCATTAGACCCCAGTTCATAATGGGGCAGCAATGCTTCCCATTTGTTCGATGCCAAGGGGTCCACGGGGGGCCGATGTAAAATTTCCTTACAAAATGTTGTAATTTCATAGTTAATCTAAGCCATTCATTAGGTGGATGATTGGACGATAGACATTATGTTTAATTTATGGTTTTTTCCCCTAGAAGGCAACCCCTCGCTATATATGAGGGAATTGTATTGCGGCTATGTAGATGTGTATTCTGAGCAAGAAAGAGAGAGGAGATTGTGTGAGAGAGAAGAGGAAATTACAACGGATCTGATTTAGGTTGTATCTCTTCATTTTGTTGGATAATATAAAATGAAGGAATGACTGTTTCTCCATGGACATAACCCAAATTAGGTGAACCATGTATATCTGTGTCTCTCTTGTTTTGTACATTTTTGTGTTTTTGTTTCTACACTATTTTATGTGTTCCATTGCTTTGTAATATATAATTTTCTAACAACTGGTATTAGAGACGAAGGTCTATTTGGCTGATAAACTCGTAGGAGAGAAGGGTTCCTGGTTCGAGTGGGAGAAATGGTGGAAGATGGTAGGTTTAGGGTCAAAAAATTTAACAGCCAAACTACCAGCTGTGGAAGATGCAGATGGAAGATTATATGTATCAGAAATATATGTACCTACAATTGAGCGAAATAAAAATAAGTCGACGATTATGATAGACACATAATGGGATATTCTTGACAAAAAGGCATTTGGAACAATACGATTGTGCCTAGCAGCATTGGTAGCCTTTAATATTTCAAATGAAAAGACAACAGAGGGTTTAATGTCTGCATTGGCCAAACTATATGAAAAACCCTCAACCTCAAAAAAGGTATTTCTTATGAAACTTTTATTTAATATGAAGATGTCAGAAGGTGGATCTGTTGCTGATCATTTAAATGAATTTAATACGGTTACCAGTCAGTTAAGTTCTGTGGGGGTAAATTTTGATGATGAAGTTAGGGCTCTGTTATTTAGTGCTCATTTCAAGGAAGTTGGAATGGTTTAGTTATGGCCATTAGTAACTCTATCTTTGGATCTATTACTTTAAAGTTTGATGATGTTTTCAGTGAAATCCTTATCAAGGAAATGCGATGGAAAAGATCTGGTTAGACATCAGGTAATGATTTGACTACAAAGAATAGGAGAAGGAAAATGGAAAGAGGAAAGAGCCCAAATATCGCAGTAATTCAAGGAAAGACATATCCAAGCCCAGATCGGGGATAGTGTGCTAGAAATGTGGGAAGAAAGGACACCTAAAGAAAGATTGTAAATCTCGAAAGGGAAAAGAAGGAGACATGCAACAAGAAAATAATCATGAAGCGAATGTGACAGGTTATCTGTTGAAAGATGCTTTGATTCTTTCATTATAAAATATTATTGATGCTTGGGTGGTATATTTAGGGGACTCATTCCATGCCACACCTAATAGGAAACATTTTCATGATTATGTTCAAGGAGATTTTGGACAAGTTCATTTGGGTGATGATAAACCCTGTAAAATCATTTCAATGGGTAAATTTTTCATAAAACAATGAAATGGAAACTAATGGGTATTGAAGGAGGTAAGGCATGTTCCAAAGCTGAAGAAAAATCTAATTTCAACAAGGTAGTTGGGAGGTGAAGATTGTGTAAAACCTTTTACAAATAAAACTTGGAAGGTCACTAAAGGATCTTTGGTAATAGAAAAAGGAGAAAAGGTTGGTACTTTCTATTTATGCAATGGTATTTCTAATTATGTTAATGCTTTAACCTCTATAGGAGAAGATACTGCATTGTAGAATCATAGGCTTGGGCACATGAGTGAGAAGGGGATGTAGTTTCTTCACTAAAGAAATTTGTTGCTAGGTTTGAACCATGTTGATTTAAAATTCTGTGAGAATTATGTTTATGGAAAACAGAAGAGAGTCATATTCCTCGGAGTTGGGAAAGAAAAGATGAGTAAAAAATTAGAGCTTGTGCATATAGATGTATGGGGACTTGCTTAGGTATAATCTCTCAATGGCTCTCATTATTATGTTACTTTTATTGATGATGCAACAAAAAAAATGGATTTATTGTATTTGAAATAAATCTAATGTATCTGATACTTTCAAGAAATGGAAAGCTTTGGTTGAGAATGAGACAAGAAAAAGGTTGAAGTGTCTCAGATTAGACAATGGAGGTGAATATTGCAGCAAAGAGTTTGATAAGTACTATTCATAGCATGGAATTCGTAGAGAGAAGACAGTTCAAGGAACACCAAAAGAAAATGGTGTGTTAGAAAGGATGAACATGACAATCATGGAGCGTGCAAGGTGCATAAGATTGCATGAAGGATTGCCTTTACAATTTTGGGAAAATGTTGTAGATATTGATGTTTATCTAATAAACATAGGGCCTTCAAGTTCCTTGGATGGAGGTATTCCATAGGAGGCATGGATAGGTAAAAAGGTAAACTACTCATTTTTAAATACTTTTGGTTGTGAAGCCTTCGTCCACATTAATAAAGAAAATAGAACAAAGCTTCAGGAAAAATAAAAGGAATGTACCTTTATTGGATAAGGTGTTAATGATTTCGGTTATCTCTTATATGATTATGAAAATCACAAAATAATTAGGAGCAGAGATGTCATATTTGATGAAAAGGTTTTGTATAAGGATCATTTGTAGGAAATGAAACAGGAAAAATAAAATAGAGAATACACAGTGCTTGATGAGATCACAAAAAAAGTAAATGTGCCTAAAAATCACAATGATCAATAGCCAGGACAACAACAACAACAACAGGCACCTCAAACACCTGAAAGTGGTTTTAGAATATCTACTGGGATACGTAGACCCCCTGAATGATACCCTCCTTCATTATATTATGCATTGTTGACTGACTTTGGTGAATCAAAATGTTATGAAGAATTAGTGCAGGTAGAAACCAGGAAGAAGTGGGAGCTAGCCATGAAAGAAGAGATGGACTCCTTTGTACATAAGCAGACTTGGGACTTAGTCAGGTTGCCTGTAGGTGAAACAACATTGTAGAATAAATGGGTTTACAGGTTGAAGGAAGAAGATGGAGGTAGAAAAAGGTATAAAGCTAGACTTGTGGTGAATGGGTTTGGGAAAAATAAAGGTGTATACTTTGATGAAATATTTTATCCTGTTGTTGAAATGACTTCAATCAAAACTATTTTAAGTCTAGCAGCAGCAAAATATTTTCATCTTGAACAGTTAGATGTAAAGACGACCATTATCCATGGGGATTTGGAGGTAGAGATCTATATGCACCAGTCACAAGGATATGAGGTCAAAGGGAAGTATAAACTACTGTGCAGGTTGAAGAAGAGCTTGTATGGGTTAAAACAGGCTCCAAGGCAGTGGTATCTAAAATCTGATAGGTTTATGTTTGAACAAGGCTATACTAGATGTCACTTTAATCATTGTGTTTATCTCAAAAGGAAAAATGATGGCAGCTATATTATATTGTTATTGTATGTAGATGACATGCTTGTTGCAAGTTTTAACATGTATGAAATAAATGTGCTCAAAATAAAATTGGAAAACTCATTTGAAATGAAGGATTTGGGCGCTGCAAAACAAATCCTTGGTATGAGAATAAATAGAGATAGGAAAAATTGTAAATTAACATTGTATCAAAGTGAGTACATACAAAAGGTGTTGAAAATATTTGATATGCAGAATGCAAAACCATTTAGTACACCTTTGGCTAGCCATTTCAAGCTAAGTAAGGCAATGTGTCCCAAGACTCAGGAAGAGATGGATTATATGTCTAAAGTTTCATATGCATCAGTAGTTGGAAGCTTAATGCATGCAATGGTTTGCATAAGGCCTAATATTGCACAAGCAGTGGGAGTTGTAAGAAGGTACATGAAAAATCCATGAAAATAACATTGGATGGCAGTGAGGTGGATTATCAAGTATCTGAGAGGTACCACTTAAGCATTATGCTTTGGTGGTTCAAACATTTCTCTACAGGGATATGTTGATGCAGATATGGTAGGTGATACAGATAACAGGAGGAGCACCATAGGGTATGTGTTTACTGAAGGTGGAACAACTGTCAGTTGGGTTTCAAAATTGCAAAGTGTTGTTTCAGTCTTAATGACAGAAGCATAGTATGTTACAGCTACAAAGGCTAGTAAAGAAATGATTTGGTTTCAAAGGTTTCTGAATGAATTAGGTAAGAAGCAGGAGTTGGGAAGGTTATACAATGACAACCAGAGTGCCATTCATCTTACAAAGAAATCAACATTTCATTCCAAGACTAAACATATATAGATCAAGTACCACTTCATATGGTTAGTGTTGGAATATGGAAAATTGAAGATGGAAATGGTACACACTAGCCAGAATCTTGCAGATATGTTAACAAAAGTTGTAACCAGGGAGAAACTAAGATTCTACTTAGTTTCAATTGGTCTTCAAGTATGATGATGAATATGAGAAATAGACAGGCCCAAAGTGGAGTCATTGTCCAACAAATGAAGTAGTGGTGGAGTTGCTATAATCAGTCTCTAGGTGGGAGATTATTGGGTTTGGAGCCTGATTATCTTCTTTATTCATAGGTATCGCTGCATTAGACCCCAGTTCATAGTGGGGTGGAAACGATGCCCGTTTGTTCACCATCAAGGGGGTCCGGGGGGGGGGAGAATTCACCAACAGCCAAGTAACTCCAATTGCATGAGAAGCTCAAGGAAGACAAGATCCCAAATTTTCGAGATCAAGGAGGGAATCACTCCTATTTTCAAGGGATTTTCTATTAGCTACCCTTTTGTATAAATAAATGAGATAAAAGGCTCATTAGCTATTGAGCCGAGGACGTGAAATTGTCATTGTTAACTTTCATGTAATGTATGATATTACTATTTTCTGATAATGATAAGTTGGTTATTAAGCTGCATCTCATTCAACTCATCTTTTCCATCATAGTTTCTATCACTGTGTTAATAATTGATTGATGCATGCATGTGGTTAGTTGTAGGGTTATGTTGATCTAAAGGGGAGGGAAACTCTTTTATATCCACTTGTAATTATCCATATTCTCCTTCCACCCTTCAATTTTGCTCCCAACACTTTGTTTCCATAGTCACTTTGTTTAGACAATTAAGGACACCATGGGCATTCATCTTGGTGAAAGATAGACTTCTGATAAGTCCCGAGATTATCTAGGAGGCTTCCCCAACCTTCATTCACTCCCCCCTATCTCCATCCACCTCTTCATGCCTTCAAGACACTATCTCCACCCTAAAAAGACTCTCGAAACCCCTCCTGTAGCAGTGCCTGTAGCTGACCTGTAGCACAATTTTCCTCCACCTAGTTTGCTCCCCACTTCAACCTTAGCTCAGTAAAGATGAATAATGACCCCAAATTGTGATTTGATAATCAAGAAAAGCTCATATGCCAATCCAACAACTTGTTTTCCTCACTACAAAATGGAGTAGAATTAGTGTTTTTCATTCACAAGCATGGTACAAGTTAGATTTCTGATTTTCAGCATATGCGAAGTAGATCAATGATAAATGAAAATAGGCTATTGATTTAATGAATTATGAAAGATAGAGTAGCTATATGTCTACAAATATATTATCTATTTCTCTTTCATGCAATGTTAATTAGCACCTACAAGTTGAACAAATGGAATTTTCATTTTCATAGTTAAGAATCTGTTTTCAATTGTGCTTTCACTATAGTTGAGTTGGAGGAATGGTCTTTGAACACCTTGATTTGATGTCATGACTGAGGGTGGCATGAGTAAAACCTAACCTACTTTACATATAATGCTTCCACCTCTAAGTTTGTACGAATCCTCAAGTTTATAATTTGAGTTGAGGAACCCTTAGGAGTTGTAACACTCTTGGTGCAATACCAGGGCTCACCCGTTTTTGGTACCATTGTCGAGGAGGTGTCTAAGTAGGTGTTGTTTATGCTTGAGCATTGTTTTTCTATTTTTCATCAGTCTTACTGCTTTGAAAAATTGAAAAATTGAAAAAATGTGTTATTTCATGCCTCATAGGAGTAGGAATAACCAAGGAAAATTATTACCAAAAACCCCCACACCCTCAAGCAGTCAAATTTCATTCTTATTCTATGACTGTGAACTTCCCTCTTTGACTACAGGGGAGTTAGAAGATCTTCTAGGTGAGAAACCTAAATTTTTTGAAGAAACTATTGGGGAAGAAGAAGAACCCATCTTAACTACACAAGCCATGGCTGAAAATTAGAACAATGAGGTCTTCCCTATTAGAAAAACCAATGGAGAAGCTAGAATGAAAAATATAAGCCATGTTTCCCTTCCACATTTCCATGACCGAACCTCTAAAGATCCTGACACCTTCATGTTTGAGTTTATTATTGTCTGTAGGACCTATGACTATGCCTCTGATGAGTAGAAACTGAATTTGTTTCCGTCTACTCTCAAAGATGCAGCCCTGCACTGGTTTATGAGTCTACCTAGAGGAAACATCACTACCTATGCCCAAATGCAAGCAAAATTTAATGATAAATACCGGGATTATTGTAGGTCCAAAGAAACAAAGAGGAAATCTTTAGGATGACCCTTGGACCTGATGAATATTTGAAGAACTATGAGGAAATGTTTCAACTCAATTATAGGAGGGCCAATTGTACCCTTGATGCTGAGTCACTTAGGCTAGTTATTCTCTGAGGGATTAGAGTAGATGTAATGGAAACCCACAACATGCTATTTGGAGGATATATCTATCAATTTCCTTATGATGACATCAAAACTCTATTCAAGAATTATTCTAGATCTGTTAGGAAGAAGGGTAGGTCTAGCCAAAACTTTGTTAATTCCTCTCCCTCCACAACATCCATCAAGCATGAAATAAGGAATATGTTGGAGTATTTCAAGAGTGAAATGTTGCACACCTTTTCCCTGCAAATGGATACTATGCAAATCAAAAGGAAGCAAGAGGAAGCATAAAGGGCACTAGCTATTTTCTGCCCTATATGTACTAAAAGACATCCTAGGAATGAATTCCCACTGGATGCTATAAAAGTTTTCCTAGCATGTGAAGATAATCATGCAATAGACAAATGTCCCTCTCTTCTAGGCCTAAAAGTTGTATACCAGGGAGGAGTAGAGAGTGGGTCAGAACAACTGTGTTTCATTAACCAAAGGAGGCCACCAAGACCTCAACCATATCAACAAGGCATGCAAGGTGCACATTATACTCACTACAATTCAAATCAGAATGCACCTTTTCAACCTTGGTACCCTTCCACCCATCCATCATGGTCCACACCTCCTCCTTGGCATTATGATCCTCCATACCCTTCTCAACATTTCAACCATCCTTTTCATCCATATCCACCCCAATCTTCCCAATTGGGCAACCCCTCACAAGGGTGGAGGCCTCAGACAAACCAACCGCCTGATTTACTGCCTCCATCCCAATCTCAACCATAGCTAACTCATCCTACTGCACCTAAGAAACCCAAAATCCCTACTCAGCCTAACCTGAACCCAAACAATAAGCAGGCACAACAGAGCTATGGTGGGGAAAAATCCTATCTTGCTTATGTTGTGGAAATCCATGAACTCAACCTTCAGCCTGGAAGGGTGATCCTAGATAATCACCCACCTTCTCCACCTGAAGAGCTTGAAGGAGAGAAGGAAGAGAGTGTCCCTCAAATCAATGCACCCCACAATTTTGAAAATTTGATCCACCCTAAAAAACACACCCCATAAGAGGTTGAAGTTCTTGGATAATTGTAGGATTTGTGTGTCTAGATACCCCTTTTCTAGGCCATTAAAGATGTTCCCATCTATAATAGGCTTATTAAAGAAAAATGTTTTAAAAGGCCCCAGAGAATAAGAAGTGATACCCCCACCATCAATGTTGTTGGACAACTATATTTTCTGATGCTTAGGAAGGTGATCTCCCCAAAATACCTAGACCCTGGTAGCCCAGTAGTGGATGTGCACATTGATGGCATTATTTTCCCGATACCTTAATTCATCTTGGGCTAAAATATATGTGATGACTAGGGAAACCATGCTGAAGCTTAATCTCCAAGGGGATTTGAGAAATACCACCATAGTGTTGTAGCTTGTAGACAAATACACAATAGTTCTTGAGGGAATTATTGAGGATGTCATGGTCTCCTTTCACTCTAGGGAGTAACCTACTAATTTCTTGGTCCTCCAACCCAAAACCAAGTTTAATGGCTATCCTATAATCTTAGGAAGACTTTGGTTCGCCACTACTGATGCCTACATTAGTTGTAGGGTTTGGAACATGACGATCAAGAATGGACATTTATCCAAACAACTTGTGTTTTATCCTCTTACTCAACCTTCTATTGAACATGATTTACTAGTATGGTTAGAGGATGGGGAAGAGGGTGAATTTTATCATATAAACCCCTACCCAAACTACACTCTAGATACTGTTATAGGAGGGAGACAACCTGATGAAGATGACCTTATTGACCATATCCTTCAAAATCAACCTCCCACTTCCATACCAATTGATGAGTTGATGAAAGAATTTGGGAGTAATCCTTGGACTGACTTGTACTCTGTTGACTCAAGTCTAGAAAATGTCAATATTGTAGAGATTGGCCCAACTAGAACTTTAAATATCAACACCTCTCTGTTGGCCAAATAGGAAGAACAATTGTGCAATGTATTGAGGCAACACGTGGATGCTTTTGCTTGGGCTTATAAGGAAATGAAGTTGTGCATCCCTCAGTTTGTACTCATAATATTTACATAAAAGAGGGATGCAAGCATGTGCACAAACCCTGGAGTAGGATGAATACAACTCTTAAGGACTTTGTGATGGAATAATTTCAAAGGCTATAGATGTAGGGTTCATATACCCCATTTATAATAGTGAGTGGGTGTCACATCTTATTTTAGTTCCCAAGAAGAATGGGAAGTGGAGAATCTATGTTGATTATTGGGAACTTAACAAGGCTACAAAGAAGGACCATTTTCCTTTCAACTTCATTGACCAATTCCTAGATGGTCTTGTAGGAAATAAATTCTTCTACTTCCCGAATGGATTTAGTGGATACAACCAAATCCAGATCAGCCCTGAAGACCAGGATAAGACCACATTTACATGTTGTCAGGGTACCTTTTCCTATATAGTTCTTCCATTCGGTCTATGCAATGCCCCTGCTACTTTTCAGAGGGTAGTTCTGAGTATTTTTCCTGAACTTGTTCATGACTCTATTGAGATATACATGGATGATTTCACTCCTTATGGATGTGGGATCCATGAATCCCTCTCCAATTTGTGAAAAGTCGTGAAGAAATGTATTGAAATGAATCTCTCATTGAGCCTTGAGAAAGGTGATTTTTTGACCAATGCAGGGACTATCCTTGGCCATTCTATATCCAAGGAGGGATTATAGGATGACCCGAACAATATTTACATCATCAAAAGGGTCCCTATCCCTCAAAAGCAAAGAGATGTTAGGATTTTCCTTGGATTAGATGGGTATTATAGAAGGTTCATTAAAGATTTTAGCAAACTGGATTCACCCTTGTTTGGTATGCTGGCTAAAGATTCAGATTTTTGTTGGACAAACAACTGTCAAGAAGCCTTTGAAATACTAAAAGAAAATCTGACCACTGCACCCATCCTTAGGGGTCCCAACTGGGCATTACCTTTCCATATACACACAGATGCCTCAAACAAAGTTGTAGGGGATGCCTTAGGACAAGTGGAAGATAAATTTCCTTATGTTATCTATTTCATTAGTAAGAATATGTCTAAAGATGAGTTGAATTATACTGTCACTAAAAAAGAACTCTTAGTTATAGTACATTATCTAAATAAGTTTATGCATTATATCATTGGTTATCAAACTTTGGTTCACACTGATCATGCAACCATTAAGTATTTAATGAATAAATTTGATGTCAATGCTAGGATAATTAGATGGTTGTTATTATTAAAAAAATTTGATTTGACTATTGTTGATAAACCAGGGAAGGAGAATGTGGTTGCAGATTTCTTGTCAAGACTAACTATGCCTTCAAGAAAGGAAGAAATGGTAGTTGGTCAAATTCGTGATGAACATCTCTTTTCCATATCGGTTCTTTCTCCTTGGTTTGCTGATATAACCAACTATTTGGTTGTTGGGAGGTTCCCTCCTAACCTATCCTCTAGGGAGAAAAGAAATATTATCAGGAAGAGCACCCCATTCACTTGGATTGGGGGAAACCTTTTCATATTTGGGTCACATAAGATCCTAAGAATATGTGTGAGGGAAGAATAGGTCTTTGGCATCCTCTCAGCATGCCATGGTGGGCCTTGTAGGGGCCAATTTGTTGCTAAGAGGACAACCTTCAAAGTTCTACAATTAGGTTATTATTTTCCCACTTTACATCAAGATGCAAGGAGATACACCACCAGGTATGATCAGTGTCAAAGTATGGGTAAGCCAACACCCAATGATGATATGCCCTTACAACCTTAAGTGACTCTAGATCCATTTGAAAAGTGGGGCATGGATTTCATTGGGCCTATTGATCTCCAGTTAGGATAGAAAAAGTATATCATTCTATGAATTGATTACTTGACCAAATCAGTTGAAACAAAAGAATTAAAAGAAACAACTAAGCAGAAGGTGGTTGAATTTCTGAGGGAGAATATCTTCTACAAATTTGGTTTTCCAAGGGAATTAATCATTGATCAAGGAGCACAATTTACATCAATTTTGATTGAAGACCTTATGAAGCAGCACCACATCAAGCATAGGATATCTACTACCTATCACCCTCAAGAAAATGGGCAAGTGGAAGTCACCAATGGAGCATTGAAGAACATTCTTGCAAAGGTTATTAGCAGCAACATAAAAGATTGGGCACACAGACTTGTGGAAGCTACTTGAGCCTACAACACCACTTGGAATACCACCACTGGATTCACTCCCTTTGAGTTGTTCTATAGGAAGAAGGCCCTATTTTCTATTGAATTGGAGTAAAACACCTTAAGGATGGTAGCTCAATCAGATTTCGATCTCACTTCAACACAACAAGAAATGCTACTCCAACTCAATGGTTTAGATGAATTCATAGTGCAAGCTCTTCTACACACCGAGGTAATCCAACTATAGAGGAATATTTGGCATGGCAAGCACATTAGAGAAATGAATTTACAAGAAGGAGATTGGGACCTATTGTGTGATTCTAGATTAAATTATTTCAATGGGAAGTTGATGACATGATGGCTGGGGCCCTATCTAGTAGATAAGTGTTAATACAATGGGTCTGTAAAATCAAATCCATTGATGAGGAAGGGATTCCCTTACTTTTCAATGGTAATAGGTTGAAATTGTACAAGAAACCTTTTCCAAAGGAAGAATTTGTTAGTTTAGTTAGCATAGAGTTAAATTTGATTGGGAGGCTCATATCCCTCAGTGCACCAAAACCTCTATGAAGCATTTAAGGACCACTCCTGAGTTGAAAACCTCTCCGAGGCAACCTAGGAGCAAAGAAAAAAGAAAATAAAAATAAATATCCTAGGTGAAAACCTCTTCTAAGGCACCTAGGGTAGGCTTGCAGGTTGAAAACCTCTACAGGGGCAACTTGCTTGTCTCAACACAAAAATAAAGAAGAGAAAAGAGAAGCACAAGGAGGGAGTTCTTACACCATTTCTGCTAACATCTTTCTTTTATGGGACTCCACAAAGTTGTCATAATTATGGCTATAGGTCATAGTCTACAAGTCTACCTCCATCCTTCCATTCAGACACGTCATATCCACACTCTCCACTCACATGCCCACCTCTCTCCATCATCCAATCAATAAGAGACTCCAATTTTACCTCCTCGGTTTGATGCTACAAGAGGTCTTGTAATGCTACAAGAGGAACCTATGAGGCTACAAGAGGTGGATCCAATGGAAAGAGAGACCAAAAGGCTATGATGTCTCTATGAAATGTTAAGGGGGATCCTCCAATTTGAACTCCATCACCCATCCACCCCATTTATAAGAAATTGCTAAAAATTTCCACTCTATCATGCATAAAAAAACACAAAAATCCCTATTTTCTATTCTTATAACACCTACACCACTTCCTCGTGAACCTAATCTAGTCGTCATGCATTTATTCACTTCCCCTCAACCCTGGAATGTAATATAGAGACTTGAAGAGAGGATTAAATGACTGCTACAAGAAGGAAACTCCTCTTGTAGGAGCCTGTGCAGTCACAACAAGGCTCCTTGCAATTCTTTTTTCTCACTCACAAAGAGAATCTTGGAGCCATATCTACAATAGAGAGGAGGCACATCATCCTTAGGAATGCACTCCACCAGCAACAACAACAAGCTTGGACATAAGGAAGGCACCTTCACACACAACAAAGTTGTCCATCATGGTATCGTTTATTTATAGAGACATGCACAGAAATAAGCAAAAGAAAGAAATCCCTCAGAGATCATCATGTTATGAGGCCCAGATCTAGCATGCAACCATCTCCAACAATTCAATCCATAGGCAGGCTCATGTATGATAACCCTCACCTCTTCTCTATTGTTGGGATGGGGTCCTTGGGGTCAGTTTTGTTAAGAGTTGGGCAAATCTTGTAATATCTTTTGTAATGAATGTAAAGTCTCCACGAAATGTGGAAGCAAAGCACGAAGCTAGTAGAAGTCATAGGGGATTTAGTCCCTTAGTTGGGTACGTGATAGAGCTGTTTTGAGACCCGCATGGTCCACAAACCATGGTATTGTAAAGAAAATGCAATAAATAGATGCATCATAGTGAATCTAAGTAGCAATTTAATACATAAGAATCATTGCAAGGGCAAGGTGCTAAGGCATGAAAGGTTTGTTTCCTGTACTTAGGCGAAAGGTGAAGGCTCCTGCAGCTGAGTGTGCGGAGACCTTGGTAATATGAAGGCTGAGTGCGTGGGCCCTTGCAACTGAGTGTGAAAGGAGAAGAAGTCTGTAATTAAACATTTATACTTAATAAAGACTGTTTTGGGCTTAAATTGATGCATCTGTGTCTTATCATTTACTTCTACAAAGTTCATGTATCTTCACTCTGTGATATGTTTTATATGAATTAATGCTTATTTACTACAAAAAATTGGTAGATCTGTAATATTTATGAATGATAAATACAATTAAATACCTTCGTGAAGATCTGGAAGTTGTTTAGATAGATTTGTAGTAGCTATCTGTTAGAAAGGATTAGAGCTAAGTGAAGGTAGATTTAAGCCATAGGAACTTTAGGAGACCATCACACAGGCCTCTGGATGTAGAATCCTAGTTCTAGCATCCCCCAATACGACTTCGGGTGAAACTGCAACCTATGCTATGCAGGTTGTTGCCGAAAGGGCCAGTAGTTAGGGTTTTATTGGTTGGGATAGTTAAATATGAACCTGGGTCATGCCCCATCAAGCCAACAAATGGTTTCGTTTGCAAGACCAGGATCAATCTAAGGAATGTGTGATGTTGAATAAGTGGCTTCCTACTAAGAAGGAGATCAAAAAGTGGATCGATCAGAAGTTGCACATGTTTGCAGCTCAAGAGAGTATAAATCTCTAGTTATCCAAGGAGTAATGGTTTGATAGATACCTGTACACAGACGAAATTAAATCCTTTTCCTATTTCTTCCCCTGCAAACTGCATGAGTGGTTGTCTCTATTAAAAGCTAGTTAGGGTACGTGGAGACTTGACAACCCTATTGTATGGACTCTAGAGTTGGTGAGGTGCCTAGAAGATTCAGAAAAAAACATTGCATGGGTCGTTTATCACTGGATTGATCACATATTAGGACGATTTGTCACTGAACTTGCGATTGATACAACCATCAACAATAGTGAAGCCAATTGCAAGTTTTTCAAGGGACTGCGAGGTAAGTACTTAAAATCTCTGAAAACCTAGATTAATATGTTGTTGTGTGAAAAAATGGTTATGCCATTACCTTGATGTTTGGAACTACATGAATGGGGAAACCTTTTAGAAGGAATGGGGAATCAGGGTCAGAATATGGTCTGTTGTAAGGGTCTTCTTCTATCAATGGCAAAGGGACTATTCTGAGTACACCATGAAGTGTGATATAGATGGTAAGTCAAGGTATCCCGAGGATACCTCATCCATCCACTCCACCTCCATTCCCACCTCTGCCACATACACCTACACCCTCGCCTCCACCTCCACCTCCACACCAACCATTAAACATGACGAGCATGATGAAGATTCCAATGTTTAAAGGGTTAGGGAGTGAAGACCCTAAATAATTATGGTTCGTTGCAGATGCTGTGTGGAAAACACAAAAGATTATTGATGATAATATAAAGAAAGTGTAGCTAGTCATAGTACTACAAGATAGGGCACTGACCTGGTATATCAAGTCCTATTAGGATAGACCTTGTGTGATGATGACAGAGACTCAACAGACATTGAACATTGAGTTCAAGAAGCCTAAGTCTTAAGTGTAGTTTGTAACAGAGTTTAAGGAAATAATATAAAAGGTAAATGATTTTGCGTGGGACTTTGATCATAGGTTAAAGTGCCTGATTCGACAGGCTAACATGTTGATCACATATTTTCAGCATAGGGACTGATACATCACTTCCCTCCTACCACATCTAAGATTACCATTATCACAACAGAATATAGGAACAAAAGTAGAGGCTATGGAGATCACAATGAGGTTAGAAGCCTCACCAGTACAGGATATGAACATTGGAGTACAATAGATTCAATCGCAGCTCACAGTCCTGCACATGGCACTGCAAAGCTTGAAAACAGGGAAGGAAGCTCAACCAGAGTTACGCGCTGAAGTCTAGTGTATAAAATGTAAATACAAGTTACATGATAAGGATCATTGCCTTGTTTATCTGAATTATTTTATTGGCAGAGGTCATGTTCCTTTGAAACCTAAGAATATTGCGGGGCCAAGCGCAAGAATACCATTATGGTGTGTTACCTGCCAAATAGTTGGAAAGCATGCAGCAGATAATTGTCACCTTTTGCAAAAGTTTGTACAGATGCTGCAACAATTGTTTTGTACCTTTTGTAAATCGGTTGGACATGATGAGCTAAGCTACTAAAGTTACAAACTGATGATGGAAAGGACCCCTACCTATCGAATGCAAGCAGAAAATCAGCCTCAGGATCAGGGTGCAAGTGCAACGTGAAGAGGATTTCAAGGTCGTGGAAGAGGAAGAGGAGGAGGGGTTGGTAGAGTTCATGGAAAATCATTTGTTACAACTGTGGTGAAGTAGGTCATTTCACGCACAACTGTCAAAACCCAACACATCCATATTGTCACTATTGTAGACAATTTGATCATGTGATAGACGATTGCCCAGTGCTGATAGTTAAGATGGAGGAGAAAAAGATGCAACAACCTACGCAGAACATCCAAATGATGAGGGTGGAGCTTCAGGAAGAAGATCATAATATTAATATCATAACGCACAGTGGTATGGCCATAGGAAAAGATAGGGGAAAGTAGTTAGAGACCGAAGGATGGGTGTGAAAGACTACTAAAAAGGAAGTTGGGTTTGACCTCAACCCAGCTAAAGAAAAATTTATGTAGGCCAAGAAGAATTTTTCTAAATATTTTACATCAGGGAATCAAGAGAAATTAGCTGGAAATAGTGAAGTGCAGGACATGGATCCCTTGCTACTAGCCACTTTTTTGAAAAATTGTATGAAGTTGTTGAGGGATAAGAAGGTAGTGGAAGGGCTCTAGGAGCTAATCGAAAATTGTACAAGAAAAATTAAGATTCCTTCAGAAAATGCACTATGAGGAAACTGGGTAAACATAATAAGCAAACAGGGTGCGAGATGAGGCTGATTGTGTAGATTGGGGAATATGAAATGGATCAAGTTATCTTAGATCCGGGATTTGATGAAAATGTACTACCAAAGTAGACATGGGAAAGGATGGGGAGACCTATGCTACAATGGTGTCCTATAGAACTATGCATGGCTAATCAGTAGAAGATCATTCCTATGGGGCGCTTGTATGGGATAACAATAGACATTGAAGGAGTAAGCGCTCTGGCTGACTTTGAAGTAATTGAAATAGTGGATGACAACAATACTTACCCTATGATACTAGGAATTGATTGGGCCTTTGACATGGATGCAATAATTAATTTGAAGAAGTGAATAATGACATTTGAGAAGAAGGCGTGTAGGTTTATTGTAGTGGATCCTGCTGAAGGAGCACAGTACACTGAACTAGTCTGTGACTATGTGGAGGAAGATGACTTAGATCAAATATACAAGATTACTGTTCGTGACGAAGATTGGATCAATCCCACTATAGATGAGCGGATCACGTGGGATAGAGACAACTCCTGTACCTCAGATTCAGATGAAGATCTTAAACAATGGTAGAATAGATTGCATGAAGTATCTAGGCTACGTTGCAGTATGGTGACAAAATTGTTGCAATGCATATCAATGGAGGTAAGGAATCTCTCGCATTATGATGGCTTAAATGATGTTAATTTATTTTTGGATGAGTTTGAAAGGGAAGTGCTCGAGGAACATCAATTCTAGGCACTTGATATGGCACTACAGACTATGCTTGCCCATTGGTGGGGTACACATAAGGATAACTTTGCTGATTGGAAGGAATACAAGCAGATGATGAAGCTACGGTTTGGTTATGCTAATACCCGATGACCAAAAAATATAGTGGAAAGTATGACCTGCACGAGCATTTGGCGAGGTGGACTAAAGCATGGGGTGAAGAGCCACAATAGGAATGGGTGCATATTTTTTGTCATACCCTAGATACTATTCCAATGAATTGGTATTTAGAAACAGAGCTACGCCATGGGATAGCTGAATGGGATATCTTGAGGGAAGGTTTATTATTAACCTTTAGGTTTGAGGATGGATTTGAGTGCATTGATGAAGTGCTCCAGGAAATTAAGGTTGCTATCTTTAGAATGCCTGCAGAGCCAATAGAATGGTTTCAACCGAACTGGAGTACCCAGTTGTACCATGTGCTACAATATGACTGCAGAAGAAGAAGAAGAAGAAGATCCACAAAAAATCAACATTCTGAAGACCGAAGGACAACACAAGGTTGAAGGTCCGAAAGCAATGAACCCTAATATATCAGAACCTTTGAAGACTAGGCAAGTAAAAATTGGGTCTGATGCACAGCCTAAGTTTGCAAAGATATGTGATTATTGGGCTGAGGATACAATTGATAAAGTGGTGGAGCTGCTGTACGAATACCAAGACTTGTTTCCTACCAAGTTCTCAGACCTAAAAGGAATAGTAAGGGATATAGTAGTAATGAAGATCACCTTAAAGCCTGATGTGAAGCTCGTAAAATTGAGACCTTACCGTCTAAATCCTAAGTATAAGGATAAGGTATGCAAAGAGATGGACAGAATGTTGGAAGCTGGAATCACAGAGCCAGTAGAAGAGTCTGATTGGGTAAGCCCTATCGTTGTTCAAGAGAAGAAGCAGCAGGGTGAAATCAAAATATGCGTAGACCTGAGAAACCTCAATGATGCATGTGTTCATGACCCATTTCCAACAAGATTTACAGATGAAGCTTTGGAGAATGTTGGAGGACATGAAGCTTATTCGTTCACTGATGGGTTCTCAAGGTACCATCAAATTAAGATCATGCAGGAGGATCACAACAAGACGACCTTTGTGACAGAGTGGGGATGCTTCCAGTACACAGTGATGCCATTCGAGCTAAAAAATGTTTTGTGATCTTTTCAAGGGTTGTAATTGCAACATTCAAAGAATTCATCCATAAATTCTTAGAAGTGTATTTTGATGACTAGACTATGTTTGGATTGGTAAAGTGCCACGTTGCAAGTCTGTGCCTTATGTTGGATACTTGTCGCAGATACCAAATTTCTCTAAACTTGAAGAAATGTATCTTTTACGTGCCTTATGGGATATTGCTAGGCCATGTGGTATGTAAGCAAGGATTAATGGTAGACCTTGTGAAGATAATAGTGATTGTCAATTTAGAAGCTCCAAAGAATGTAAAGTAGCTACGTGCAACGTTGGGCCACACCAGCTACTATAGAAAGTTTATCAAGGCTTATGCACAAATAATTGTGCCAATGGAGAAATTACTGAAGAAGGACGCGATTTTTTGTTGGGATGAAGAGTGTTAGTGCAGTCTAGATGTATTAAAGGAAAAGATGGTGATTGTGCCCATTTTGTTATTCCCAGACTAGAAGAAAGAATTTCATGTTCACATGGATGCCTCTTGTATTGCATTGGGTGTGGTATTGACCCAACGATACGAAGGTGAGATATATCACCCTATAGCCTTCATGAGCAACAAACTCTCAAAGGCGAGAAGAAATAACTATAGATCGCGAAGGATTGGAGATGGTCTACGTACTACAGAAGTTTTGACATTACCTGTTAGGCACACATTTCAAAATGTATACAGATCACTTTGCTCTCAAGTACCTGGTCAACAAGCCTGTGTTGGGGGGGGAGATTTGTAGGTGGTTATTGTTGTTTCAGGAATATGACTTTGAGGTGATTTTCAAGCCTAGACGATTGAATGCGGGTCCAGATCATCTATCCAAAATTGAGATAGGCAAAGAACCTACTAATTTGGAGGAAGGATTTCTAGATGTGCATCTCTTCACTGTATGCGTTGCAAATGATCATTTTATTGATATAATCTAGTTTTTGACTACTAGAATAGCCCTGGAAGGATACTCTACATAGCAGAAAAAGGAGTTGGTGGTCCACGCAACTAACTTTTCTGTGATTGTGGGACACTTATATAAGATGGGTAGTGATGAAATAATGTGCTGATATGTTCTAGAATTTTAACGACCGAGCATGGAGGAGTGGTGGGCGGACACTATGCAGGTAGAGCAACTGCGTAGAAGATTCTGCGTGCAAGATTATGGTAGGGCATGTAAGAGGATGGGAAAGCCATTGCAAAGGGAGGAATTGCCCTTAAATCCTCATATTTCATTATAGGTGTTTGACAAATGGGTGATTAACTTTGTGGTTCCCATACAACCACCAAGGAAAAAGATGGTCGTATGGTACATTATTACTACGACAAAGTATTTGACAAGATGGATAGAAGCACAACTGGTGAAGGACTATAGTGTTGCAACAGCCCCGAAGTTCCTATTTGAGTATGTCTTAACAAGGTTTTGGTGTCCTAAGATATTGATGAGTGATAGGGGTACGCACTTTCTAAATGAAACTATTGCCGCAATGCTCGAAGAATTTCAGGTTTATCATCAAAAGAGTATGCCTTATCATCCTCAAGAAAATGGTATAGTTGAAGCATTCAATAAAATTCTAAAAAAAGAATTCACGAAGGTCTACAACACGTAGAGGAACGATTGGGATGTGAGCATACCCGCGGTCCTATGGGCATATAGAACGACGTGTAAGAAGTTGACAAGACAAACCCTGTTCAGGTTGGTCTATGGGATAGAAGCTCTGATGCCCATTGAGTATATTATCTCGAGTTTGTGAATAACAACATTAACTGATATGGCAGATCGCGAGACTATGGAGGAATGCCTCACATGGTTGTTGGAATTAGAAGAAGACATGTTTCTCGACATATTAAGTTGCACACCTTCAAGGTGAATGATTTGGTATTACTTTATGATATCAAGTTAACAAAGTTCCCTAGGAAGTTTCAAATGCATTGGTTGGGACCCTATGTAGTCAAGGAAATTACAGATGGTGACGGAGTTTAGCTCGCGAAGCTGAATGGGGAATTATTTCTGGGAAGACTGGATCGAAGTCAACTGAAGTTATATTAAGGGTATCCTGCCATTATGCAATGACTACATGATGGTCGGAAAGTCTTAGTACTTCAGACAGCTACAAGGAAGTATTGGACTATAAACTACATTGCCCGAAGACTGGGAAAACGAAGTAAGGGGGCTGTGCGAGGGAAGCCAGAAGTGCGCCAGGAGGAGCTGCACCAAGAGAGATGCACCATGGAAGATGGTGCCATGCAGAATGATTCAAAAATAGCTGTTGGTTGCACTGTTGTTGATTCGATGGTGAAAATCCCATTAGGAAGAGCGGGTAGGTTACATTTATGGTGCTAGTCCAGTGCTTCGCTCGCTTGACAGAAGGAAAATAGCTTCAAATGCAGTTTAAGGAGTTGCAAAGGAAAAAGGCTGTCTTAAAGACTAGAAAATAGACATCGATAGAGGAAGCAAGCCCATCTTACTCTGTCAGTCCAAGAGAAGTTGAAGACACTCCAGCAAACACAAAGGATGATGTGCCTCACAATGGAAGGCCCAACTGCAGAAAATCTGGTAGAGGAAGTGCAGCAGGCTGTGGTGCAGGGTTCTGTTACATAGAGCTGTTGAAGGTGGAGTTGAGCGACCTTCACAACAAGATAGATGTGCCAATTGAGTGACTTGAGGGTGAGTCACCCAATTTGTGCTGTAGGCCTGTGGGGATGGGGTCCTTGGGGTCAATTTTGTTAAGAGTTGGAAAAATTTTGTAATATCTTTTCTAATGAATGTAAAGTCTCCATGAAATGTGGAAGCAGAGCGTGAAGCTAGTAGAAGTCAAAGGGGATTTACTCCCTTAGTTGGGTAGGTGATAGAGGTGTTTTCAGACCTACCCATGGTCCGCAGACCATGGTATTGTAAAGAAAATGCTATAAATAGATGAGTCATAGTGAGTCTAAGTAGAAATCTAATACAAAAGAATCATTGTAAGGGCAAGGTTCTAAGGAAGGAAAGGTTTGTTTCTTGTACTTAGGAGAAAGGGAATGGCTCCTATAGCTGAGTGTGCGGAGACCTTGGTAAGTCTGTAGGCTGAGTATGCAAGCCCCTACAACTGAGTGCGTAGGGAGAAGAAGTTTGTAATTAAAAATTTATACTTAATAAAGACTATTTTGGGCCGAAATTGTTAGGTCCCTATAATACTAGTGATTCCCCCGTTACTATTGTCATTGTATCCCTTGTTATTATTGTTGTGCCCTTATTGTCCCCATATTGTTATTATTGTGCCCCATAGAATCCCACTATTGTTATTTTTGTGCCTATATATTATTATTGTTAGGTCGGCTTGGTTATATTGTGTCCCCTTAGACTTCTATATATAGAAAGTAGGTTTTGTCATTTGAATCATCCAAGAATTATTCATTTGTGTAATGTAAAAAAGGTTTCCCATTTGAAGAGGCTGAATTCTAAGGCGTTGATCTATCTTTTTATCTTTTTGTGAGCTGGTTTCCTAACATTTGGTATCAGAGCTTTGGATTCTAGGGTTTCATTGCTCCAAATAGGTCACCATGGAATTTTCGTTATAACTTTTTTTCTGTGACGTTTTAGAAGTGAAAAAAAACCCCATTTGATATGAAATCATGTTGAACCTCGTGTACAAATTTTAGAGCTTGTCTTGCTATATTGTCGGAGATATGAGTTGAGGAAGTTAGAGTTTTTGCAAGCTCCAGAATTTAAGTTAAAACAAGTCATCATGGGATTTTCGAAATAACTATTTCGCTACGAATTTTCAGAAGCTAAAAAAAAAACCATTTGAGAAGAAATTGTTTTGAACCTTGGCTCCAAATTTTAGATCTTGTCTCGCTATATTTTCAAAGATATAGTCTGAGGAAGTTAGGGTTTTTGTAGACCCCCGAATTACATTCCAAATAGGTCACCGTGGGAAAATCATCATAACTGTCTCTCTGAGCATCAGATTGAAATTTCGTAAGAAGTTACAGAAAGAGGACGGACTGTAGTTTCTTGTATATATTTTTCAGATCCAAAGGTCAAAATAATGACACATGGAACTTCATACAAGTTCGCTCTTCTGAAAAGGTATATAATCAGGTCATCTTGGGAGATTGTGCATAAATCTTTCTTAGAGAATCCAATTTTGATCAGACTAGTGGCATTGGAAAGAGGACACAGAGGGCTACAACAGGTCGCAATTTCAGAACTGGAAGAGTTGAAATTACAAAAATACATCAGATTCAATATCAGGCTCCTACAAAGTGAAAAAAAAGTGTGTAGTTTTTTTTTTCAATTTTTGCATAAGCTTGGTTTGAAACATTAGTTTGAAGGAATTCAAAAGGCGTAGTGAAGCATTATTAGTAATTGATGCCTTGAAGAAATAAAATGGAAACACCTAGTAAGCAACTTAAAAGCTCTAGCATGACTCATGAAGAAGAGGAAGAAATGCAACATGATATATCAAAATTACAAGACCAAGTACAACAAATGTCACTCCAACAAAAAGTAACAGAAGCTAAGATGGATGATTTAAAGAAAGACGTAGAAGCCAAGATGGATGGTTTAAAGAAAGGCATAGAAGCTAAGATGAATGGCGTGGAAGCTAAGATGGATGGTTTAAAGAAAGACGTAGAAGCTAAGATGAATGGTGTGAAAGTTAAGATGGTTGGAAGCTAAGATGGATGGCGTGGAAACTAAAATGGACAATTTGAAGACAGATTTGAAGACAGACATGGAAGATTTGAAGACAGATTTGACAAAGTTTCTACAAGAAATGCTTACTAATGGCAAAAGGGTAGTAAAGGAAACTCATGATGAGAAAAAAATAAATGTTAATCATGATTTCATAGACTCTAACATTAGATCGAAGAACCACCATGTTCCAAAGATCGATATGAGGAAGTTTTATGGCAAGGATCCTGGAACATGGATACTACAGATGGAGCAATTTTTCGATCTCCATAATGTGCAAAACACACAAAAGGTATGCATTGCAACTTTATATTTGGAACCAAATCAGTTTGTATGGTATTGATGGCTTTGCTCTCGTAAACAAATTGTCACTTGGGCTATTTTTACGGATGAAATGATAGCATATTATGTGGATACAAAAAACAACACTTTTTTTAGCCAATTGATAAATCTAAAAAAAAAGGGTTCAATGATGGAGCACATTGAGGACTTCCAAAAATTAAATATAAGGGTAAAAGATATTCCAGAGGAGCATAGAATTGATATGTTCATAGGGAATTTAAAAAATAACATCCAACATGAGGTTTGCCTTTGGGAACTAGATTCATTGGAGAAGGCATTCAGGTTGGCAAGAAAAATGGAAAGCAAAATTATGGAAACAAGGAAGCCTACCACTCACAATCATAAAGATGGAAGTGTTGCTGCCCCTAGCCATCCACAACCTACAAGGTTGACACCACAACAATTGGAAGAAAAAAGAGAAAAAGGGCTTTGTTATAGTTGTGATAGAAAATACACTAAAGGTCATAAGTGTGCTATGAAGAAATTATTTTACATAGATTGTGAAGAGAAGGAAGAAAAGGAACAAGAAATGTCAAAAGAAGAGGATATACACCAGGAACAAACCCTAGAAAAAGAAGAAATGAATCCGACCATATCTTGTAATGCATTGGCTAGAATTACCACTCCTAAAACTATCAAGATAGAAGGGCATATCAAGAAGAAAAAGGTAATAGTGTTGATTGATTCGGGAAGTACACATAGTTTTATTCATTATAAGATAGCCAAAGAATTGAATTTCTTCCTATATCCAGCACCAGAGTGTCAAGTGATGGTTGCAAGTGGAGGAACCATAAATTGCTCAGGAAAGTGCCATAATATCAAGCTATCCATGGGAGAATATGTATTGAATAGCCCAATGCTTTCCATTCCAATGGGTGGTGCTGATGTTGTATTAGGAGTCCAATGGCTACAATCCTTGGGTACAATAGCTTTTAATTTTCAAGAACTTTTCATGAAATTCTCTTCAGAAGGAAAGGAAATTGAATTAAGGGGTATCGCAGGGAAACTAGGAAAGATAATCAGCTCTAATGGAATAAGAAAGCTGCTAAAGAAATAACAATGAGACATAATTGCACAATTATGTTCACTAGAGGTTCCCACATCAAAATCATCCATTTCTCCACATCTCCAAAATGTCTTGGATAATCATTCTAAGGTATTTGAGACTCCCAAAGACCTCCCACCTATTCGTGATCATGATCATGCTATAAATTTAATTCCAGGAAGTGTTCCTCCAAACATCAGGCCTTACAGATATCCCTATGTCTGAAAGAGTGAAATTGAACGTATGGTTGCAGAAATGCTAGAGGCTGGTATAAGTCGACCTAGTCAAAGTTCTTTCTCTGCTCCAGTAGTATTGGTTCACAATAAGGATGGATCATGGCGCATGTGTCCAGATTATAGGGAGCTAAACAAGCTCACTATTAAAGATAAATTTCCCATTCCTATCATTGATGAATTATTGGATGATTTGCATGGATCAATTTAGTTCACCAAGTTGGATCTTCATTCAGGATATCATCAAATCAGAATGAAGACTGAAGACATTCCAAAAATAGCATTTAGAATGCATGAGGGTCATTATGAATTTTTGGTCATGCCTTTTGGCCTTACTAATGCACCTTCTAAATTTCAAGGTTTGATGAATTCCATTTTCAAACCCTTCCTTAGAAAATTTGTGTTAGTATTTTTTGATGATATTCTAATATACATCAAGTCTTGGAAGGATCATGTCCAACATGTTGACATGGTGCTCAAACTATTGGAGGAGAAACAATTATATGCAAAAATGTCCAAATGTTTCTTTGGTGTACAAGAGGTGGAATATCTAGGTCATATTGTATCTCATGAAGGTGTTAAGGTAGACCCTAGTAAAATTAAAACCATTAAGGAATGGAAAATCCCCACATCCATAAAGAATCTACGAGGATTTCTAGGGTTGACAAGGTATTATCACAAGTTTTTTAAGAATTATGGGAGAATATCAGCACCTCTAACAACATTATTGAAGAAAGATGTGTTAGTTCCAGTCTTCGCAGCCTGTCACCAGGGATCAACATGAGCTCTTATTATGTCTGGTTTTGTTAGATGTTTTACACATGATGTTCAGTAAAAAAACATGTCACAAGTGTGTCCATCAGAAGAAGCTGAGAAAAATATTTCTAGCAGTATATCACACTCCCGTAACCGGCTCCCGGATTAGAAGATATGATTGAAATGAACGAGTGATTCTTGGTTATGCATGTTTTGAGGTCAGTTGCTGGACACAATGACAAGTTTAGTACAAAATCAGTTTCTGAAATAATGGTAAGGAATTTTTCAAAAGTTAAAGAGGTTTTTGTTCATCACATGCCAGATAACAAAAACCTCCTTCATTTTATGCATAGGTGCTACTATGTGGGAGATATATAGTGATATTTGGAGCTTACATTAAAGCAAAGCAAATTTTTCATATTTTTTACTGTTTTAGTCATTTTAGTGTGGGGCCATTTTACAACAGATGGAAAGTAATTTTACAAAACCCAAGGAGTTTTTTTTTAACCACGAGCCATATAACAAAAACCTCTTTTAGTTTATTCACAGCTGTCACGAATTGGGATATGTGACTAGATCTTGACAGCTCATTTTCACAGATTTAAATTTTTAATGATTTTCTGTTTTAGAGATGATTTTGTGGAATAGATTGCGAGCAACTAGAAACGAATTTCCAAAATTTGAGAGAGGTTTTCTCCAAAATGACCCTATCTACAAAAACCTCTTTCATTTTTGTGACAGGTGCTATGGTTTAGGAGATATGAGTTCATCTTCAACACCTATTGTCAGAAATTCGGCCCAAGTTTGATGTAACTGGTTCTATTTTGAAGAAAATGGTTGAGATGAATCCCTTAGTAGAAGGATGAGAAAATGTATATATTTTATGAATTTTATAGTGTATGGGTTGGAATTTGGCAGAGGTTGGACTTTTGAGAAAGCCTTGAGCTTCATTGTACACTCATATCAGCATTTTGGCTAAGGAATTGAGACTAGGGTTTGCAGCACTCTTTTGGATCCATATGGCAATTTGTCTTTGTACAATGTTTTATTTTGTAATTGTGAATTTTCTTATGTGCTATGTATGCCATTCTCTATCTTGTTTCTTTTTAACTAAACAAACAAGAGTGTAAATAGAATCCATTGAAATTGCGGTGCTCTACTTGAGGTTTGCTTTAGTTTCTTGATGTTTTCAACTGTTTGGAGAGGATCCATGACTTTCCTTGCCCTCTTAAGCTCCTCACCTGTCTAATCCTTCCATCTCATTCAAATTTAAGTGCCAAAAACAATCGCCTACCTTGCCCCATTGAGATCTCTGCAAGACTGAGCCTCAATCCCTGCACCAAAAATCTACCTTTCCATCTAAGCCAACAACAACATCATTTCATTCAATCAAACTTTTTCACATATATACCTAGCCTAAGATTAGTATTTCTATCAGTCATCTCAAGCCCTCATCGATCATAATTTTATGAGATTGACCCGGAGAGAGCCCTCTCCCGACCTAGTAGGGCTAGCTACCAGGTTAAGTGTGGTTTCATGTTGTCCCTGGATCCTACCTTCCTCAACCTAAGGTAAATCTAGGCACTAACAAGATGCATTCTCATGGACTCCAGAAGCAATGAAGGCCTTTGAACATCTTAAAGAGGCAATGTGCCAAGCACCAGTCTTAGCTACACTGGACTTCACAAAACATTTATTGTGGAATGTGATGCCTCACAAAATGGAATTGGTGTTGTTTTAATGCAAGAACAAATACCCATTGATTTCGAAAGTCGTCCAATCAAAGGAAAGTATTTACAAAAAGCTATTTATGAGAAGGAAATTCTGGCAATACTACATGCACTTAAGAAATGACGACCCTACCTAATGGGAAGACACTTCAAGGTGAAAACAGATCATGATAGTCTTAAATACTTTTTGGAACAAATATTATCTTCAGAAGAGCAACAAAAATGGGTCACAAAAATGTTGGGCTATGACTTTGAAATCATCTACAAAAAAGGGAAGCAAAATGTTGTGGCAGATGCACTCTCAAGAAAGGATGAGGATGTGGAAGCATTTCTTTGCGCCATTTCTATTATCCAACCAGATTGGATAAACAAAGCAAGGGATGAATGGAAGAATGACGAGGAAGTGTGGGCACTCATTCAAAAGATACAACAAGATCCCAGTACATTTGATACATTTAGTTTGAAAAATGATTCGTTGTGATACAAGGATCGGTTATACCTATGTAAGAATTCCCAACTCAAAAAAAATATTCTTAGGGAATTGCACGCCTCTCCCTTAGGAGGGAACTCAGGATTTCTAAAAACCTACCACAGGGTTAAGAATGATTTTTTTGGGGATGGCCTTAAATCGGATATTCAAAATTTTGTGGCAGAATGTTTGGTTTGCCAACAAAATAAAGTTGAAACAATTAAGACCCCAGGACTATTACAACCCTTATCCATTCCAAGCCAACGTTGGGAGGAGGTTTCAATGGACTTTATCACAGGTTTACCCAAGTCCGAAGGAAAGAGTGTTATCATGATGGTAGTTGATAGAGTTAACAAGTATGCACACTTTTGTGCATTATCTCATCCATTTAAAGCGAGTACAGTTTCCACTGCATTTATGGAAACAATTCAAAAGCTACATGGAAACCAAAAGATTATTGTAAGCGACAGAGATCCCATTTTCGCTAGAAATTTTTGGACAGAATTATTTTCTTGTCTTGGGACTCAGTTAGCTCATAGCTCATCTTATCATCCTCAATCCAATGGGCAAACTGAGATAGTAAACAAATGTTTATAAGGATATCTTCATTGCTTTGTATTTGATAAACAAACACAATGGGTCAAATGGTTGCCTCTGGCGGAATGGTGGTATAACACTTCCTTCCATACTGCAACAAAAATGACCTCATTTATGGCACTTTATGGATATCATCCACCATCCATCACATCATATTTAAGAGAAAATTCTAAGGTTCAAGCAATGGAAGATCACATCGAGCATCAGCAACAAGTTCTCCAATTCTTAAAGGATAACCTTACCTTGGTGCAGAATAGAATGAAACAGCAGGCATATCAACATCGCAGTGAAAGAAGTTTTGATGTAGGTGATTGAGTATTCCTAGGCTACAACCATATAAACAAATGTACCTCAAACAAGCTAATAAGGATAATAAATTATCACCAAAGTATTATGGTCCGTACAAGGTGTTGCAAAAGATATGTGTTATGGCATACAAATTGGAACTTCCTGTAGCTTCCGGAGTGCACCTAGTTTTCCATGTTTCATGCTTAAAGAAGGTTATAGGTGACAAGATTCCAGTTCAAACAATATTGCCAGAACTTGATGAGGAAGGAAAAATCATATTGGAACCTAAAGCAGTCAAAGAAACAAGAACTCGACAGCTACGAAATCGATCAATTTCAGAGTATCTCATCAAGTGGAAGAACTTACCCGTTGAAGATTCCACATGGGAGGATGAGAATTTTATATAGAAGCATCCAGAACTACTCAAGCATTGAGGAAAACACTTTTTTGAAGGAGAGGGGCATGTTAGGTCCCTATAATACTAGTGATTCCCCCATTACTATTGTCATTGTATCCCTTATTGTTATTGTTGTGCCCCTATTGTCCCCATATTGTTATTATTGTGCCCCATAGAATCCCACTATTGTTACTTTTGTGCCTTTATATTATTATTGTTAGGTCGGCTTGGTTATATTGTGTCCCCTCAAACTCCTATGTATAGAAAGGAGGTTTTGTCATTTGAATCATCCAAGAATTGTTCATTTGTGTAATGTAAAGGAGGTTGCCCCCTTGAAGAGGTTGAATTCTAAGGCATTGATCTATCTTTTTATCTTTTTGTGAGCTGGTTTCCAAACAGAAATTGATGCATCTGTGTCTTATCATTTACTTCTGTAAATTTCATGTATCTTCACTTTGTGATATGTTTTATATGAATTAATGCTTATTTATTGTGAGAAAATGGTAGATTTATAATACTTATGTACGATAAATACAATTAAATACCTTTGCGAAGATCTAGAAGTCATTTAGATAGATTTGCAGTAGTTATCTATTCTAAAGGATTATAGTTGCGTGAAGGTAGACCTAAGCCATAAGAACTTGAAGAGACTATCACACAGGCATCTGTATGCAGAAACTTGGTTCTAGCATCCCCCAATACTTCTTCGGGTGAGACTGCAGCCTGTGCTATGCAGGTTGTTGCCAAAATGGCTAGCATTTAGGGTTTTGTTGGCTGGCGCAATTAAAGTTGAACTTGGGTCAGGCCCCATCAAGCCAACACCTATGCATAAGATGATAAAATAAGTCAATGGTCGAGAAAAGAGTTTTAATAGGTTGGAGGTGGCTATTGAGCTTGGCCACCCTTGGTTAGTAAACTTAAGTTTGTGTTAGTCACCCATGAAACATAGATATGTCAACTCAAAGTGAGGTGGTGCTCACGAGGAGTTGGGTGATAATCATGAGGAGAGGGGAAATGATTGCAAGGAGTGGGGACAACAGTTCAAAAAAGGAAACTCATGTTTATGACATGTCACCAAAGCACTCCAAGCCTTTACCACAAAGGAATATTATGTATGAGGACCGACTTCATTTGCACCATCACTCCTTTCCAAAAAAGAAGTTAGAGGAAGGACAAGCTATTGCTATCAGACCACCTAGGGTGCCACCGAGAAGTTTCGAACCCTGTCTGTAGGTGTTGTAGGAGGAAGCTACAGGAAAGTATGAAATGCTACAAGAGGTCCAAGAAGGAGCTATAGGAGGAATTGAAGGGTGAAAGGGAGCCACAGTGACCTGAAATTGTCTCCAAACCCTCATGCACATACAAAGTTATTTTGAAAAGAAGTAATTGACATCCTCCTTCCTTATTTTCCATCCACTTGCAAGATAAGTGTGCCTAAAATTAATAGTCTGTAATAGAAAATTGAGCAGTAGGAGGTCTTTTTGGAAATTGTTGTTGACAGAAACAGAGAAAAAGAGTTTGTTTGATATCCGTTCTTGCATTCTTCTACCTCACTGATAACAAGGAGTTTAACATTGTTCCCACAAATGATATTTCTCTAAAATAATTGAATTCCATACCTAAGTAACACCAAGGAGGGGTAGTAGAAGAAATGCGGGGAGGATTTAATATAAGAGAATGCACAGACACCAAGAGGATTCACCAACACCCTCCTATAGTGAACATCTTCAGATGACATAAATGGTTGGGCTTCTTTGAACTGCTAAAAGGATATGATGATGATATCACTCATGAATTTTCCATGGCACTGCATCCTCACGGGGAAGATAGCGCCAAAATTGTTGATAGAGGATTGCCCATCTCCTTAAGTCCTGAAACCATAAGTAGAGTGACGAATTTACCTTTGGGGGTTTGATGGAGCACGAAGGAGAAGGAAATAAGTGTTACAAGAAGAACTTGTTCATTAAGAGAGAGAAGCCCATGGAAAAAAAGAATGGAGTAAGAAGAGAAATCCTACCATACCCTTGGGATGAGGTGGCTTATCACATCATCAAATATTTATATTGTGAAGGGAGATTGAGTGTGGTATATGCCTATCATTTTAGGTTACTTCATGAGTTAATGTTCAAAGAAAAATTTCCTCTCCCTCAAAGACTTAATGTTCCCAATTTCCTCCTACACTCAATCATTGAAATGACCCAGAAGTTGAGGGAAGGAAAGCATAGACACATAGCCCACCATGGCCTCATCAAGTTAATTGTGATGAATTATTTGAGCCACTTACGAGAATCTTGTCCTCTCAATTGATTTTATGGATATGTACAAGGATATCTTCATTGAAACCCAAGCCATCACACCTGGAGCAACACCACCCTCTAGTACTAGAGGCAGGGGAGGACAAACAAGAAAAGAAGGTAGAAAATCTGTGATAGGTTAACCCGATAATGCAATATAAATCAAAGCAGAATACTATAACCTACTTCTACTATCAATTTGCGGAAGCTTAAAGATTGATTTGAACAATATAACTAGAAGAAGAAGAATCAATGGCACAATACACATGAAAATACTGTGGGGAAGTCTCAGATAAAAACCCCACACTATTGTATTATAATACATGGTGGAAATACATATGAATTATACAAAGTCTTAGCTCTCATAGCTAGCCAGCTCTCAGTACAATCTTCACAGATGCTCACAGGCAATCTTGGCTTCTCTCCACCCTTCCTCTCTTCCCTCCAAGCTCCTATTTCATTGCGCTATTCCTTGTGGATGATTAGCCTATTACCAAGTGGAAAAACCAACCTTCAAAACTACACAATCCTCATGGATGAATCCTTGACTACATGCATGCGTTTTCCCCATGAGAAAACACATGCAACTGATAGTAAACTATCCCTGAACATTAATCTCAACTGGGTCTTTCTCAGAATAGACATGCATGAGTTTCTAATGAGGGAATCTTCAATTAACTGGAGTAGCACTAGTTGAGTGCATTAATGCCTCAATTGACTGCTAACTCACTATTAGTTCCTCAAAAAGTTTGGAACTAATTTAACTGGAATTAACTCAGTAAATTGAGTTAACTAATTACAACTCAAATATAACTCAATCTTATCTCCTTAATTTAAGGGATAACTCTTGCATGACTTCAGAAAGACTTCTAACTTGAATTTCTCCAACTAATTAATTTAAAATAAATCAATTAACTATTTCCAAGTAGCTGTTAAGACTAAATTAGATTTTAATTCACAATTTAATTCAAGGAAAAATTAAATTGGAATATTCTTGTTGCCATATTTCAACACTGCCTCTCAACAAGAAAGGGATTATCTGCCACCTTGATCTTATCTCTATGGAACTCGAATTTACACTTTGACAATGCCTTTGTCAAAATGTCAGCATCTTTCTCCTTTGTCAAAATATACTACAGCAACATGATCCTCCTTGCTACACAGTCCCTGAGATGATGATACCGAATGTCAATGTGCTTGGACCTATCATGAAATACTAGGTTCTTAGAGAGTTTGATACAACTCTGATTATCACAATAGATCATAGTTGGATCCATCCTCTGATCAAACAAGCCAACTAGGATTTTCCGCATCTAGATGGCCTCACATGTTGCCTGACTTGTAGCCATGTATTCTGCCTCTGTCGAGCTGAGTGCAACCGACCTCTGTTTCCTGTTTCACCAAGAAACTACCGTTGACCCAAGGTTGAAAATCCCTCCTGATGTGCTCTCTCGATCTGATAGACTTCCTTCCCAATCTGCATCAGTGAAGCCTTGTAGCTTCACTCCCTTTGTCCATCTATACCATAATACATACTGAGATGTGCCTCTGAGGTATCTCAATACATGCTTTTCCTTGTAAAGCCAACGAGAACTCACAACTAAATTGTTCTCTGGTCTCAGAACCACTTCCCAAACACTGTTACGAAGTATGGAGTCATACTCCTCCACCATAGCATCAACCCAAATCAACTGCCGCACTTCTTCCTCAAAGGAAGATGGCTTGGTCTCAACACATTCCCCAGCAAGAGCCATGTATCTAGTGTACCTCTCAGGTGACCTCCTCTATCTGCTCTGAGAAGATGGTGCTCCCACATTCTCTCTCTCATCCTCCAACAATCTGTTAGCTTCTCTTGTGTGCTTCTGTCCATCTCTAGAAGACTCTGCCTAAGTGGATGTCTCCACTCTTGGAATCTCTACATGTGGCTGCTTCGCATCAGTCTGAGGCTCCTCCTGCTTAGGAACCAACAGTTCCTCCATAGCCTGTAGTTGAAGCTCCCTCTCAAGGGAAACTCGCATGGCTTTTTGCTCATCAAACTTGAGATCTCTGCGAACCACTATCCTCCGACTGGTAGGCAAGTACACCTAATAGTTGTGAGGTGTATTAGTGTACCCCACAAATATCCCCAACTCTGATATCGGCTCAAGCTTCTTCCATGCATCATTTGTCACATGGCAATATATCGATGAGCTAAAGATCCTGAAGTGACCCACATCTAGTCTCTTACCAGAGAAATCTTCATCTGCTGTCTTCATCCCAGGTATGCGATGTAGACTTCTATTCTGAAAATAGACCGTTGTGTCACATGCCTTAGCCCACAAGTGAAGTGGTAGGCCTTGGTCATGCAGCATTGCCCGTGCTGCCCCTACAATAGTTCTGTTCTTCTTCTCGGCCACCCCATTCTGCTATACGTTATGAGGTGCCATCAATTGTTGTTTAATTCCTTCTGCTACACATAAGTCCTTAAACTCTTGAGAGACATATTATCCACCATTGTCACTTCTCAAGGCCTTGATCTTCTTCCATGACTCTTTCTCGACCAAAGATTTGAACTCACAAAACTTTGTGAAAGTTTGGTCCTTCTTCTGCATGAAATAAATCCAACATTTACGAGAATAGTCATTAATTAAAATCACATAATACCTTTGCTTCACTGTGGATGTTGTTGAGAATGGTCCACACAAATCAGTATGAACTTTCTCTAAGATAGCCTCTGCTCGATTGTCTCAATCATGAAAGGAAGACTTGGTGTAATTTCCCAAGGTACAACTTTTCATGCGTCAACTTGTTCAAGTTTACCTTTGGGAAGTCTTGTAGATATCTGCTACATTATATTCAAAGCCCCATGATGCAATTGGCCCAACCACCTATGCCACAACTCGCCAATGTCTTGGCTTTGCACCAATTCTGCTTTCGTACTCAATGCTGCACAATCATCTACCTCTTGTTTATAGAGATTCTTCACCCGAATCCCTATCCTCTTGGTCTAACCCATGGCTATGTGTCTTAGGAACACCTTTCCTTTACTGAAGATAACATCGTAGCCTTTGTCTTCCAACATCATGATCGATACCAAGTTCTTGTTCAGTCCAGGCACATACATCACATCTGTTAAGGTGAGAGGAGCTCCATGCTCTCTTTGAAAAGAAACCATGCCTACTCCTGAAACACTATACCTTCCGTCGTCACCCATATCTATGCGTATCTTGAGGTCTTTCTCCTCCAAGGCACTGATTAAATTTTTATCACCAGTCATGTGGAATGAGACTCCACTATCAAGATACCAGACACAACCCATCATTGATGACACCATACATGCGATGAGGGTAAAGTCCATTTCGAACTGAGAGGCTAATGCCTCACCTTCCGATCCTTCTGAGGATCCCTTCTTGGACTTCTTTGATGGGAAATTAGTCGCATAATGTCCCATCTTGCGATAATTAAAGCATCTTACTTTAGGCATGTCACCCTTCTTCCCTCCATGAGAAGAATTCGATTTGAAATGGGAAGCCTTCCCCTTCCCTTTCCTTGCCTTACTTGCTAAGGCCATATTTTCTTCATCATCATTCTTGGATGAAGAACCATCTTGTGTGCTCCTCCTGATCTCCTCTTGCATAAGATCTAACCATATTCATTCCTAATTCAACAGTTTCTCCCTTCCATTCACAAAGTCCTGGTATCTATTCCAACTCTTTGGAAGGCCAAGGAGAGTGAGGCTCACCATATCATCATCGGTAGTAGTTATTCCCACACTACCAAGTTCATATTTGTAGGTGGTGAGCCTGTTCAGATATGTGGAAATAGTATCACCCTTCTCCATCTTGATTCTTTGAAGCTTATCCTTGAGCGCCAATTTCCTCTGGTCGCTACTGTTCTGGTACAGGTCCTTCAATGTCTTCCACATTGAAAATGGAGTATGCTTCCCATGGAGACTCGAGACAATATGGTATCAAAATCCCTCAAGGATGATCTGTCTCACCTTCGCCACACACTTCTTCCACTCAGCCAACTCTTGTGCATTAATTGAAGCTGGCTTTGGGATTTCTTGATCAATGAATTCCGTCAAGCCATTGTCTTCTAATACAACCTCCATTCTATCTTTCCATGCTATGTAATCCGAGCTACCTTCCAAGGCATACTCGAGTCTCAAGCCATAGAATGCCATTGGCCAACCTTGAAGTATGATATGAATTTGATTTGCACCTATAACCCCTGTTAACACTTGAATCTGCCTCAGACTGAGTGTTATAGACATTTTTGGGCCCTACAACCCCAAGCATGAAATGTCCATAAACCAAGGGCTCCTAAGTCCCTAAAAGTTTTGTTATAACCCCTAAAGGAACAAGGTCAACAGATTACAGCTTCTCCCAAAAGATCTCCATGAAAAACTGCTCAGAATTGGTCAAAACAGGATAATTTCAGCTGCTCCACTGGCCAAGTGCGTTGCATCTCACCTAAATACACTGTGTGGGTGTGTTGCATTTCAAAAAGCCCTTCTATGGGGTGCGATGGGCAAGAAATGACAAATGGCAGTGTCATTCTGCGAGGTGGAGAGGCAATGGAAGCTTCCAGAAACTTCTCCTGTGACACTTGCCTCACTGATTTCGACCAAGGATGAGTAAGAGATCATCAATCTCCAAGTGGAAGCAAGAACTATTAGAGGGAAGACACTAATCAAATCATGAGCTGACTCATCTCCATTACAGATATCTATATATGGATCCCTCACCCCAGAAATCCAGAGGCTGGAATTTTGCATATTGTAAGGAATTGTTGTTGGTTTCTTGAGACAAACATCAGAATGTAGGGTGATCTAAGCTTTGTTTGAGGTGAAGAGGGGCTTCTTTGCTGGGAGGTTGATGCTGGGTTAGAACAACTAGTTGTAACTCCTCTTGGCTCTTTCTTGTTTATCAATAAAAGCTATTCAAGTTTTCCTCCATGCTCTTGTGTCATTGATGTTTGCTACATTTGTATGGTAAATTTACATCTGATCCTAAATTGTTTATGATTATAGATCCATGTCTTTGTATAGTGCTATGCTACTGTGATCTTACAGGTACTTTGTGAGGCTGGGCGTGCAAGGGAGCAGGTAGCTAAAGACTATCAAAGAAGAGAGGAATCAAATCAGGAGATTAGCGCAAGATAGAGGTTGGTCTTTCTATTCCTCTCTATCTATAATTCATAAAGGAAGAACGAAAGTAGCTTTTCTCTGTTTGTTTCTAAGGTAGCTGTCACACCTTAGTGGGATAGAGCAGTTCTATATAGACACTTTTCCCTATAACAAAATGGCGACTCCGCTGGGGACGAATTAGTTTGTTTGTTTATCATTCTTTGTTGTCTGTTTCATAAACTTACAAGTAGCATTTGAACTGCATTTGCCATAACAAATGCAAAGTAGATAAATGCTACTTCAATCCATCTGCTGGATCTGTTTATGATTTAAACAACTGATTCACAAACTATCTGATTGCCCTTGTGATAGCTCTTTGATCCTCCTTAGATCTACCCCTCATTGTTGCATTACTGATTGCTTTTTGCTTGGCCAAAACCCAAGAACTGAACTGCAAACTGTGACCCGGAACCCAAACAGAGTCTCGTTTCTGACCCAGCACAGGTACTGTTCAGAGAATCTGAACTTCAGTGCACTTCCCGAGTGGACAAGGTGCGCTGCATTTCAAATTCTCTGTGTTACAGGTGCGCTGATCAGACTAAGCTCTGTGCAGTTTTGGTTTCTGTGATTCATTCTTTCCAGTTCTATTCCTGAATTTTGCTGCATGTGATCAGTAAATGTCTATTTGAAACCCCTTTTCCTTGTTGTTATTCCGCCTCCTTTGTACAAAAGAACTGTAGATGCTTTTGTGTGTTTGTTGAGTCATTTACAGTTCTCCTTTGCAAAAGTAGCATAATCGTATTGTCGTCCTTTGATTTGAAACTGTCGCAAGTGTCGATTTCAATCGTAGGAAAGAGTTTGATTGCTGTTGATGGTCGATTATCCTGCTACTATTGTTTTTGGTCTGAATTTGTAATTTTCTAGTGTCAAGAGCAAGTATTAATTTCAAAATCGTAAGGTGTTGTGATCTTCTCCATTTTTGATTTCGAAAAGAAACTTGTTGATATTTTTCGCTTGAAAAGAAATTCAGATTTGTGCATCAACTTTCTTTTTAGCATTCATAAACTAAGAAATTTGAAAACAAATACATGCATGTGCATTTGCATATAGACAGTCTGATTGGCTTGATTTAGGGAAGTGCATTTAGAGTGTGCTCTTTGCTCTTTGTGAAAAGATTCTGTCTTTCTTTTCCTTAGTAGCTAGGATTTTCATTGCAAAAAGAGGATAAAAAGTTTGTTTATCATCTTAGATTGCATTTTAGGAATTACATCTACATCTCGCGATGAACCTGAAAGGAAAACTTCATAAACAAGATCAACTTAAAATAAATTCAATGAATCTAACAACGCTTTGGAACTTAACGCACAAAATTTAGAAGTCTAGGCTAGAGACGTATTCCGGCGTCGTAAAGCTTGGTAACTGTTGTTCTCACTGATGGTTGGGTGATTCCTCCACTTTGAGACGATAAGTGCCAGTACGAACTTGTGCTCCCACGTACCGTCGAGTATATTTTGGGAGACCCCAATAGGCTTAATCTTTTATCCATAGGAAGTCGTGTCTGCCGCCCTATCGATCGCAATGCACTGAACACAACATTCGGGAAGATTAACTGCTGTACAGTAAAAAGTATTCTGCAGTTTTGCGATTGGTTTGGTAATCCCTCTACCTAGATTTCGAGAGCAATCCCTTTCATTCCTTTTCAGACTCCTTAACAAAAAAGGTCCATCTGAGCACTTGTCACTTCAGGCTCATTAAAAATCGAAGGAGACTAGAGTCATCTTTTGTTTTTTCTCGACTCTTAAAAATTGAAAAAACAAGTTGTGTCAAAGCGTCTAAAATTCATTTAATTCAGAAACATACTTCCCCTTTATTTTAGTTGGTCGAGTAATCCGCAATCGTGGAAGAAAGTCAATTGAAACCCCGTCGTTCGCGGAGGCTTACGAGTCAACCGTCTTTGTCTCTGGAATCGAAGATAGTACAGACAAAGTGAACTCATTTAACCGGTTCCAAATCTCCTGTTAAAGTTAGAACAAGTGTTCCAACAACATCAGAGACTCCGGTTACTCCAAACATTTATGGAATCCCTGCCTCTATAGAAGAAGTTCAGCAGCCACAGAAGGACAGTAGTACTGATCCTAGTTTGAGAGTAAACACTTGTGTTACCGAACCAGTTCCATTTACAACCGGTTCGGAGAGTCTTGCTCCTCAAACATCTGTCGCTGCCAATTCCATACCTTCTTCGGCACCAGAAATATACTACGGACCTGACGGTCTCCCCCTTCCACCTGGTCTGATTTCCATAGAAGAGATTGTGGAAGATCCTCCAACTACTACTCCATCGCAATTTGGAGTCGGGATCACTCTATATCCTTCTTCATCAGAAGTTAGTCTACCGCCAGCAGAAGCTCCTGTAGAATCGATAGGTAATCTTTTGGATAGACTAGAAATGTCTGAACAACCGTCAACATCTAAGACTGTGTCATCTGACACAGCGACGGCAGAACTCCCTGCTATCAATCCAAAAATGTTTGCTGGTATACCATCTGTCCCAACTAGCTCTCAACCACTAGAAGGAGCCCACTCAGGGGCCGTTTCGACAGTATGGTTTGTTCCTGTTTATTCAGCCGGAATTATATCCGGAAACTCTTATGTTGAGTCTCAACAAATTGCTCCATTTGGAGGTCAATTTGGGAAGTTCGACCCTCAAGGGCAAACCATTCCCTTGAGTTCTGGATTACCACCGTATGGCGGGCAGTATACCCTTTCATTATCCCCTCTGGGAGGATATCCATAAGGGAGTTCACAACAACATTCGGGTTATACTGGAATTACCTCAAGCGGTTGGGTACCAATACTACCTCAACAACCAAGAGTTGTATACTCGATGCAACAATGCTTACCTATGTCAAATATACCAACTACGCTAGCTATTGTGACAGTGTCACAAGTTCAAGCGCTGCCTGTTGTATGCCAACCTCAGGTTTCTCAGGTTGTAATGCAACAGCCCCTTGACCCTGCAACTCAACCACAATCGCCGACTGGTGGAATGACACAGGTTCAGACGGGTACAATTACCCCTCATCTTGGTCAAACTGTTAGTATTGGACAACAGCACATGGCTTCACAACCATGGCTAGTACAATACCAACAACTGCAATTCCAACAAGTATACCAAGGTTCTGAGCAACAAATCTTTGCAAATAGTAGACAGCCGTATATTCAAAACGGTCAAAATCAACCATTTTACAATGGTCATGCCCACCAACCTTACCAAAGTTACCAGCATCAAATGCATTATGCCGGTATGCAAAGACCAACTGCTCAGGCAATCCCATCTTATCCAGGGTATGCTTCACCTAACCTGAATCAACAGTTACCCTTTGTGGGGACTTTAGAGTTACCTGATTTAAATCGGTTAACAAACAATCCAATCGCTTACGCCCCTTGGTGGTCGGCGATTCCGCATAAGCTTCCATCAGATATTCTTAAATTTAATGGAAATCCGGGTGAAGATCCATCGGATCATGTGATGACCTTTCATCTGTGGTGTTCATCAAACACCCTAAATGATGATTCGATAAGGCTTCGCCGTTTTCAGAGGACGTTAATTGGTCCAGCGGCAAAATGGTACATCGAATTGCCTAGAGCTTTATTCGACAACTTCAGTACCTTAGCCACAACCTTTTTAACCCATTTTCAATTACCTATAAGGTACGAAACGGGAACGGAACTCCTTACCAACTTCAAACAGACAACGGCCACTCACATATCTGATCATATACATGAGTGGCGACGTCGTCGTAGAATGGTAAAAATGTATGTTCCCGATCAGCTCCTAGCTGAATGGTTTATAAAGTCATTACTACCTTCCATCACGGAAGATGTGGCAAAGGGGGGAGTCGTAACAGAAGAGCAAGTTATCGCTCGTGCGCAATATTTGGACTTGATTTACACTCAGTCTGGCACGCTCTACGATAAAATACCTGATGCCCCTAGATCGGAATTCTTGTTCCTCCTCCTCCTAAATCAAACATTGACTCTCATGCTGGCGATGGCATGATTGACACAACAGACACGAAATCGACAGAGGCTACATCTAAAAAAGCCCGTAAGATTTCAGGTCAAAATGCAAAATATGAGCTTCTTGCCTCGGAAGTAAATGCCTTATCGACAGATAAAGGCAAACAAACCAAACAACCAGGGGGCAAGAAGAAAGGCAAAGGGAATAAGAAGAAACAGGAAGAATCATCACCTGAAAAATCTTCTACAAACCCTCCTGGAAATAGGAAATCAAAAAATCCATGCTTTATATGCGATGAGGATCAACGGACCGCAGATTGTCCACACAGAGCGAGCTTAAAAAATTCTTCAAGAATTCAAAAACCTCCGCAGTGTTAACTGATCCATTTCCAAATCCAGGAACAAATCTGGTTGAGAGTGAAGATGCTTCCCGGTGTCAAGTGCTAATGTTTTCAGTTTCAAAACAACAAAATGATGCTTTGATATTGACAAGGAACAAAGATTATGGGAATCCACATTTGTCAAACAACAAGGATAAAGCTCAACCTAGTAGTTCGACAACAACTTCGACAGAAGTTGCACCACCCATCATTACTGAATTGACAATAAAACCACCAAAGGGAGTAGTACACAAGTCGACATTTAATCCCCGCGCTAGAGCGGAACAACATTATAATATAGTGGAAGATTTGGCCCAATCACCATCTGCTATTTCGACCCTTGAAGTACTACAAAATTGCCCATCCCAAAATCAGGCTTTATTATCAGCCATTGGTGGGATAGACCCAAAGGATTCCAATCTTGTATCCTTCGATCATAAAGGATACAATCCTTAGTTACCAGCTCAACTAGCTTTCCTTGTTCAAGTGAAAGCCCTCAACAAAACTGTTCATCGAACAATTATTGATGAGGGGGCATCTACATGCATTATGTCGATGAGTTGCTAGAAAACTTTAGGATCTCCAACCTTGTTGCGATCTTCGATGACATTAAAAGCATTCGACGGAAGGACATATACCCCATATGGTATTCTAAGTAACTTGAAAGTTGAACAAGGAGGGAAAACAATAGAAATAGATGTTGAAGTAATTGATGGAAATCTTGATTACAACATCCTACTAGGAAGACCATGGATATATGCTATGGCTGCTGTTGTGTCGACCTATTTTAGGAAGATTGCATTTCCCTTTCAAGGAGGGATTACAATTGTCGATCAACAAAACTTCCTACCCAATGGTTCTCAAGTTACAGGAAGCATTCCTATGATCCATGGAAGCCCCCATTCGCTTCAAAATATCGGAGTAGGCCTACTAAAAGATCCTATATTAATGGGAACTTTCGCCCTTCCACCTCCAATCAACCTGGCGGAAGTAGCATCGGTAGGAACCTGCAATATGATATCTTCTAAAAAGATCTCAGAAAACGATATCGACATGGATCATGCAATGGTTTTGCCACCAAGCCCAACGGAAATATTGTAGCAATCAATGTTCCTAGCCTAGATGGCAAACTCAAATCAACGCTCATCAAGCATTTGGATAGATAGGTCTAAAGAATATGGTACCCCTTTAGATCCTTGGTCGTGAGTGCATGTCACCGACGAAGGAATCATTCAATCAATGGTAATTGAAGGAGCACCATGGAATGATTCCCACCATCGTTCCCTTCTTCCGGATTGTGGAGAAGATACCCCTGATGACCTTTATCATCCTTCAGTTTTTGATTTTCTATCAAATACTGTAAACACGGTGGATTCCGAGTGAAAATTGTCCAACATTGAAGAGACTATCGCCATAAATATCTTGACCAAAACAGAGGTTGTAGAGAATATTTATGTTGGCAAAGGTTGTTCTCCTTCAGAACTAGAAATATATCACGCCCTTTTTCGCGAATTTAGAGATGTCTTTGCTTGGTCATATAGTGAAATGCTAGGCATTGACTCGAGTATCGTTGAACAAGAAATTAAGATGTATCCATATGTCAAACCAGTACGACAACGGCTACAGCAGGTGCACCCCAAGAAAGCCACTACCATTAAGGCAGAAGTTGAGAAACTTCTCCATGCTAGTTTCATTTACCCGGTTCCTTTAACCGATTGGGTATCGAATATTGTCCCTGTTATGAAAAAACAAGGAACAATTAGAGTGTGCGTCGATTATAGGGATGTAAATCAAACTTGTCCAAAAGACAACTACCCTACACCCTTCATCGACCAGATAATTGATGAATGCGCCGGATGTGAAATCTTTTCATTCATGGATGGATTCTCCGTGTATAATCAAATAAATGTCCGCCCACAAGACCAGTCAAAGACTACATTTATTTGTCCATGGGGCACATTCGCATATCGAAAATTACCCTTTGGTTTAAAGAACGCAGGGGCGACGTTTCAGAGGGAAATGAATTATGCCTTCCATGACATCAAAAACATCGTTCAACCATACCTCGACGACCTTCCAGCTCATTCGCGAAAGTGGACTGATCACCCGTAGCATTTAAGAGCGATATTTCTACGTTGCTGACACTACAAGATACGACTCAATCCACACAAATGTGTATTTTGCGTCAGTTCTGGTTGTTTGCTTGGCTTTGTAGTCTCAAAAGACGGGATTCGTCTCGACCCATGTAAGGTCCAAGCAATCATAAATTTGCCTCCACCTTCGAATTTGCTTCAGATTCAGAAACTCCAAGGGAAAGCAAACTTTCTGAGGAGGTTCATTCCAAATTACACCGAACTTGCTAAAGGTTATACGCGTCTTTTGAAAAAGGGAGTACCCTTTGTCTGGGATCAGGTTGCGCAAGCTTCCTTTGATGCTTTAAAAGAATCCCTAATGAAAGCATCATTAATGTACGCTCCTGATTATCAAAAAGATTTTAACCTGTATCTGGCTACAGCGGATACGACCATCGCAATGGTTTTAGTTCAAGAAGTCAACGGAATTGAACATCCTATATATTATTTAAGTAAAAACTTAAATGATACAGAAAGCAAATATTCTTATGTTGAAAAGCTAGCGCTCGCAGCTGTTCAAGCGATACAGAGATTTCGACACTATGTCCTCTTTCGAAAAACTACCATTCTGTCAGATTGCAACCCCATGACTTATATATTGTCGCGACAGTTGCTGGGGGGCAAATATTCAAAATGGATAGCAATCCTACAAGAGTTTGATCTAGAATTTGTAAAATCCAAATCAAAGAAAGGTCTGGTTTTCGCAGAATTATTATGCGATCTCCCATCGTCGTCCAACAATGAAACATCTGATGAAACAATCATGGATGAAAGTTTGTTTCTGATATCTTCAAGCAATTAGTGGTATGGGGATATAATCATTTATCTCTAAACCCAAAAATATAGGCCAAATACCTCTCGCTCCGAACAAAAATGTATTTGATACCAAGCAAAAGACTACATGATCGTCGGTGATACACTTTACCGTCGCGGTATCGATACAGTTCTGAGAAGGTGCCTCACGCAGGAGGAGGCCGAAAAAGTCCTGAATGATTTCCATTCAGGCGCATGTGGGGGGCATCAATCCGGTTATGCTACAGTGCAAAAAATCTTACGAGTAGGATACTTTTGGCCAACAATGTTCAAAGATTGCATAACCGCAGTCAGAAGTTGCCATGCTTGTCAAATTTTCGATACCAAAACCAGAAGACCACCCGCACCGCTGCAGCCAATAGTTGTTGTTGGGCCATTCGCCAAATGGGGCATCGATTTCATGACATGTAACCCCACCTCGACCGGGGGGCATGGGTATGATCACTCTTATCTTTTGACACACCATAATTTTGTTTTAAAATAAGATTACTTATTGGTTTACCTAATGAGCAATTTTCCTTTACATGTTTTCCACATTTTTTCCTTCTCCTTTCTAGATGAACTGCAAATTAACCCATACTTCCTTTGTGGTTTCATAGTGCATGACTTTCCCTATTACTGAATCATATATTGTACTAAAGATTGCATTTAATACATGTCTATTCTTTTGTAGTTCTTGTTCTGATGGAGTAGTATTATTATAGCCATTACAAACTAAATCCCAAACATTAGCTCTGAGAAATATCATCTTCATCATTTATTTCCAATCCTGATAACTAGTATCATCAAATACAAGCGTACCTTGATTATCCATACTTTCTGATTTGGCTTGTTCTACTACCAATTTTCCTTGATATGTGAATGTAGATATTTCCACAACATAGGATACATCACTATCACTTCTTTCATGACTTGATCTCTTCCTTTGTGATGCCTTCTTCTTGTGATTCCTTCCCACTGTCCCTGATCCACTCTCAATTGGTTAAGCTTCTACTAGAGAGACCCGCTATGATTCGAATTGTTAGGAAAAATACTGGGTGTGGGGGGTGTGAATAAATATATGCATTTCACTTTATATTCAAATTCGAATTCAGAATTATATACGCTATTTCTATTTAGACAACCCACGTGTGTACATGATTTTAACTAATGAGATTCACATATATCCAGATTACCAATTTTTCATAATTTCCATTAGTTATTTAACTTTAATCAATGCATCATTATTTCTGTTAGCTCTACTATAGTTTGCAACATTTGATGGATTAAATCAGGTCAGACAATGCTGGTTTGGGTTGCAGAGGGTTTGCAACTGTTTATTTTGTCCTTCCCCTTCATTTGCATTATTCCCTTGTAGCTCCCACCACCTCCTTTTCCTCATTCCTCATAAATTCCCCTTATTTCCTTTGAAACCCCTTTTATCCCTGTTTTTGTCTCAAAACCCCTCATAAACCCTTTTTTGGGTTCCCAGGCTTCTTTTTGTTTAAAACCTATTAAACCCTGCTAACCCTTTATAAACCCCGTTACCCTTTATTAAAAGCCCGAAAACCTTTTAAACCCCACATAAACCTTTATTTGTTCATTTCTCGGCACTAACGACTTAATACATTATAGCCGCGCATATAATAAAATTCATAACCCTAAGCTTTAATAAAGCCCGGGCCTGCCCCTCGCCTGTCACATCAAACTCCAAATTTGTGCGCTAGTCGTGACCGTCCGATCATCCCGTGGAGATCCAACGATTGACGCTTCCCCTGCTCCGTGAACCTGCACAACTGATAACCCGCGGGGAAGTGGTTTCCCGCTAGCCACGTGTTGCAACCTTACTTGATCGCACACCCTCATATGTAAACCACCTTTCCCATAAAGTGGTGCAGGGAAACTGCTTACTGCCCTTCCGGTACGGTGCCCCGCTCGCTAACTTGTGTGCATCTTCCTCATGCGATGGCTGTCGGATCGATCGCACCCTGATCTGACGACTCTTGTCTATCCCGATTTTCTAACCTCTCGATACCCCTCATCAAACGATCTCCGCCATTTATTTTTGCGATCTGACGGTGGAGCTTCGTTCATCCATTCTCGTCTATGCCCAATAGCTCCCTAGATCCAATCTCCGCTGTCCATTTTGTCATCCAACAGTTAATATTCGTGCCCAGTTCATCATCCATTTTCAATGTTTTTGGCCTGTTTTGTGCACGTGAAGAAAGAAGAGATCATCAGGTACACTATGCATTGAATTTTCAGCAACCACAGTTAAAGAGACAGCACAGCCAAGGATGAGAAGAATGATCCTCGAGTAGTTCAATGACTGCAGCAGTTATTGAAAGTCATGCAGATAATACTTCACCTGTTCAGGAAGGACAACAAAGTACAAAAAGATCCATTTTGTTCATTAAAAACAATCAAACTATATCAGAGACCCATATCTGATTGTAAACGCGGTTGGTGGTCATTTGTGACCCCTCCACGCATGGGTTTGCAGAGAAATTTTGTAGTCAACTTCCATATATACCCAGAAAAAAGATGGAATCAGATTGATGAGTGTTATTTTGCTGTAAGGTCCAACTTCTGGAGATTGTAGTTGCTATGAGACCTGCAGCTTCTAGTCTTCATTTCCAGCTAATACAAGCTTCTTTTGCTATTGATTTCTCACTTTCCACTTCTTCTTCTTTCTTCCAGGCTATGCCTGTTATGCATTATTTCATGTGTTGCTAAATTTTAGCATTAGAGGGGCTGTCATCCCACCTCTGTGTTAGAACCTAGTTAGTTTAATTGAATTTGTATGCAGGTTTCTATTATTTTAATGCCAGAGATATGTCATCCTGTCTGTGTATTAGAAAATAGATTTACAGACCTTTTAACTGGTTGCAGATGGCCATCACAGGGTCCTATGCATTTGCTGGTGTGATCAGTGTTCTCCATTATCACATTTTCTTTAAAATCGTGAGTAATTGGTGGTTAAAAGCCTTGTAGTCTGGGGGTGTTCAGCCATTTCTGGGGTCAAGCACAGTAGAAGTGGTTATCTGGCTTGAATATGCAGCATTTCTTTCATTCATCCACCATTTTTCCAACTTTTTGTTGAGTTTGTAATGTTCCCGAGCATCTTTGATATACAACCTAGGAGAGTTTCTTAGGGTGATAACATTAATTGGCGCCATTGCCGAGGAGAGGAGAATTGAAGCTCAACTTCCCTGGGAGAATGACACAGCTTCAAGCTTTGATGATAGACAAGGTTTGAACACAGTTTTTGGTTGTAATCATCTATTTGGCGACTCCATTAGAGGAAGACCAACCTTTGGCGACTCCACATCGAAGTTTTGGCTCAGTTTGTGAGACATACTCGAAGAAATCCTCAGAAATTACCAGTTGAACCAGTGCCTGAACCTAAGAGGACTGCTAAATTGAAGAAATCTTCATAGAAAGGGGCATCAAGATCAGGTAAGCCTAAGAAATCTCATTCATCTCTGAAAGATAAAGTTATTGATGAAGATATACAGTTTGAAGATTTAGAAATCAGCACTGTTAATAAAGAAATTCCTTCAGAGATTAGTTCAGCCCCTTGTTCAGTTATTTCCCCTTTGAATCTCAGTCCAAAGAAAAATTCCCTTTTAGTCCAAAACATCCCTTTGTCTCTGCCATCCATCACATTATTTCCTACCATTCAATCTGCTAGTGATCCTCTACATATTCTGATTATGGCAGGACAACAAGCACCCACGAAGATTGAGAGAATTGTTGCTTCCAGATATGGACCTTTAGTTCTGCCTGTTCCTTTAAATCCTATGCCTGTGGGAGAATATCAAAAATATATGCCTAAGTTCCCTGGCACAGAGGGAGTAACAGCAAAGGAACACCTTGAAGAATTTTACAGTTATGTTGATAATTTAGATATAAGTGAAAATGATGTGTGGATGAGAGTTTTTGTCTAGAGCCTTGATGGAGAGGCTAGGAATTGGTTTAGAGAATTACCCTAGAGATCTATAATTGATATTGAAGCATTAGATGATGCATTTTTGAAGCAATGGGGAGATAAAAAAGACTTGTTGTATTATCATACTGAGTTTGGTAATCTGAAGAGGGAAAATGGTTAATCTTTACCTGATTTTAATAAAAGATTCAATCGAATGTATAGTAAGATACCAGCTAAGATAAATCCTACCCCCACCTCTGCTAAACTCACTTATGCCAATGCTTTTGACTCTGATTTCTGCCTATTATTGAGAGAAAGGAGATGTGCTACTCTAGCTGATATGCAGGATGCAACACTAGAAGTAGAGTCTAATATTATGGCTGCAGAAAAGTTAAAAAATCAAGCTGACAGAAGGAGGCAGAGAGCTCAGGCTTCTACTTCTTCTACTTTATCTTCAGAGCATAAATAGGGAAAATGACTAAGATGATAGAGTCATTTGCTGCTGAAATTTCTAAGCTGAAAGTTGAACAGAATTCAAGGAAAACAAGGCACTAGAAAACATTTGCTCCAAGAAATCCTATTCCATTTAGAAGAGAAAATGAGCAGTTATAGATTATGCAGAGGGGTGAAGAATCAAAAGAAGATCAGAAAGTTAAATCTCCTTTCCAAAATGTAGTCATGGAGGAGGAACATTTTGAAGAGGATGAGGATGAAATTCACTGCATGGAAGATAAAGGCAGCGCTGCATTTTTGACATTGGCTGAGTATGAACAATCATTGCTGCAGGAACAAAATATTCAGGAATGGGATAGAGAAGCTGTCCTACAAGTTGAACAACAACAGAGGTATAACCTGAGATCAAATGCAAAAAAATTTCAAAGAGAATCCTTCCCAAAGAGCTACTGTCCAAACAGAACCACAAAACATCATGCAGAGAAGACTAGCAGCTGATCCAGTCATCCTCAAAGCTCCAGTTCAAGAGGTAAGAGGTTCTGACAAGCTGCCCTCCTCTCTCAGCTTTGAGTCAGAGGTCCAAAAATTGAAAATAGTTGTGCCTCTGGTAGAATTGGTAAAGAGTGAAGTGTTTAGAAAGCCTATCCTTGAAGCCCTTGAGCTAGAAACCAAATAGACCTCCACTGACTCTGTTAATTTGCAAGATGACAAGCCTACCATTGTGCTCAGCCCTATGATTGAACCTGCTAATAATAATTCTCTATCTTTTTATGTCTCATTGACCATTCATGATAAAATCCTTCACAATTTCCTGCTAGACACAGGGGCCAGCCACAATTTAATGCCTAAAGCTGTCATGAAAGAGTTAGGCCTTGATATCACTAGACCCTTTCATGATTTATTTTCTTTTGACTCAAGAAAGGTGAAATGTCTTGGATTGATTAAAGACCTGGCCATTACCTTAACTTAGTTGCCCATGAAGAGTATGATGATGGATATTGTGGTAGCAGATATCCCTCCCAATTTTGGCATGCTGTTGTCCAGAGGGTGGATTAAGAGACTAGGTGGGACACTTGAGAATGACCTTTCTAAAGCCACTATCCTAGTTTTTGGAGGAGAAAGCAGGAGGTTATATCGAGAAGCACATTTGGCATATATCATCAGTGATGAGAAGAACCCTACAAATCATCCTATTTATGCAGTGGACACTGATTTTGGAACATGTATTCTCCAAATAGAAGAATCTCAGAAGGCCTCATTGCAGATCAGGAAACTAATAGTTCAGGTTGAGGAAAAGCAAGGAAGTCAGGTTTGGGAGATGTTCTTTGATGGAGCATGTTCCAGGGAGACTGAGGAGCAGGGGTGGTGCTAGTTTCTCCAAAGAAAGAAAGAATTTAGCTGTATTTTAAGCTGGTTTTTCAAGTGACAAACAATATAGTAGAATATGAAGCACCGTTGTTGGGCCTTAATGCAGCAACAGATAGAGAAATCAAGAGTATAAAGGTATTTGGAGATGTTGATCTGATTATCCAGCAAGTAAATAAAACATTTCAAGCAAAGCACCCAAGTCTGAAAGCATACAGAGATGAGGTATGGAGAATCAAAGATGATTTTGATTATTTCTGTATTTCATACATTCCTAGATCCCAAAATTAGATTGATGGTTCCCTTGATGTTTTTGCTAGTCTGTTTATACCTCCAATGCCTCCCAGACTAGTGTATGAAGTCCAAGTGAAGTATAGACCATCCTTTCCTAACAATGTCCACTATTGGAAAGTTTTTGATGATGATGATGAGTTAAATAGGTTCCTTCAAGTCATTGATGAGTTCTTTGAAATGAAAATTGACCAAGAAAATGATGTCTTGTTAGAAAACCCTCAGTCCCAGCTTATTGTCCAGCTTCCTAGTAATCATATTCCTAAGGGCCTAATTCCTCTTGAAAGACTGTTTGACCAGAATGATGTGCCTTACAAAGCTGCCCAAAAAGAAGACCAATCAATAGTCTGTAAGTATGATATAGGAAGTCTAGGTCAGCCTAGATATGTGAATTTGTCCACTCATTTGTCTGCTGATCAAAGTGCTGAGTACTGCAATTTAATGAGGCAATTTGCTGATGTGCTTGCCTAGGAATATAGTGACCTGAAAACTTATGATAAGAGCATAATTTAGCATAAAATCCCTCTGGAGAAAGACACTATTCCTTTCAAACAGAATCTGAGACCGATAAATCCTATGCTTCTTCCTTTAATTGAAAAAGAAATTAAAAAGTTGTTGGCTGCCAAGATCATTGTTCCTCTTAGATATTCCAAATGGGTGGCCAACTTAGTGGTAGTAAGGAAGAAAAGTAGAGAAATCAGACTGTGTGTTGATTTCAAAATTTTAAACAAATGTTCCAAGAAAGACAACTATCCTCTACCGAAGATGGATTATTTACTGCAAAAGGTCTCAGAAGCTAAAGTGATGTCATTTTTGGATGGATTTTCAGGCTTTAATCAGATTTTTGTTCACCCATATGATCAAGAAAAGATGGCATTTACCACTCCTTGGGGCACTTTTATGTATGTCAAAATGCCAATTGGATTGATGAATGCTGGAGCCACCTTTCAGAGAACTATGGATATATCATTTGTAAGAGAGAAGGACAAATTTGTGCTTATATACCTTGATGATATAACAGTTTACTCCAACAGCCATCAATATCATTTACAACATTTAAAAAAAGTGTTTCTAAAGTGCAGAAGGTTTGGAATTTCAGTCAATCCCAAAAAATCTCAATTTGCTTTAAATGAAGACAAGCTGTTAGGACATATTGTGTCTGTTGCAGGTGTTCAGATTGACCCAGAAAGAGTCAAAGCAATTCAGACTTTATATATTCCTAGATCAAAGAAGGATATTCAGTTTTTTTTGGGCAAAATAAATTTTGTAAGGAGGTTTATTCCAAATTTTGCTGAATATGTGAAGCACATTACCTCCATGTTGAAGGGGCAGAAATCAAATGGAGTGATATAGCAATAAAATCATTTGATTCCATCAAAAAAGCTATTATGGAGGCTCCCACATTAATAAGTCCAGAATACAACAAGGAGTTCCACATATTTTCATTTGCCTCTGAAGACACCATTGCAACAGTTTTATTGCAAGCAGATGAAGAAGGTTCAGAGCATCCAGTAGCATTTTTCAGCAAGAATTGGAGGGATGCTGAACTGAGGTATGATATCATTGAAAAACAAGCATATGCCCTTATCAAATCCTTGAAAGCTTTCAGAGTTTATATTTTGCATTCAAAGATAGTTGCATATGTACCATCTGTTGCAATAAAAGATGTCTTAACACAACCTGATGCTGATGGAAGAAACGCAAAATGGATTGCAAAAATGATAGAATTTAACATAGAGATGAAGCCCACTAAGCTGGTTAGAGGTCAGGGTCTTGCTAAGTTATTGGCTGGAGAAAATTGCAGACCTTTGGATATTGATTTCCTATATGCAAATGCAGAAAATGGTCAGGAAAAAAAGGAAGAAACAGCTGAATCATAGACGAAGCAGTTAGTGGGCGAGAAGCTAGCTTCTTGAAATTGGTATGCTGCAATAATTAATTTCTTGCTAAAGCTAGAGATGCCTTCAGAACTTACTCAAAGTCAAGCTAGAACTTTGAAACTTAGAGTAGCAAAGCATTGCATTATGGAAAATCTGCTCTACTGGAGGGATCCATTTGGAATATTTTTAAGGTGTTTGGACAAAGAACAGTCAATTGAAGTGATGCAGCAGTTTCATAACAGCATGTGTAGAGGGCACCATTATTGGAAAACTATAGCCCATAAAATTCTCAGAGCTTGGTACTATTGGCCCACTTTATTTTCTGATATGTTTGCTTTTGTTAAATCTTGTGACAGGTGCCAAAGATTTGAAGGAAAACAGCAGTTGAAATCCCTGCCCTTAAAACCAATAATTGCAAAGGACCTTTTTAGCAGTGGGGCTTGGATTTTATTGGAGAAATTAATCCACATTCCAGTGGCCAGCATAGATGGGTATTAGTAGCCACTGATTATTTTACTGAGTGGATTGAAGCAGTCCCTACCAGAAAGGCTGATCACAATGTGGTCATGAAGTTTTTGACAGAGAATATCTTCAGCAGATTTGGTTGTCCACATAAATTAATTACAGATAATGCAGCAGCCTTCATGGCAAAAGAGGTGGTGGAAATGTGTGCTTCAATGGGTATTAAACTTGTTCATTCCACCTCATATTATCCACAGGGAAATGGTCTAGCAGAATCCTATAATAAAATTCTGATCAAGATAATTAAAAATCTGTTAGAAGATAATAAAAAGAATTGAGATTCAAAGCTCAAGTATGCACTATGGGTTGATGGAGTGACCATTAAAAAATCCACAGGAAATTCTCCTTTCAAGCTGGTATATGGCACTGATGCTATATTCCCAATTCAATTAATTCTCCCTGTGGCAAAATTCATTCAAATAGAGCAGGATGAGGAAGAATGCATGGCAAAGAGGATCACTGATCTAGCAGAAATACATCAGATTAGAGAACAGCTGGTTGAAAAAGCTGCAACACATCAAAGAAGGATCAAGGAAGCTTTTGAAAAGAAGGCAAAAACAAATAATTTTATTGGTGACTTGGTTTTGAAATGGGATGCACTAAAGTAGAAGAAAGGCAATCGTGGGAAATTTGATGCTTTCTGGACAGGACCTTTCATCATTTCACAAGTTCAAGGGAACAACACCTTCATACTAAAAAGTATGGGAGGAGAGACAGTTTTTGATGGCCCGGTTAATAGGCGGTTTTTGAAAGTTTATGTTGTTTAAGGTCTTTGGCCTTAAAGGCTGTAAATATTTTGTTTTTATCAGTTTTGTGCAAGCAAAGTAGACTCCATGCCCAATGGAACAATAGGAATTTTGGCTAATTTGTTTTCAGCTGGAAAGGCAATGGTTTGCAGGTTCTTAAGACGTCACTGGGAGGATCTCATCCCCAGAAGGAGCCAGTGTTAGCTTTGCTACAGTTTGCAACATTTGATGGATTAAATCAGTTCAGAAAGTGCTAATTTGGGTTGCAGAGGGTTTGCAGCTGTTTATTTTGTCCTTCCCCTTCATTTGCATTATTCCCTTATAGCTCCCGCCACCTCCGTTTCCTCATTCCTCATAAATTCCCCTGATTTCCCTTTAAACCCCTTTTATCCCTATTTTTGTCTCAAAACCCCTTATAAACCCTTTTTCAAGTTCCCAGGTTTCTTTTTGTTTAAAACCTATTAAACCCCGCTAACCCTTTATAAACCCTGTTACCCTTTATTAAAAGTCCAAAAACCTTTTAAACCCCGCATAAACATTTATTTGTTCATTTCCCGGCACTAACGACTTAATACATTATAGCCGCGCATATAATAAAATTTATCACCCTAAGCTTTAATAAAGCCCGGGCCCTCCCCTCGCCTGTCACATCAAACTCCAAATTTGTGCGCTAGCCGTGACTATTCGATCATCCCGCGAAGATCCAATGATTGATGCTTCCCCCGCTCTGTGAACCTGCACGACTGATAACCCGCGGGGAAGTGGTTTCCCGCTAGCCACGTGTCGCAACCTTACTTGATCACACGCCCTCATATGTAAACCACCTTTCCCGTAAAGCGGTGCATGGAAATCGCTTATCGCCCTTCCGGTACGGTACCCTGCTCGCTAACTTGTGCACATCTTCCTCGTGCGATGACCATCGGATTGATCGCACCCTGATCTGAAAGCTCTCGTCTATCCCGATTTTCTAACCTCCTAATACCCCTCATCAAACGTGTTAGACTCCGTCTTGTCAGCCCGCTGCAGTCAAATTCACCAAGGTTCATTTCCCGTCACTGGCAGTCATTAAATGCCATTTTGATCAGAAGAGTCATTTTATGTCTTGAGTCCAGGGTTTTGTCTACAGAAGTGTGAAATAACGCAGTAAGTTTTTTAGGAATGTCATCGTCAATAATGTGAGATTGATCTTATTGTGAGATTGATTCTTCTTCAAAACCCTGTTTTGAAGAAGAAATCATTAAATGTGTTTTTTAGAATATGTAATTTGTCAAAATGTTTCAAAATTCTCCAGCTCTTCAAATGGCAGCAGCTTCTGCAGCTCCTATCCCTGCAAAAGCACAAACAGAAAGAACATCATCAGCAATCAGAGGCAAAGCAAAATAAAGTTGAAAAGAAACATCAAAGTTTCAAATATTGCAAAGAGGGTTCCAGATCGAAGATCAAAATCTATCATACATAATATATTTCCACAATTGTCAATTCATTTGCATCCAGAAAATTCAAGTGAAAGAATGAATTAGTGAGTTGGAGAAACATTTCTTGTGATGGCTTTAGTTGCTGGGAGTGAGAAACAGCAAAGCGTTTTAACTTGGTTACTTGAACCTTTAAAGGAACAGTGGATTAAAAAAGAGTTGCAAGATATCTTGGGTTTGGTGAATCTTTTAATTAGAGGCCCAAATACACCAGAGAATGAACTAATGTGGCATATTTTCCACAGAGTCACCATTTTTGAGAGAGCCCTTAAAAGGAGTGGTAGTAAAAAGGCTTCAGTCTCCACCTCTCAAAATGGTTCTGCATTCACTTTTGATGTTGGTTCTTCTCATCCTATGGTTTCTCGCTTATCATGGATGCTGCCTCCTCTCTTCAAGTTGCTTTGCTGTATACATTCACTTTGGTTGCAGCCAATAGTTCAAGAATTGCCAAAAGAGGTGCGCGCTACCCACACAAGGTGTGCGCTACGCACTCAGGTGGGCGCTACGCACTGGGCCTCACTGGCCAGTGTAAAAATACATAGGCGCTACGCACTCAGGTGTGCGCTACGCGTTGGGTTCGTGCGCTACGCACACAGTCACAACACCAAGAAATTTTTGTTAATGCACCCAGTTTCTTATCAAATCGGCTCCATCGACTTGCAATTTGCATACATGCCAGTGAAGGCAATATAGATGATTCACATGGTCCAGCGAGCTTGACAAACATTGCAACGCACAAATCTACTCTATGATTGGACCCTCGCCTTCTCTAATCTCTGCGTTTACATTTTAATTGTTGAAAGTCTCGGACTTGGACCTGTACAGAGAATATTTGCTGGAACTGTGAAAGGCTATACTTAGGATATCTCCTTTGCACGTGGCTGGATGGCACTATATTCAAAAGAAATGCGATCGATCTTCAAGGCAAGGTTTTCGATCGAAGGTGTTTTCATTTAAAAATGGTTTTGTTTCAAATGGTAAATGTAACGTGGCAGTCAAAGCCAAATTGAGGTACAGATAACTATCCCAGCAAAGCAAATCGAATTGGTTAGTCTATTTTGGGTCTTCAATCGAGGTGCTAGGGGACATGGAAGAAGTGATTGGTGTTGTAGTGGGCCAAACAAAGATCAGGCATCTCGCGCTCAGTTTGTTTCAATTTACACAGGTGCAATGCAAGAACAAGATTGGTGTCAAATTCATTTTCCAGAGGTGGAAGATTTGGCGTTATTCTTTTCCGCAAATCAATACTGTCTTCCAACATTTTTACATAGGACGCCAAAACTGAAAGTTCTTCACTTCCATGCGTGCAAATATTAGTGGGCTGCCAAGATTTTCTTCGCCTTAGTCAAATGGGTCATATATTTGGGGGAAACCGAATTATTTTAAATCATATCTATATCCTGGCCAGGACTCTTTGCAACGTGTAATCATTTATGGTAACATGGATGAAAGCGCCCTAAAGTTACAAAGGATGTTAATTATTAAAAAATTTGGTTGTATTCAAATGGTAAAGGAAAAGTAAAAACCCAAATTAAATGCAGACTACCCACTACAGCAGAAGAATAGGATTAGGCAGTCTATTTATGACTTCAGTTAGTAATTCATAGGGTCTACGCTCCAGGTTTGGTTTTCATTGGTCATTAGAAATTCTCAGCTGGAATAATGTAACGCTTTTCTATCTTTAGAGCAGATGGATGATCCTTTTTCTATCTTCATGGCTTCAGTTGAAACAACGCCCTTGTTTTTGGGTCGATCTGTTTTCTCCTAGCTGAGTTTTATATATTGTATTGAAAAACATTTGTGGGAGAGTTCTGAAAGGCTGTTGGAGAAATACAGAGTTTTCACTGTACAGTTTTTGACAGAGAAATAATTAATGGTGCAGCTCTGATCTGTAAGATTCTTGTGGTGTGAAAATTTAGCATTTGTCTTCTCTTCTGTTTTCATATGTTTCCTTGTTATGTTCACAGTCCATTCATAATCGTTCAAGCTGAATGCTTTTGCAGTAAGATAGGCAGAATCCAATTTATTTTCTCTGCCTTGAAACAGCGTCAGTATTTGTGTAATTTTCTTCTGTTGGAAAGGACTCATTGTTTAATGCCCTTTTCTGCTTTCTTAAACAGTCTTTACATTGCCATTTAATTTCAAATTTAATTGTTAAAATTCACTCCTACCTCGCCTTATGGATTAATCTGTGCCTTTGATTAAATCTCTACTCTTGCTATCTTTGCCCCACATAGCCTAGAAAACCCAATCATTTATTAAAAACCCCTTTCCATATCAATTTACTAGCCTAAAATCAGTTCCAGTTTTAAGTCATCTCGCACCCTATTGCTCATTTTATCGAGATTGACTGGAGAGAGCCCTCTCCTGTCCTCGTAGGGCTAGCTACGAGGCTGAGGTTGGTTTGATGTGGCCTTGAGTTTTGCCTTCCTCAGCCTGAGGTAGATTGAGCGCTAACAAAACGATCTATGCCGTTGATTTTTGCGATCTGACGGTGGAGTTTCGTTCGTCCATTCTCATCTAAGCCCGATAGCTCCCTAGATCCAATCTCTTTCATCCATTTTTTCATCCAACGGTTAATATTCGTGCCCAGTTTATCATCCATTTTCAATGTATTTTCAATGTTTTTGGCCTGTTTTTTGTGCGTGAAGAAGAGATCATCTGGTACACTGTGCATTGAATTCAACAACCACAGTTAAAGAGACAGCACGACCAAGGACGAGAATAATGATCCTCAAGCAATTCAATGACTGCAGCAATTATTGAAAGTCATGCAGATAATACTTCACCTATTTAAGAAGGACAACAAAGTACAGAAAGAGCCATTTTGTTCATTAAAAACAATCAAACTGTATAGAGACCCATATCTGATTGTAAACGCGGTTGGTGGTCAGTTATGACCCCTCCATGCATGCGTTTGTAGAGCAATTTTGTAATCAACCTCCATATATACCCAGAAAAAAGATGGAATCAAGTTGATAAGTGTTATTTTGCTGTAAGGTTCAACTTCTGGAGATTGTAACTGCTATGAGACCTGCAGCTTCTGGTCTTCATTTCTAGCTAATACAAGCTTCTTTTGTTGTTGATTGCTCACTTTCCACTTCTTCTTCTTTGTTCCAGGTTGTGCCTGTTATGCATTATTTCATGTGCTTCTGAATTTTAGCATTAGAGGGGTTGTCATCCCACCTCTGTGTTAGAACCTAGTTAGTTTCATTGAATTTTTATGCAGGTTTCTGTTGTTTTAATTCCAGAGAGCTATCATCTTATCTGTGTATTAGAAAATAGATTTACAGACCTCTTAACTGGTTGCAGTTGGCCATCACAGGGTCCTGTGCATCTGCTGGTGTGATCAATGTTCTCCATCATCACATTTTCTTTAAAATCGTGAGTAATTGGTGGTTAAAAGCCTTGTAGTCTGGGGGTGTTCACCCATGTCTGGGGTAAAGTACAGTAGAAGTGGTTATCTGGCTTGAATATGCAACATTTCTTTCATTCATCCACCATTTTTCCAACTTTTTGTTGAGTTTGTAATGTTCCCGAGCATCTTTGATATACAACCTAGGAGAGTTTCTTGGGGTGATAACAATTTCATTACCCATTTATTAAGCAGTAACCATGAGCCATAAAAATAAGATAAACCATAATGGATAAGAAGCACATAAACTCATATAGACATTGGGATTTTAGGTGGAAACCCAATGTGGGATAAAACCACGACTATTATCATCTTTGTCTTCTTCTTTTATTATAAAGAAAAATCTTCTTAAAATTTTGTACTGATGTAAAATCTTACCAACACACAGGCTCCTATGTATGGAGGATACAACCTCCACTTTTTCTCTATCACACATTGGAAGGGAGCTACAAGTTCATGAATAAGTTTACTGGCTCCTACCAAAAGGAAGCTCCAACTCCCTCACTAAAGGATACGACCCTTAACACCTTTTGGACCATGTTTCATAATATTTCATATTGGATCCACCTATCTCAATCAACCATCAAAACATGCAAGCCGCATTTCATCAAATTTTCATAGTAGACCCACACCTAACAGTATGTTCAGTACTAATTAACTATTCTCAAACACTAAATATTGAATACCAAATGAATCATTGAAGCTAGGCAATCACTGAACCACTAAAACTAGATCAAACTGGTATACCAAGGAAACCAAATCAATCTACTAAATAAGCTCAAAGTTAATAACCAATAATTAATAAATACTATTAGATACCAACAATAGTGATCAAGACATCCTTGACAATAAAAAACAAAAACAAAACTAATCAACTCTCATTACCAAGAAACACTTCAAACCCTAGAACATATACACAACTGTCATTAAATAGATTAGTGTATATACGTGTTTCCCATTTATAAAACCCACGTACAAATTTCAATATATTGAATACAAAAACATTTCTAGCAATTCATTCCATCTGTTCAAGAAAATCCTCAACACATACATCAATCAATATCTAAACATATGTTAACAAAATAGATTAAACAACAATCTAAAAACATGTTATCTAAGAATGTATATGCGACTAATACGAAACATATCCGCGTATGTACATGACATTCCAAAAGTAGGCATGCGTACAAATACTAAATCACTGAATCAAATCATCACTACAAACACAACCCACGTCAAACACATATCTTTGTGCATATATTATCAAAAGCTACAGATCTTGGCAAATATATTCAAATCATAGTTCCACCACAATCACAAATCCTACATTACTAGCAACTTAAACATAAGGAAATCAATCAAGCATATCCATACACTTTCATATCTCTCATATCTAAGTCATCTCCTTGCTCCTTGTTACACACCTATTCTAGATCAGATCACACGTGAATAATCCATTGCATTGCACAGACTAACTCCTTAATATTCTTCTCCTTATATAATTATTTGCCTTGCTAATACCAAAGGAAAATCCCTTGGTAATATTGTTGGTAATAGTTGACGGGATCAAATAGACATTGTTGTCACAATAATATGGGCGATTACTATGGTAAAGACTCCTAGTTTTTATTTTCCATGGGTAGATTTATGTATGCGATTTTTTTCATAGAACCTTCATGTGTATGTTACTATTCTTCACAAGCGTTGTGTATGCTTTTCAAACTTTACATTTTCATATTTTCTTATGTTAAACATGTAACATGGTTTCTAATACACTTCCTCATTTCTGTAATACCTGTACCATTATTTGTGTCATCTGCATTAGTTCCATAATCATCATATTAACTAGGTTGACATCAAGGACATATTTGACATGCAAGTTTATATCAAGGACAAAAGATTAGCTATAATGCTAATAACTTATGATTCTTATTTATAATTGAATAATTGGTGTTTGAGAAAATAATCTTATTGGAAAAATTGACCGATGCATTGGGAGTGCCATTCACCATTTTTCTCGGTGAAGAAGGCCCCATCTATATTGATAACCTTTCCATTTAGCATTGGGATAAAAAACACCATATTCCCCTATTTTCATTTCCTTGTTTCCTTAAATTAGATTAATGGTTTGTTAACATGCTGGTTAAGAGGATGAGTACAAGACTATGAGCAACTATCCAATTTCACTCTCACAAATAGGAAATTCCATAGTGCATTCTCAACCTCTAAATTAGTACTAGGTCAAAAACTTTTAGAGTGACTAAAATGATACCAGAGTGTCTACTTTCCTTAAGTGGAAAGAAAGGCCCTAGTGCATTAATTAATCCCTTCCATTAAACTCGCCTTGATTGTATTCATTTCCAAGCATTAGATTGTGAACTTGATATATTAAACATGATTGTGTAGAGGACTCTAACTTTTGTGAGATGTCTTAGTGAATTCCTATTTTGAAGTGTTGATAAATCAAGTAGGCGTGTTTTACATTTTGTATTGAAGTTTCTAAGTTTGCTTAGTTTAGAAACATTTCATGCACTTTTTCTTATTTATTCCTACCTACTTGTTATCTTTTTCTTTAACAAGTTATTTACAAAGTAAATATTGAAAATAAACACTACTGCATGCTCAACATATTACAGATCAAAAACTAAAAGAAATAAGAACAATCACACCACATGACACCATTATTTTTGGACCAATGTCCCCAGAAAAAACCCAATGCAGGAAAACTGGTGCAACTATGTTAGGGTTTTCTTATTAAGCAATATCAAAGTATAACTTGGGTACGAGAACTGGCCTACCCAATAGAGAATTTCCTTAGCAGCTATACCTCACAGTTTGAGAGAAATCTCCTGGTTGAAAACCTGAAAAATCCTTCTGGCAGCTCCTCAGCACAAAACTGCTCTGCAACCCCAGCATTTGCCTAATTTGGACTGCGTCAGCCCCTCTCTATCTCACGCTAGCCCTATGTTAGCCTTTCTTGGCCTACATCAGCCCCAGGAGGCCCTACATCAGCTTTCTGGGCCTCTGCGTCAGACACGCTGGCCTCTGTGGTGCTCTGCGTAGCACTTGGTTGCCTTTGCATTGCCCTGCGTGAGCCCTCGCTGGCTCTGCGTCACTCTCCTTGGCTGCTACGCTGCTCTCCTGGCACAATCTCTGCCTTCCCTATTTCTCTATACTCAATGCCCCTCAACTACTTTCCCAGTCACTGATTCTATCTCTCTTAGCAAACCCCACTCTAGAAAATAGAATGATTGATCACTCTAGTGTGCTCTCCAAGTGACCCTCAAGCCTCCTCTTATACTTTTCCTGTTGACATCTCAACGGCTGAGATTAAGTCCCTCATCAATGGCTAAGATTAGATATGTCTTGATCCATGTCTTTTGGACCATTCTAACACAGATTCATATTAATACACATTAATATTTTATTTTCCCTAAGTTTAGATTTAGGGCCTCCATTAAAAATATTAATTATTTTAATATCTCCTTATTTGTTTAGAATCTGCCCAAACCCTTTCTGGGTATTGGATATCTCATCAGCCCCAACCTCTCCACCAAATTTCGTGGCTATAGAACATCTGATGCTACCCCAAATCAACACTCCCTCTTAGCGGGGACAGTGCTTTAGCAATACTCCTCATTGAGTATTACTCTAATCATCCAACATCGGTACCTGTGCTGATTCTAGGCCTTCCTGCCTAACATCCTCTACACTACTGCCTCCTATACTGCTGCCTATGGTTCTGCCACTACCACTGCTACATCTGTACAACAGCTCCCTCTGTATCCGTGTTGTTGCTAGTTCTTTCTCCCAGCACTGCATCTGCACTGCACCTCCTATCATCATGTTGCATCGTATTTCCCACTATTGCACTGCAACTCAATTACTCAGAAGTAAGTAACTGATCTCCCAACTGACCTCCATGTTGGGCTAGAAACACGCACTGATGCTGAAGCTCCCTCTGTCGCTGACAAGTGCTCCCTCTCTCTAACCTCTGCACTGCTCCAACAACTCCCTTCATCTCGCACCGTTTTACACCTCTTTGTGCTTTCTTGCACTGGTGCAACACTCCAGTGCCTCTCACACTACTGTAACCTGCTAGCTCTACGCTATCTCGGTACTCCTGCACTGTATCTCTCTCTGTCGCTCATCCATTTCTACCCACTCAGACAGTCTTGCTACTCCTCGTCGAGGCTCTCGTAGCAAGGTCTAACCCATGAGGTTGGGTACCTCAAGGATCCCACCCCTCATTTCCTGTAGTCCACCTGACTATAGCTCGATGTCTTCCCACTTCCGCTCAAGTGGTGTGTGTGCACTCATGGCACAATCATTGTCTGTCAAAACTTCCTTCTCTGCCTATGCTGGCATTGCCTTAGTCTCAGAAGACTCTCCCTTACTCTTCTTCCTTGGGCACTGGGTCGCATAATGACCCATCTCCCCATAGTGGAAGCACTTGATCTTGGAGAGATATTTCTTCTTTTGCTTCTCCTGCTTTCCCTCAGATGCTAGGGCCACATCCTCCTCCTCTTGCTTGACCTTGATCCCTCTGTTGCTACTACCTGTCTTCGACTGTCGTCTAATCTCTTCCTGGAGAAGCACTTCCCACATCTCGTCCCAAGGTGGGAGAGTCCCTTTGCCCAGGACACTTTGGACAAACACTTCCCAATCTTCTGAGACAACATTTAGGGTTGTCCTCACCATAAGCTCCTGATCTGGTGTCGCTCCTATAGCAGTTAATTGGTCTCAGATCTCATTCAGTCCTCTAAGGAAAGTGTCAATCTTCATCTGATACGACCTCATCTGGTTCTAAAGCAACATTCTTCTCTACACAGAAGTATGTTGGTATATGTTCTTGAGAGCCTCCCACATCTCAACTGTTGTTTCCTTCTCGGCTATATGTGGTACCACATGATCCTTGACCCCGTCAAGGATAATGCACTTGGCCCTCGCCATCACCTCTTCATACTTGTCATTATCATTTGGGTCGACTGGGATAGCTATAACCGTCAAGGCGAAGTTCTTGACACAATTTTTGTCAAGCACTAATAAGATTTTGGCCTTCCAGACTACAAAGTTCGATGCTCCGTCCAGTCTATCCTAGTCTCTTACCCCATGTAGTACCATGACGCTCCTCTACTTTCCTCCTGGAAGTTCTCTGTTCGACTCCTCTGAGTCTCTACTTCCCGTCTGGAAATTCTCTTATGGACTCCCTCTGAGTCCTAACTTCCCTCCTGCAAATCCTTCTGCCGCTTGTCGAGATGCACCCTATTCTAATTGTCTTGTGCAAGTGCATTGTTGATCCAGGTTCCTCGGCTAGAAACCCTTGGTAACAACTCCTATGGACCTGCTATGTCAGGTACTATTCTAACTATAGTACCTCACCAGCTCCACTCTACAATATTTTTGTAGCCTTCTAGACTCTAGGAACAGCCTCTTTGTGAACTGCATCAACCCTCTAGTCCTCTGTGTCAACAACACTTGCCTCTCTGAGGCTCTGCGTAGCTCCCAGCTTCTTATGTGTGGCTCTGGCTAGCTCTGCGTCACACTTCTTGGCTTCTGCGCTGCTAGAAACAGCTTCTACCACCTCGAGACAACTGTTTTTTGCTGCTATTGCTCCGCTCGGCTGATTTCTCTTAGTCCTCCTACGATCTGCAATCACGCTTTGATACCATGTTGAAGTTTCTAAGTTTACTTAGTTTAGAAACCCTTCATGCACTTTTTCTTATTTATTCCTACCTACTTGTTATTTTTTTTCTTTAAAAAGTTATTTACAAAGTAAATACTAAAAATAAACACCAGTGCATGCTCAACATATTACAGATTAGCAACTAAGAAAAACAAGAATAATCACACCACATGACACCATTATTTTTGGACCAATGTCCCTAGAAAAACCCAATGCAAGAAAACCGGTGCAGCTATCTGAGGGTTTTCTTATTAAGAAATATCAAAGTACAATCTAGGTACCAGAACTATCCTACCCAATAGAGAATTTCCTTAGTAGCTATACCTCACAGTTTGAGAGAAATCTCCTGGCTGAAACCCTGGAAAATCCTTCCGATAGCTCCTCAGCATAAAACAGCTCTGCAACCCCAACATCTACCTAATTTGGAATGTTCCAGCCCCTCTTTGTCTTACACTGGCCCTGCATCAACCTTTCTTGGCCTGCGTTAGCCCCAGGAGGCCCTACGTTAGCTTTCTAGGACTCTGCATTAGACACGCTAACCTCTCTGGTGCTCTTCGCAGCACTTGGCTACCTCTGTGTGGCCCTCCATGAGCCCTTGTTGGCTTTGCGTCACTCTCCTTGGCTGCTGCACTGCTCTCCTAGCACAATCTATGCCTTCTCTATTTCTCTGTACTCAATGCCCCTCATCTACTCTCCCTATCATTGATTCTATCTCTCTTAGCAAACCCCACTCTAGAGAATAGAATGATTGATCACTCTAGTGTGCTCTCCAAGTGACCCTCAAGCCTCCTCTTATACTTTTCCTGTTGACATCTCAACGACCAAGATTAATTCCCTAATCAACGGCTAAGATTAGATCTGGCTTGATCCATGTCTTTTGGACCATTCTAAGACAGATTCATATTAATACACATTAATATTTTATTTTCCCTATGTTTAGACTTAGGGACTCCATTAAAAATATTAATTATTTTAATATCTCCTGATCTGTTTAGAATCTACCCAAACCCTTTCTGGGTATTAGAGGTCTCATGTGCCCCAACCTCTCTACCAAATTTCACAGCTAGAGCACATCTGATGCTACACCAAATCAAATGCTAATAACTTATGATTCTTATTTATAATTGAATCATTGGTGTTTGAGAAAATAATCTTATTGGAAAAGTTGACCAATGCATTGGGAGTGCCATTCACCATTTTTTCTAGGTGAAGAAGGCCCCAACTATATTGATAACCTTTCCATTTAGCATTGGGCTAAAAAACACCATATTTCCCTATTTTCATTTCCTTGTTTCCTTAAATTAGATTAATGGTTTGTTAACATGCTGGTTAAGAGGATGAGTACAAGGCTATGAGCGACTATCCAATTTCACTCTCACAAATAGGAAACTCCATAGTGCATTCTCAATTAATACTAGGTCAAAAACTTTTAGAGTGACTAAAATGATACTAGAGTGTCCATTTTCCTTAAGTGGAAAGAAAGGCCCTAGTGCATTAATTAATCCCTTCCATTAAACCCGCCTTCATTGTATTCATTTCCAAGCATTAGGTCGTGAACTTGATATGTTAAACATGATTGTATAGAGGACTCTAACTTTTGTGATATGTCTTAGTGAATTCCTAGTTTGAAGTGTTGATAAATCAAGTAGGCATGTTTTACATTTCAAGCCAGTGTGACTAGAATAGAGTTTTATTTCTTACTTTCTTAAATTAGTCTTTAGTTTTGACTTTCAATTTTAATTCAATATAGAAGTGACAACCAATATAATCTAGCCCATTTCATATTTTAGTGTGCTTCCAATTTTATAAACACTAGATTAATATGAATATTGTGTCCTAAGTTAGGACTCTAAATTAGCTTGACAAATGCCAGGCCTAGGAGAAAGAAGAAATATTCCCATAACATAAATTCCATAAGAAAAGTAGAAAACCTTATGTATCGAAGTTTGATTGACCCTAAGTATTTGGATCCAAGTATCCTTGAAATGGATATTCATATCAACCATGCCTTGATTTAGAATAATCCAATTGAACTAGGTGCTACCATTAATGTCATGACTAAGGAGATGATGAAAATCAATCTCCAAGATTCTCTAATGAAATCCATTACAACAATTCAACTTGATGATCAACAATGGAACCTAAGGGATGATAGGGGATGTATGGTGTCTAGTGATTCCTAGGAGTATCCCATTGACTTTCTAGTTTTATGGCCAAAAACTAGTTCAATGGGTATCCACTCATTCTAGGGAGACCCTGGTTGAAAGTAGTACATAGTTACACAACTCTACAATTTGCTAATATGAAAATAACCAATGGAAAATCACAAGATAAATTCATACTTTACCCCTATGCTCAACCATTACATGAAGTTGAATTCCGCTCATGGTTGGAGAGAGAATAAGAATACATTTTTCACACATCCACCTATCCCGTTTGCACAATTGAGAAAGCCCTTAATAGTAGGCATGTCAACGAAGATGATCTAGTTTCTATTTTTCTAAAAGGTGAGTTCCCTACTATCATTTAAATAAATAGCTTGGAAAATGAATAGCCATCTAAAAATTCCACCAATCAAGTGAAGAATTTGAGGTTAGAAATATTCCTAGATAGAACACTGAAAATCAGAACCACATCAGGAAATAAAAATAGTGTCTTAAATAAAGATTTACAACATTTACATAGGATTATAGGGAGATTAATGTCATATGTCCCTCCATATGTACTCACCATATTTACATCAAGGAATATTACAAAACCATTAGACAACCCTACATAAGAATGAATCCCATAGTAAAGAATATTGTCAAGGAAGAATAATTACAAAAAATTCTAGATGATGGGTTCATCTATCCAATTTCTGACCATGAATGGGAATAATAATAAAAAATGGATAATATGTGTATACTATAGGAAGCTTAATAAGGCCACTAGAAAGGATAATTTTTCCTTTCCCTTTATTGACCAAGTTTAGGATGTTTTAATAAGAAAGAAATAATTTTCATCCTTGCATTAGTTCAATGAATACAATCAGATACAAATAATCCCTAAAGACCAAGATAAAACTACCTTTGTTTCTCCTTGTGGAACCTTCACCTATAAATTTATTCCCTTTTGGTTTATGCAATGCTCCTTCCATATTCTAAAGAGCTATATTGAACATATTTTTCATAGCTTATCCATCACAATGTAGATATCTATATGGATGAATTCACACCTTATAGAAACTCTTTTAGGAAGCCCTCCTTTTGTTCATGTTCTTAATAAGTTTAGGAACTATGTTATGAGTTACCAAGATTTTGAGCACAAAAATCATGTCACCATCGAACACTTATAGAATAAACTTGATAACAATGGTGGAGTGGTCAAAAGGATCTTCTTATTATAGAAATTTGATCTAACCATAGTTGATAAATCAATGAAACAAAATTATGTTCCATAATTTTTGTCTATGTTAACAACTTTTATAGATGAAGGGATGGTAACCATTTTCCAAATGAACATATAATTTTCATATTTGTACATACCCATTGGCTTTTTAACATGTCCAATCATTTTAAAATGGTGAGGTTTCCCCCATAATTTCCCTATAGGGAAAGATGTAAACTTGTCAAGAAAAGTGCCTCTTACACATACCTTACAAGGTTCCTATTCAAACTGGGACCAAACGAAGTTATGAGAAGATGCATGAGGGAGGATGAGGTATATGACATACCACAATCCTTCCATGATGGGCCATGTGGATGACACTATGAGGCAAAAGGATAATCTTTGGAAATCTTGTAGGTTGGTTACTTTTGGCCTACCCTCCATAAGAATTCTCATAGATACACCTCTCATTGTGATAAATTTCAAAGGATGGGAAATCCTACCAAAAATGATGAGATGCCACTGTAGCCACAACTATCACTGGAACCTTTTGAAAAATATGGGATGGATTTCATAGAACGCATTGATAGCCCTTCAAAATAAAAGAAATATATTATCATGTGCATCAATTACTTTAACAAAGTGGTCTAACATAAAGGTATTAAAGTAGCTATATAACAAAAGCTAATTGTGTTCTTAAGATAAAATATTTTCTATAAATTTAAATTCCTAAGGGATATAGTTATAAACTAAGTTTCTCAATTCACTTCCAACCTCATTAAGAAAATTCTGCAGTAGAATGACAACCACCATAAGAAGTTCATTTCTTACAAATCACAAGCCAGTGGACAAGTTGAAGTTACCAATAAGGAGCTACAGAATATCCTCGCAAAGATTATTAGCATGAGTAAGAAATATCATAGTGATATAATTATAGAATTAGCATGGGCATATAATACAACATGGAAGATAACCACAATATTTACTCATTATGAGTTGGTTTATGGAAAGGAAAGCATGCTACCCATTGAATTTGACTTTTCCACTTTAAGGACAACCTCACAATGGATATATTAATTCATACTAGGAAAGAAGGAAGTAGCTCAATAAATTGGATGAAAAAAATATGTGAGGTATCTTCCACGTTAAAATAGTCCATATGCAAATGAAAATTTAGTATGACAAGTGCGTTAAAACTGGAAATTCCAAGGAAGAAGAGTAGGCATTACTATATGATTCTAAGTTCAAGTATTTCAAATTTAGACTGATGAACATATGTCTTGGACCATAAAATGTTATGACAGTGGATATGTTAGAACAATAAATGTAGAAAAATTCCATTTTTGGTGAATGATTCTCAAGCTTAAGGCCTATTTTATGAACCTTGCACCCTAAAAATGATAAGAAACCAATAATTATAGTCTTTGAAGGAGAAATCTCCTTTTGCATTAAATACAGTGTATTAAGACAAGATTTCATGATCCTAAGACTAGTTGTCCTTGGTGTATGTGTGTTTGTAAAAGGCTAAGGGAACAACTAAAATTAAAGGGTACAATGAAAGGTTCTAGCCACCCTTGTAATATAAAAAATAAACTAATAATAAATTCCCCAATGGACTTCACATAACCGTGCTTTTTCTTTAAAGGATTTTGCCTCAAAGCTTATAACTGAGGGAATTTATTCATGAATTGTTCATTTTCCTATGTATCTTATTATAGAGGCATATTGTTCCACTTGACTAGACTCCATGATGGTTCTATTTTGAAGAGATAGAGAACATTGATCCATAACTTTTTTTGGTTCATGAATCAACTTCACTTATTCATCTAATTCTAAAACTTCTATTTGCATGGGCATAGTTTGTCACACACTTTTTTTAAGGAAAGATACATGAAATGCCTTATGCATGTGAAAAGAAGGAAAATATAACACATATGCCACTCATCCAACTCTACAAATACTCTTGTAGGATACATCAAATTTTGGATATAATTTCTTATTATTCATTTTCTCAAGTGTAGATTGCTTATAGGTTGTAGTCTTAGAAATACCCATCAATCTCCTCAAATTATATTTCACTTAGATTTTGATCCTCATGTCACTTCATCCCATTTCAAGCCATTTGAAGGTTTTCCTTAATAATTTTCAAAATTTAGCCTTCTCCATATGTGACTCTATTTCTGATACTTTGGACTTATCTTGAAAAAATATGAGATTTTAGGAGCTAGATATCCATAAAGAACCTCAAATGGGGTCATTTTAGTAAGTTGTATGATAGGTAGTATTATACTACCATTCTTCCAAAGGAACCCACTTCATCCATTTAGATTGCTTATTTAAAGAATAATGTCATAGATAACCCTCTAAAAATTTGTTAACTATGTCTATTTGACCATCTATTCATGTATGATATATTTAACTCATTGGTAGTGTTGTTCCACTCATCTTCCATAATTATTTCAAAAAAATACTTCTGAATTTTTTTTTTTTATCTTTGTCACTTACTATTACCTTAGGAAGGAAATCGAGTCCATTAATTTCCTTCATTGACACCTCTACCTCTTGATTTTTTGTGTATGTATGTTGAATTGCACAAAAATGTGTATATTTTGTGATTCTTCAAAAACCCCAAAAATGGAATCTTTACCTTCATATTTTGGTAACCTTGTAATGAATTCCATTGATATCTCTTGTCATCTTTGATTAGGTATTTCTAATTCCTGAATTAACCTTAGATATTTTACTATCTCTCCTTTATTTCTTTGGAAACTCTAGCCTTCACTTACAAATTATCGAATATATTTCTTTGTTCCTACCTTGAAAAATATTTTTTTATCATTTCATATGGTTTTAAGGAATACTACATGTCTTTCCATTAGAGAGTCATAGGTCCCTTAATATTTGTTACTTCAATTTTAATTGAGGGCATACAAATACCCTACCCTTATGCCAAAACTTAAGTCATTTCCACTCCCTATGTTCCATAAAGTTCATTCATTCCTTTATAAATTGAATTATTTTTTTTAGCACTATTTTCATTCTACCATTCATGGTGAGCTTATTCCAACTATACTAGAATAGAATATGTAATTGCATATAAACTTAAGGCTTTTCTATTATGGAAATATCATCAACTATCACATTTTCCTTCCCTTTCTTATAGATTATTTCAAAATCAAACAATTGCATTTTTTCTACCCATTTTTGTTGCTCTTATGATGATGATAATTTCTTCAAAAATTGCGTTAGGTTATCATGGTTTGCCATGACTTTGAAGTGTCACCCAATAAGATAGTACAACTATTTATTTATTTCATGTATAATTGCTTCCATTTCTTTTTCATGTGCTTATTTCACCGAATATTTTCCCTTCAATTGTTTTCAATCCAATGGTCTCCCTTCTTATGTCAAATGTTTCTATAACAACTTTACTAATGTGTCATATTATACCATGAATGTTCTCCCAAAATTAGGAATTTCCAATATTGGTGCAAAATACACCACATCCTTTAAGAGAAAGAGTACCAAATTAGACTTGTCATTCCATAGAAATGAACTTTTCTTCAGGAGAGATGTGAGTGGACCCAAAATGCATGTAAATCCTAAAAGATTCCTTAATTTTCTTACTAATAGGCCATTTTGTAATAGCTTGGACCATTTGTTGGTTTACCTCAACTCTTTCCTTGGAAACAATATGATCCAAATACTTCTGTTTTCCAAAAGCAGATTTTAGATATTTTTATATATAATGTTGAAATATGGCAACAAGAATATTCCAATTTAATTTTTCCTTGAATTAAATTGTGAATTAAAATCAAATTTAGTCTTAATAGCTACTTAGAAATAATTAATTAATTTATTTTAAATTAATTAGTTGGAGAAATTCAAGTTTGAGGTCTTTCTGAAGTCATGCAAGAGTTATCCCTTAAATTAAGGAGATAATATTGAGTTATATTTGAGTTGTAATTAGTTAACTCAGTTTACTGAGTTAAGTCCAGTTAAATTAGTTCCAAACTATTTGAGGAACTAATAGTGAGTTAACAATCAGTTGATGCATTAATGCACTCAACTAGTGCTACTCTAGTTAACTAAATATTCCCTCATCAGAAACGCATGCATGTCTATTCTGAGAAAGACCCAGTTGAGATTAATGTTCAAGGACAGTGTACTATCAGTTGCATGTGTTTTCTCATGGAGAAAACTCATGCATGCGGTCAAGGATTCATCCTTGAGGATTGTGCAGTTTTGAAGGCTTATTTTTTCCACTTGGTAATAGGCTCATCATCCATAAGGAACAACACAAGGAAATAGGAGCTTGGAGGGTAGAGAGGAAGGTTGGAGAGAAGCCAATATTTCCTGTGAGCATTTGTGAGGATTGTATTGAGAGCTGGCTAGATGTGAGAGCTAAGGCTTTGTATAATTCCTATGTATTTCCACCATGTATGATAATACAATAGTGTGGGGTTGTTATCTGAGACTTTCCCCAAAGTATTTTCATGTGTATTGTGCCATTGATTCTTCTTCTTCTGGTTATATTGTTTAGCTCGATCTTTAAGCTTTTGAAAATTGATAGTAGAAGTAGGTTATAGTATTCTGCTTTGATTTATGCTGCATTATCAGGTTAACCTATCACAAATTTTCTACATGGTATCGGAGCTGTGAATAGTATACTGAAAAGAGAATTCGAAGTTTGAAGTTCGGGTTTGCAGGTGCAAGTTGAATTCATATCATACTTCAAGGTTAGCCAATGGCGTTTTATGGCTTGAGACTCGAGTATGCCTTGGAAGGTAGCTCAAATTACATAGCATGGAAAGATAGAATGGAGGTTGTATTAGAAGACAATGGCTTGAAGGAATTCATTGATCAAGAAATTCCAAAGCCAGCTTCAACTAATGCACAAGAGTTGGTTGAGTGGAAGAAGTGTGTGGCGAAGGCGAGACAGATCATCCTTGAGGGAGTTCGAGAACATATTGTCTCAAGTCTCCATGGGAAGGATACTCCATTTTCAATGTGGAAGACATTGAAGGACCTCTACCAGAATAGTAGCAACCAGAGGAAATTGGTGCTCAAGGATAAGCTTCGAAGAATCAAGATGGAGAAGGGCGATACTATTTCCACATATCTAAACAAGCTCACCACCTATAGAGATGAGCTCGGCAGTGTGAGAATAACTACTGCCGATGATGATATGTTAAGCCTTGCTCTCCTTGGCCTTCCAAAGTGTTGGAATAACTACCAAGACTCTGTGAATGGAAGGGAGAAACTGCCAGATTGGGAACGACCGTGGTCGAATCTTATGTAGGAGGAGATCGAGAGGAGCACATGAGATGGTTCTTCATCCAAGAATGATGATGAAGAAAATCTGGCCTTACCAAGTAAGGCAAGGAAAGGGAAGGGGAAGGCTTCCCATTTCAAATCGAATTCTTCTCATGGAGGGAAGAAGGGTGACATGTCTAAAGTAAGATGCTTTAATTGTCACAAGATGGGACATTATGTGACTAATTGCCCATCGAAGAAGTCCAAGAAGGGATACTTTGAAGGATCGCAAGGTGAGGCATTAGCCTCTCAATTTGAAATGGACTTTACCCTCATCACATGCATGTTGTCATCGATGATGGGTTGTGTCTGGTATCTTGACAATGGAGCCTCATTCCACATGACTGGTGATAAAAATTTATTTAGTGCCTTGGAGGAGAAAGACCTCAAGATGCACATAGAGATGGGTGACGATGGAAGATCTAGTGTTTCAGGAGTGGGCATGGTTGCTTTTTAGAGGGAGCATGGAGCTCCTCTCACCTTGACAGATGTGATGTATGTGCCTGGACTAAAGAAGAACTTGGTATCGGTCGCGATGTTGGAGGACAAAGGCTACGATGTTGTCTTTAGTAAAGGAAAGGCGTTCCTAAGACACATAGCCACGGGTCAGACCAAGAGGATAGGGATTCGGGTGAAGAATCTCTATAAACTAGAGGTAGATGATTGTGCAGCATTGAGTATGAAAGCAGAATTGGTGCAAAGCCAAGACATTGGCGAGTTGTGGCACGGGCGGTTGGGCCATTTGCATCATGGGGCTTTGAAGATAATGCAGCAGATATCTACAGGACTTCCCAAAGCTAAACTTGAGCAAGTTGACATATGCAAAGGTTGTACCTTGGGAAAGTACACCAAGTCTTCCTTTCATGATCGAGACAGTCGAGTAGAGGCTATCGTAGAGTGAGTTCATACTGATTTGTGTGGACCATTCTTGATGGCATCCACATTGAAGAAAAGGTATTATGTGATTTTCATTGATGACTATTCTCGTAAATGCTGGATTTATTTCATTCAGAAGAAGGACAAAACTTTCACAAAGTTTCGTGAGTTCAAATCTTTGGTTGAGAAAGAGCAAGGGAAGAAGATCAAGGCCTTGAGAAGCGACAACAGTGGAGAATATGTCTCTCAAGAGTTTAAGGACTTCTATGCAGTGGAAGGAATTAAATGAGAGTTTATGACACCTCATAACCCACAGCAGAATGGGGTGGTTGAGAGGAAGAACAGAACTATTGTAGTGGCAACACGGGCAATGCTGCATGACCAAGGCATACCACTTCACTTGTGGGCTGAGGCATGCAACACAGCAGTCTATTTGCAGAATAGGAGCCCGCATCGCAAACTTGGGATGAAGACACTAGAGGAATCTTTCTCCGATAAGAGACCAGCTATGGGTCTCTTCAGGATCTTTGGCTCATCGGTATATTTCCATGTGACAAAGGATCCATGGAAGAAGCTTGAGCAGACAGCAGAGTTGGGGATATTGTTGGGGTACACTGACACACCTCACAGCTATCGAGTGTACTTGCCTACTAGTTAGAGGACAGTGGTTCGCAAAGATCTCAAGTTTGATGAGCAGAAGGCCATGTGAGCTTCCCTTGAGAGGGAGCTCCAACTACAGGCTGTGGAGAAATTGTTGGCTCATAAGGAGGAGGAGTCTCAGACTCATGTGAAATAGCCACATGCAGAGGTTCCAGGAGTGGAGACATCCACTCAAGCAGAGTCTTCCAGAGATAGACAGAAGCACATAAGAGAAGCTGACAGATTGTTGGAGGATGCGAGAGAATGTGGGAGCACCATCTTCTCAGTGTAGACAGAGGAGGTCACCTGAGAGGTAGACTGGATACATGGCCCTTGCTGGGGAATGTGTTGAGACCGAGCCATCTTCCTTTGAGGAAGCAGTGCAACAGCCGATTGGGTTGATGCTATGGTGGAGGAGTATGACTCCATAGTTCATAACAGTGTTTGGGACGTGGTTTCAAGACCGGAGAACAAGTCAGTTGTGAGTTCTCGTTGGCTTTACAAGGTAAAGCAGGCTGTTGATGGTAGTGTGGAGAAGCATAAGGCAAGATTTGTTGCCTGTGGCTTTTCACAAGTCGAGGGGATTGACTATGATGAGAATTTTTCTCCTGTCACAAGGTACTCATCTATCAAATCTATGTTGGCACTATCAGCACAGATGGGTTGGAAGATCCATCAGATGGATGTGAAGACTGCATTCCTCAATGGCTAGATTGAGGAAGAGGTGTACATAGAGCAATCGGAAGGTTTTTAGACCTTTGATCATGAGTCACATGTGTGCCGACCCAAGAGAGAGTTGTATGGGCTGAAGCAAGCACCTCGTGCTTGGTACACCAGGACAGACAACTACTTCACCGTGTTGGGCTTCACAAAGAGTGAAGCGGATGCGAAACTGTACCACATCATGGTGAAAGGTAAGTTGTTGATCATTGTAATTTATGTTTATGATCTCATATTGACTGGTGATGATCAGTTGACCATGTCTTGCAAGGAGAACCTTGCAAGAGAATTCGAGATGAAAGACATGGGTCTCATGCATTACTTCCTTGGCATGGAAGTGTGGCAGAAGGATGGGGAGTTGTTTGTGTCTTAGGGAAAGTATGCCAATGAGATACTCAAGAGATTCCACATGGAGAAGTGCAAGCCCATGCAAACTCCTCTAGTAGGTAACTGGAGGAAGGAGGTTTCTACTTCAAGAGAAGTGGTAGATGCTACTGTGTATAGGCAGCTTGTGGGTTCACTAATGTACTTAATGAACACATGACCATATTTGTGCTATGTGGTTTACTAGCTGAGTCAAGCGATGGTTCAGCCTACCAAAATGTTTTGGAAGGTGGCAAAGCATGTATTGAGATACCTCAGAGGCACATCTTAGTATGAATTATGGTACAAATGGATAGAGGGAGTGAAGCTACAGGGCTTCACTGATGTAGATTGGGAAGGGAGTCCATCAGATCGGAAGAGCACATTAAGAGGGATTTTCAACCTTGGGTTAGGGGCAGTTTCTTCGTACATCAGGAAACAAAGGTTGGTTTCACTCAGCTCGATAAAGGCAAAATACATGGCTGCAAGTCAGGCAACATGTGTGGCCATCTAGATGCGGAAAATCCTAGTTGGTTTGTTTGATTAGAGGATGGATCCAACTGTCATCTATTGTGATAATCAGAGTTCTATCAAACTCTCTAAGAATCCAATATGTCATGATAGGTCCAAGCACATCAACATCTGATATCATCATCTCAGAGACTGTGTAGCGAGGAGGATCATGTTGCTGCAGTATATTTCGATAGAGGAGAAAAATACTGACATTTTGGCAAAGGCATTGTCAAAGTGTAAATTCAAGTTCGATAGAGACAGGATCAAAGTGGCAGATAATCCCTTTCTTGTTGAGAGGGAGTGTTGAAATATGGCAACAAGAATATTCTAATTTAATTTGTCCTTGAATTAAACTGTGAATTAAAATCAAATTTAGTCTTAACAGCTACTTGGAAATAATTAATTAATTTATTTTAAATTAATTAGTCGGAGAAATTCAAGTTAAAAGTCTTTCTAAAGTCATGCAAGAGTTATCCTTTAAATTAAGGAGATAAGATTGAGTTATATTTGAGTTGTAATTAGTTAACTCAGTTTGCTGAGCTAAATCCAGTTAAATTAGTTCCAAATTGTTTGAAGAACTAATAGTGAGTTAACAGTCAGTTGATGCATTAATGCACTCAACTAGTGCTACTCCAGTTAACTGAAGATACCCTCATCAGAAATTCATGCATGTCTATTCGAAGAAAGACTCAATTGAGATTAATATTCAAGGATAGTGTACTATTAGTTGCATGTGTTTTCTCATGGAGAAAACTCATGCACGCAGTCAAGGATTCATCCTTGAGGATTATACAGTTTTGAAGGCTTGTTTTTTCCACTTGGTAATAGGCTAATCATCCACAAGGAACAGCGCAAAGAAATAGGAGCTTGCAGGGTAGAGAGGAAGGCTGGAGAGAAGCCAAGATTGCCTGTGAGCATTTGTGAGGATTGTACTGAGAGCTGGCTAGTTGTGAGAGCTAAGGCTTTGTATAATTCCTATGTATTTCCACCATGTATGATAATACAATAGTGTGGGGTTTTTATCTGAGACTTTCCCCAAAGTATTTTCATGTGTATTGTGCCATTGATTCTTCTTTTTCTGGTTATATTGTTCATCTCGATCTTTAAGCTTCCGCAAAATTGATAGTAGAAATAGGTTATAGTATTCTTCTTTGATTTATATTGCATTATCGGGTTAACCTATCATAGATTTTCTACATATAATTGATTGTTCTTAAGAATTTCATCTACATGTTTAATTTGTTCTTCCCATGATTTTCTATAGATAATAATATCAACAAATAAATCAAACATAAATTTCTAAAAATGGGTCAAAATATCTTTGTTCATAAAGTTTTGAAAAATAATAGCATTATTTTACCCAAAAAAACATGCCTTAATAGTGAATTTCATGAAAATTATAAACTATTTGAATTCTAGATGATACTAACCTGCACACATCTATATGGACTATTTTGATAAATAAAATAGTTTATAAATACTAACATAAACGAAATGATACTAACATGCACACATTTTATTTATATTTTCAAAATTAATTTTATATCTAGAAAATTAATTTTTTAATTTTATATCCAAAAATAATACTAACATGCCCACGTTTATATTTACAAAATTAATTTTATATCTAGAATTTTTCTTTTTTTAATATTTATATAATAGTAAAATTTCTAAAGAATTAAGTTCACTTGTTACTGGTGGTTGGGAACCAAAGTGTAAACATCATAATATAATAAGTTCCAAAAATTTTATTGTAGAATACATCATTTTATATAAATAATAAGTATAAAAAAATTAATAATATATTTCATTATAATTAGTCAAGGGTTACAATTTTATAGTGAAAATTAAAAGAGTATGAAATTAAAATGATGTATGAATTTTATTTTTTTTATAATGTACAAATATTTATATAATTAATAATCTTATTAATGTATAATTAAAATGAAGGAGTTGAGATGGAGGTATAATTAAGATGAAGGAGTTGAGCTGAAGGACTTGAAGCACATGTTATATTTTTTATATTTCAAATTTAAAAATAAATGTCTTATAATTAATAATCTTATTAATGTATAATTAAGATGGAAGGAGTTGAGATGGAGGAGTTGAATCACATGTTATATTTTTTATATTTCAAGCTGTGGCGTTTAAATCTGGATAAATATATTTTATTTAATAGAAATAGTAAAAGAAACAATTTTACTTAATAATTCCATAACTATTTAACTAAAAAAATAATAATATTTACATTCATATCTCATAACAAACAATTTATAATCTGAAACCCTAGATAAAGAAAAATGACGACCAAACTTTATCTCATTGTAATAGAACCCATTATTTCAGCATGACTGCCACACCTCAGTGAAAATCTTAAAAAAAACCGTATAAACAAGTTTTACAAGATAATCCCATAACCATTTAATTGAAAACATATAAAGATAACATTTGCATTACCTCATAATGTCCCAAAACAATTTAAAATCTGATGACCTAGATAAGGAAAAATGACGACCAACTCTATTTCATTCTAATAGAATCCATTATTTCGGCATGACTGCACCCCACATCAAGTAGAAATATGAGGAGGATCTTTTCTGCATTTAACATAAACCAGAGAAATGAAGAGAATCATTTCCCACGCTATCCTCCTATTACTGCATAACATAAAACGATCACGACAAATGTGAAACACTAACTAAGTCACAATTGACGAGAGAAACACAGAGCACCAACTCATCGGCACCAGGAATGGTCATGCGACTTAACATAAACAATGACTATAAAAACAAAGAGCAACCATTATGACTGATCGGCGTGTGTTTTTCGCCATACTATTAAGCCAAGCTAGCCTAATTCGCCGTGACAGCAAGCTGCATCCCGCCCGCGCAATGACCAGGAAAACCACAAATGAAGTAGTTGGCACCTTGATTCAGAGTAATCTGGTCACTTCCAGACGTCAAGGGCGGTGACGCTCCCGGCGTGCAGGCATTGTAATTTCCCACGTCCACCACCACGACGTTGTGGGCTCCCGGACTATAGTTGAACACTGTCATACATCCAACCATTTACCAACCAGGATTACAATTTGTCAGTAGAAACAAACTTAACTTGAAAACAATCTAACAACATTTATTCATTTTTTTAGCATGCAAATTTTCACAATGTTGTGATTTCTTTTTGGAAAACTGTGCAGGGACTTATCTAATCTTTTGTTTTGAAAGATGGGTGAAGTGTTAAATCTTTTGTGTAGGAGATGGGCGAAGTGTTAACTGTCATGAAGATGAAGATGATGAGTGAATTTTGGGTAGGAGATGGGCGAAGTGTTAACTGTCATGAAGATGAAGATGATGAAGATGAAGATGATGAGTGAAGTGTTCGCCCAAAACCTGAAGATGAAAATGATGAGTAAAGTGTTCACCCACCGCCTCAAAAACATCAGAAATAAAAAATATACCATTATTCAAAAAAAAATAATACAAGCACAAATAATTCTAAGCAACAGCTTAACCTGACCTAGAATATCACCCGCCACAAAATTCTTCCCATTAGCCCAGCCAGATGACCCAATACTGAAACTCCACCCTTGGCTGTCTCCAACTACGTAGGTAGCTCCTTGAACACATTGAACCACACAAAGGAAAAGGAGCAGTAACATGCCCAGCACCGCAGCATTATTTTTCTCCAGTCTCCCTGCTGCATTACCTCTTCCCTTGGCCATGGTTCTGCGCCAGATTACAACCACAAAAATACGAGAAATCTCCACCAAGCTAATGATAAAAACTGTAGAATATGAGCAAACAGCGATAATTTTAAAGATTGATGCAGAGAATATATATATAGGGTTTTGGCATCACTCGTTCATTATTCAAACATCTATATGCTCAACCGAATATTGCATTTCAGCGTTTTCCGTCCCACAAATAGCTGTTTCCTTTTTCAAGTATTGCAATATATGTCCACCGATCTTCAGTGGAGATGTATTTAGAAAAATCCAAAGATAGGATAGAAAACAATTTGGCAATTCCCTGTCATTGAGCTTTCTAAATATGCGTTCACCTACCTTATCTGGGTATTTATTTAAAAAGGTCCCAAACATAGGATACAAAATAATGGCAATGAACAAGTATCCAGCTGCAAAACGATACTCTGTTGAATCGCTATGCGTAATAAATACTCTGCAATTCACTGTATCATGTTTGCGCAAAGTAATCAGACAATTACTCTTGAAAATATCTATTAATTTGGTGAGCCTAAAAGCATTCATGCAATTAGCAACTTTTACAAGCTTTCGAGTGAACTTTCGCTTTTTTCATAAATAAACTGTTTGTATTTTCTGAGTTTAATTATTGAATTAGTTGTATTATAGAAAAACGTATTATTTTTTTTCTAATTAGGATTGGAATACATCTTTAACATGTTTAATATATTACTGTGAGGAATTGAATCGATAATTTTATATTAAAGTGAGCCTTAACAAAATCATCCGATCACGTCTATCAAAACATCATAAACTAAATTTATAATATTTTTAAATAATTTATTATTAATATAATTTTAAATATTATATAATAAAATATGTTTTTTATTTTTTTAAAGTAAATATATAATTTTTATATTGTTTAATAAAATTGATAAAAATAATTATAAATTTATGATATATAATTTGAAATTAAAAAAAAATACACTTTTATAAAATATTTAATTTTAATTAAATATTCTTAAATCAATATCAGCAAAATAATAATTAATAACAATTTAATATAAACAATTTCAACTTCAAATTTTAATAATGTTTAATATAATATGAATATATCTTTTAATAATATAATAAGATATAGAGTATAATAATAATACTACTATAAGCGTATAAGGGTGGGAAGAGAGTGGGGCCATTATAGGGTGGCAAGAGAGTGGGGCCATTATTTGTCCCAAAAGAAATATAGAAATATCTTATTTATGTAGATTTCGTAAGGCCATAAATAATAGCGCTGAAGTACATGCATTATTCCGAGGCTTAAGTTTAGCTCTTTCTAACCGCATCAAAACCATATTCACAAAAATGGCCCATACTTGGTTACATTTTTTGTTACATCTTTGTTTGCTCCTCCTCAATAATGTCATCATGGATCAAATGGAAAACAAGGCAATTCAATTTGAAGTGGTCTCCCTTGTGGTGAATGAGTGGTGACTCACCTCCCCATTTCATAAGAATGATGGGTGACCACAATGACATTGAAAGATGGTTGTTGGAAGCATGGAGGGATGGGAGGTTTTAGGAGATACGATAGGGGCTAACGGAAAACAAGGAAGAATAATGGTACCCTTCCCACATGGATACAAGTTACAAATTTGAATATTGGATAAGATAGTATCTATTAGTTTAGTGGATACAAGGTAATGACTTGGGGATGTAAATTGGAGGATTGAACATCTTCTCTTGTTAGTTGACTTGGTGGGAGGACGATGAGAGCAAGTCGTTATAGCTAGAAGGATCTGTTAGGAAGAGATAAGGGACTTAACCACCTACATCAAAGTCAAGGGAATCTGGGTAAGGAAAAATTTGAATTTACTATCAATTCCTTTATTAACTCGATTCTCTTGAGAAATTGAAGGTATAGTCAAAGCTATTCCACTAGTGGTTGGGAACTTTGTTAAAATTCTGAGTGAGGTCCTAATTTCAAGGGCCTCACTAGCTTGTTGTTTTATGAATGAGGGAAGCATGTAGGCTTTTTTTTTCCTTCTCTTGCGGAGTTGGGAGCCTAGAATAGGTCAGAGTGGTTCACTAGAGCATAATATATTTTCCCTAGCATGTTTTTGTCTATTCTTGGGGGTCCAAGCAGAATAGTTTATTAGTTGATAAATATTTTAGTTCGCATTCCTCTTACCCTCAATATGGCACATCCTTGACCCTTCATCTTCAAGATATTGGTTCTAAGGAAATCTTCGATGATGTGTTGCATATGCAACTCAAGGTTCGACAATTGGTAGCTTATATCTCTACCACCATGGAGATTCTTATTGAGCAATGATCAAATATTCAAAAATTGGAGAATAATATTATGTCTTCATCAACAAATTAAATATGCAATTGGCTTCCGGTGGGCATCTTCATTTAAATGCTTGTGCTTCAACACAAAAACAAGTTCCCTCCTACAACAGCAAGTGCCCTCTTACAACAGAGATAAACCCCTTAGTTAATATTTCACGTGTATGGTAGTTTGTGTAGTTTTTTTTTTGGAAATTTTCTTGAATTTATAGGTATATTTAGTGTTGCTATTTTGTACCTAAAGCTCTACCAATGCCCTTGGAAATTAGGATGGTTGAATTCTAAAAGATTTGTGTTAAATCTTTTTGAAATAATTGGTTTAGAAAAAGTTTAGAAAAAATTATGTTAAACATTTTTACACTTTTAATATAATGTTACATCAAAACCATATTCAGAAAAATGGCCAATACTTGGTTACATCTTTGCTTGCTCCTCCTCAATAATGCCATTATGGATCAAATGGAAAACAAGGAAATTCAATTTGAAGTGGGCTCTCTTGTGGTGAATGAAGTGGTTACTCACCTCCCCATTCCATAAGAATGGTGCATGGCCACGACGACATGGAAAGATGGTTGTCGGAAGCATGCATGGATGGCAGGTTTTAGGAGATACGATAGGGGCTAATGCATGTGAACCCATGTCGAAATTTAGTGTTATATTGTGTGTTGGGAAGTTGGTCGTAGTCCTTATTTGTGTAGATCTAGTTATCTGAATTGTTAAGAATGATAGTACCCTTCTCGCATGGATACAAGTTACAAATTTGGATATTGGAAAAGATAATATCTATTAGTTTAGTGGATACAAGGAAATGACTTGGGGATGTAAATTAGAGGATTGGACATCATTATCTTGTTAGTTGAGTTGGTGTGAGGACGACGAGAGAAGGTCATTATAGCTAGCATGCTCTTGGGAAGAGGTAAGGGGCTTAACCACCCACGTCAAAGTTGAGGGAATTTAGGTAAAGAAACATTTGAATTTACTATCAATTCCCTTATTAACTCGATTCTCTCGGAAAACTGAGGGTATATTCAAAGTCATTCCACTGGTGGTTGGGAATTCTATTAAAATTATCAGTAAGCTCCTAATTCTAAGGACCTCGCTAGCTTGTTGTTTTATGAATGAGGGAATCATGTAGGCCTTTTTTTCTTTTGCTTGGGGAGTTCAGAGCCTATAATAGGTTGTAGTGGTTCACTGGAGAATAATATATTTTCCCTAGCATTTTTTTGTCTATTCTTAGGTCCAAGCAAAATATATTTATTAGTTGTTAAATATTTTAGTTTGCAGCCCTCTTAACCTCAATATGGCACATCCTTGGCCCGTATATTCTTAGGTCCAAGCACAATATATTTATTAGTTGTTAAATATTTTAGTTTGCAGCCCTCTTAACCTCAATATGGCACATCCTTGGCCCCGTTGTCTTCAAGATATCGATTCAAAGAACTCTCAGGTGATGTGTTGCATATGCAACTCAAGGTTCAACAATTGGTGGCTTATGTCTTTACCACCATGGATATTATTGTTGAGTAATGATCAAAGATTCAACAATTGGAGGATAAGATTATGTCTTCATCAACAAATTGAATATGCAATTGGCTTCTAGTGGGTGTCTTAATTTAAATACTTGTGTTTCAACACAGAAACAAGTGCCCTCCTACAACAAAGATGAACCCCTTAGTTAATATTTCACTTATATGGAAGTTTGTGTAGTTTTGTTTTTGGAAATTTTCTTGAATCTATACATATGTTTAGTGTTGTAATTTTGTACCTAAAGCTCTACCAATGCCCTTGGCAATTACGATGGTTGACTTCTAAAATAGTTGTGTTAAATCTTTTTAAAATAATTGGTTTAGAAAAAATTGTGTTAATTATTTTTATAGTTTTAATATAATTTTATGTTCTGAATATAGATTTACTAATATAATATATATAGTAAAAATTAATAATAATAATATTTTAATTTTTTTAATATCATAAGATATATAATATAATAATTAATTTTATCTTATGGTTAAATTTATTTTGTATTTTATAATGGATTTAAATTTATTTATTAATTTCACATGTATTTATAATTATTGATTTATTAATTTTTCTTCCTGATGTTGTGATTTTTTTCGTTGATGAGAAATAAAAAGTTTATTATAAATGTTTTATGATTTTGAAAAAAAATTGAAAAATTAATACATAATATTTAACAAAAATAATATATATAAGTTATAAAACAAATATTTTTAGGTATAATTAAAAATATTGTATTAATTAAATTTATTTTTGAGAGCACAACATTTGTTCATAGCTCCAATAGTACTCACTTAGCCTTAAAACTAAAAGAAGTACACTATAGATTAATGTAGTATATGCTCAACAAACCCTTAAAATTAGATACATCAAAACTTCCATGTAATCAATATATTTTAATAAAAGTCTTTCCATCCTCTTGGGAATTAAATTGGTCCCTAGAAAGAGCTAATATATTTAGATATGAAAGGAAAAATGAGACAACACTAACTAAATCAACTATAGGAATAAAGGAATGATGATAAAAAATAGAAGCATGTTGAAACTCTTAAATTTACAGTCTCAAACTATTAATCTCATCTTTCACTTTTTGTTAATGGACCGAAATGTATCGCCAACCACTAGGGGGTCTCCCCAGTTTGAATTCCCAATTAAACCTCACACTTTTTGGGGTTGGATCTCCATCTGGTATGTGGGTCTAGCTTCCACCATGAATGTTTCTGCTCTTAGTTGTCAAATGAGAAGGTGTTAGAGTGGGGACAAGAACAAAGTGTCGAGACAGTGAAACAAAATCAACCCAAGATTGACAAATTGCATAAAGACGTACAAACAAGTCTTAGCAGTAATAAGAAGAGGTATGCCATGAGAGGGATCAGTGAGCTAAAACCCAATCAGACATACAATAAACAGGAACATGCTAGAAGTTAATTGCAAAATAGTTCACAATAGATCACCGACATGGCAAGAAATAAGTAAACACGGATTCGAAAGAAAAACATACATGCAACAACTATGAATCAGTCCATAACATATTGTGTATATGAAATCACACATACAAATATAGTGAAAATACCTGACAACCAGTACAACTACCATGAGTAAGCATGGGAATCAGTGCCAAAGACGAAGAACATCTTATTAAAGTTGCTGCAAATTCAATTACATATCTTGCAATTGGTCAAATCCCAATAGTGTAACATGGGTTGCTCATACCATTACACAATGCAAAACCCTAGCCTCACTACAACTCCACTCTACTAGCTACCAAGAGCTGAGTGGCTCTAGCTCTCAAGAATAAATAAACTATCTAATCCTAGCCTCAACTCAAGTGCTAAAGTCCATCTCAATGAAGTAGGGGGGAACATTTATAGAGATGAGGTGATCGTTCACCTACCGTGACCCTTGGCCTACCCTCATTACCTTTCATCTACCCTCATGACTCTTGAACTTCCTCACTGCTCTCTCATACCTACTGCCTAGTACAAGATAATTAGTCTCATCCTAGCTGTTGACATCATGATGAGAACCCTAGAATGCTTGGTGCCAAGTTGCAAGAGTACAAGACAAAATTGTGTGGTTCATTGGCTGCATTGAATGACCATTTGTTTGCTATGACTTCTGCCAGCGTAGTTGACATAGTGCCTTGGTCAACTATGTGGAGCCAGCTTTTTTACTAGTTGGACACCTTAGGTGCAAGGCTTCTTTTGAAAGGTCTCATCTCCACGGGAATCAGCATCTACTTACAAAAAAATAACATTATTCAATAAAATGTGTAGATGAAGAATAATGCCAGAAAGATGACAAATTAACTGAAAGTAAAGCATGAACTAAGACCTCTGTATAGTCTTTTTCTACACCCCAGTGTTGTGGTAATGTGTAGCCCATATAGGGTGATCTTGATCCCTAATCTAGGAGGACTTCACAATCTATATTACAGTATGTGACCATAGGAGCAGTTTCCAGAAGGCAACCACATCCTCCAACTTGATTGGCACCATGCCTCATGATAGCATATTATAAGTTTCTCTGGAGCGGTTCGTTAAAGAGGAAATTACATTCTCCTTGCATACATCTTTTTCGACTAATTTTTACTGTGCAAGTTGCCAATTGTGCCTAACTAGAAATGAACTGTCATGAGTTTTTAAAACAAACTGATGAAAAATTTTACTCCCTGGATTCTCCTAACCATATCATTCACCCAGTACATCGTTCATGATTGTACATGATTCCTTGGATGTCATCATTGCAGTCTTACCGTTGCCATTGATTTTGTGTGTTGGCACCATCACAAGGCTTTCTACCCAAGATCACGAGCTTAGTTTTAAAGAGCACGCAGTATGATTAACACTACCTCATTTCATTGTCAATGTATCGGTTTGTTGTCCGTTCATTTCCCTCCAAACTATCATTGACATCATTTTAAGTCATGTTGCCTTCTTTTAAACCAATAGTTCTGTCGAAGTTGTCAATAACAGAAGCATAACCAACGTGACACTAACTAAGGTTTTACAACATTTCAGTTTTGTTTCATATCTTGCGTTTTCATAAGAGGCCAAGTAATCAAGTTTCCACCTACTTTAAACTACTTTCCAATCTCTCCTGCTTTTCAATCTCCCCGACAGATAGTACAGCAGATTGGTGTGGACGAGACTATTGGCTGGGATCTGATGAAAATTAAAATCAAAGTCTACATTCTTTCAAACGCCATCTGTGAGCATAGTTAACATTTAATGCCTAAGTGACTTGCTCTTCTCTCCAAAAATAAATATGTGGTCTTTTCTTTGTGTTTGATACAACCTTGCAAATGCCTTAGCCATCTTCGTGCTTTGCAATGAATGATTGCCATAATCCTCGAAGGTTTTGAGATTGGGTTATATCGAAATAACCTTTCACAAGTCGCAAGTGGATATTACGACTTGTGAACAATCACGTAAACCAAGTCAAATTTTGAAGGTAGAGGGGGTCACATTTCGGATCCATATGCAGGTTGCATTCCTTAGAGGTTGACTTAAGGTGTGACCCAATGACCTGGGTGGAAGTGCGACTCGCTGGAGGTCGCACAATCGCGAATTAGAGAGGTTAAAATAAGATAATTACTTTTGCTTGAGGAGTTAGTTAAATATAGAGAGTTAGTTAACTGAGTGATTGGGTAATTGAGTATTTGAATGTTAGTCAAGTGATAGATGTGTGGTTGCTTGTGGATGCATGTCAAGGCAAGTAGCTAGTTAGAAAAAGATAAATACCTTTCACCAGGTTCATTGTAATCATCATGTTTTGTGTAATCATCATGTTTGGTGTGATCAATAGAAGAACAGCAGCTCGTATTTTGTGTGAATTCATACTTTGTCTCCTCCGCCTTTCCAACAAATTAGTATCAGAGTGAAGTTACACAGAGCGTAGTCCGTGTGAAAGGAAAATTCTATTTTTTCTTGTGTGGTTTGAACATTAATGCATTCTACATCTAGATACAGGGCGCTATAACGTGTTCACTCTCAGGAGAGAGCCGAGTTAAGCCTCAAAAACTTAAGCCATTTTGCATGCACGCGGGTCCTTTCGTTTCTGTGTTGCGTTAACGAACTGTCGCTTGAGTTAGCCGAGGTGCAATGCGTTAGTCGCATGCCCTCATAACGTGAGACGCATTAGCTTATTAAAAAAGTCAACAAGTGAAAAGGGCGTATTTTGTTTTAAGGTAAGAGGATGCTTTATACGGTGAAACACTTATTTCCCATAGTTCGTTTATAAAGTTGAGCGGGAAACTCCTTTATTAAGATGGGAGCATATTAAAAAAGGCCTTCAAAAGAAAACTTTTGAGTCATAAAAGGTTTCGGTTTGTTAAGTTTTTTAATTTATAAAAGGGTGGATTATAAAGGTTTTATTGTTTTAAGTATATAAAGATTTTTTTAAAAAAGATCTCTTTTATATATATAAAAAATAATAGCAAGAGTTTTTCAAAAGGGTTTTCGAAAAATATTTTTTTAAGTTTTTTTTTTAAATAAAAAATTTAGGGTTTTTTTTATTGAAAGGTTTTTTTTGAAAAGAGTTTTACAAAAGAGCGATTTAGGGTTTTTTCAAAAAGGTATTTTTTAGAGAAAGATGGCTTTTTCAAATTTCCAGCCCCAGTTCTCACCGTTTACAGGGAAAGATTATGATGTGTGGGCCATTAAGATGGTGACCACATTGCAGGCACATGATGTCTGGGATTATGTCCAGTTTGGGTTTTCAAAACCTAAGAATGAAGAAGAAGAACAAGATCTCAGTAATACATAGAGGGATCAATGGAAGAAAGATAAGAAGAAGAATGCACAAGCATTGCAGCTTATTCATCAAGGAGTGGACTGAACAATGTTGCAGAAGATTATGATCACGTTTTAAGCAAAAGTAACATGGGATATTATGGCGACAAACTATACAGGTATGGCCAAAGTCAATATTGTTAAGTTGCAAAATATTAGGAGAGATTTTGAAAGTCTGCAGATGAAGGAGACAAAGTACATTGATTCTTTCATGAATTGGGTCATAACTGTTGTAAATCAGTTAAATATTTATAGTGAAGAAATTAAATATCAAACAGTGGTTGAGAAGATCCTCAGATCTTTATATACCAAATTTGATGTTGTGGTAGCAGCCATAAAAGAAGCCAAGGATTTGGCATCATTAACAGTTAATGAGTTGATGGGATCACTTCTATCGCATGAGGCAAGGATAGACAGAAATAAGGATTCCACTTTAGAGACCGCTTTCAAAAGTCAGGTTTCTATTTCAAGAGATAGAGGTTGAGGCAGAAGTAGAATGACAGACAGAGGATGAAGCGGAAGATGTGGTAGTTAGAGAGATGACCAAGAAGAGCATGAACAACAAGTGGAAGCAACTATATAAGCTTCAACAATAATCAAAGAGTTGACAAATCAAACGTGAGATGTTATTACTACAATAAATTTGGTCATTATGCTCATGATTGCAGGAAGAAAATAGCTGATCAAGGGAACCAGAGAGCTAATGTCACTACGGATAGTACTAACTCCATGTTCCTAGCCTACCATACCATGCATGAACCTTCTGCTAATGTGTGGCTGTTCTACAGTGGTTGCAGTAACCACATGACAAGAAACAAGGATTTGGTTGCAAATTTCGATCAATCTATTAAAATAGAGGTAAAGTTGGGGACTGAAAAGACTGTGGTAGTAGATGGCAAACGAGTGGTCAACATTCTAACCAAGCAGGGGAAGCCGAGACAATCTCAGAGGTATGTTATGTTCCCAGTATCAAACATAATTTGATAAGTGTTAGTCAATTGACACAGAAAGGATACAGAGTTATCTTTCAAGGTCAATAATGTGTTATATATGACAAGCCCCCAAGCAAGAAGTTGATAGAAAAGGTGCAGATGACAAGGAATAGACTCTTTCCTCTAATTTTGAATTACAGTGGCCAGGTGAGTTCTTTTACAGTTGCATGTTCTGATGATTATTGGTTATGGCACTTTCAATTTGGACACTTGTACTTTTCTGGTTTAGGATTGCTGCAACAGAAACAGATGGTCGGAGGATTACCTCCCATCAAAGAGCCTGCTAGTACTTGTCAGTGTTGCATCTTGGGAAAACAACACCATGAAATTTTTCCAAAGGGAGTTTCATACAGAGCAAACAAGCCTCTTAACCTAATGCATACAGACTTGTGTGGACCTATGAGGACACAATCAACCTGTGGAAGTTGCTACTTCCTCACTTTCATTGATGGCTACAGCAGAAAGACTTGGGTTTACTTCTTGAAACAAAAGTCTGAAACTTTTGCAAAGTTCAAAGAATTCAAAGCCTTAGCAGAGAACCAAAGTGATCGACAGATCAAGGTATTCAAGTCAGATCATGGTGGAGAATATGACTCAAAGGCATTCCATGATTACTGCAAACAAGATGGAATTAGAAGACAATTTACAACCAGGTACACATCGCAGCAGAATGGTGTAGCAGAGAGAAAGAACAAGACAATTATGAACATGGTAAGAAGCATGTTGAAAGGTGGAAACTTGTCTAATGAGTATTGGGCAGAAGCAGTTGCATGTGCTATTTATGTGATCAACAGATCTCCTACAAAGAGTGTAATGAACAGAGTACCAAAACAAGCATGGTCAGGTATGTATTGCAGTGTATCTCATCTCAGAGTATTTGGATGTGTAGCTTATGCACATGTGCCTAAGGAACGAAGAGGCAAATTGGATGATAAAAGTGAAAAATGCATATTCACTGGTTATAGTGAGCAATCAAAAGCTTACAAATTGTATAACCCTATCACCAAGAAGACCATAATTAGCAGAGATGTTGTGTTCAAAGAACAAGAGTCATGGAATGGAACTGTAGACAAAATAGTTGATGCACAAGTGCCATTGATGGAAGAAGATGATGTAGCAGAAAAGGAGCAACAAGAATCACAAGTGAGGACACCAAACACAGACACACCAACAAGGAATCCAATATTTTCAGAGAAACATGGATCCTTAAGTAGATCAATAGATCAAGATTCTCCCAGCAATGAATCAAGCAATGGTAAGAGAAATATGAGAAGTTTGAAAGATATTTATGATGATTTGGATGTTAGTTCAAATTTTGCATTGTAGTCATTCCAACCTTCTTCGTTTGAAGAAGCAATCAGAGATGAAAATTGGGTGCAAGCCATGGATGGAGAAATTGAAGCCATTGAAAAGAATGACACATGGGATTTGGTTAATTTACCAAAGGACAAAAATCTCATTGGTGTGAAGTGGGTGTACAAGACAAAGTTGAAATTGACAGATTTAAATCTAGACTTGTAGTAAAAGGATTCTCACAGCAACCCGGAATAGACTTTGGAGAAACATTTGCTATGGTAGCTAGATTGGATACTGTAAGAGCAGTTCTAGCCACAGTTGCTCAGAACAAGTGAAAAGTATATAAGATGGATGTGAAATCAGCCTTGTTGAATGGAATTCTAGAAGAAGAAATTTATGCGCAGCAACCTCCAGGATATGAAGTTGAAAGTGATGAAGAGAAAGTTTACAAGTTGAAGAAAGCACTCTATGGACTGAAGCAAGCGCCTGGAGCTTGGTATAGCAAAATTGACAGCTACATGGTCAATAATGGTTTTTGTAGAAGAAACATTGAGCCTACCTTGTATAAAAAGGTAAATGATCATGGAAAAATTTTGATTATTTGCTTATATGTTGATGACATGATTTTTATAGGTGATTTTGAGATAGATGAATTTAAAGCAGCCATGATGAAAGAATTTGAGATGACAGATCTTGGTCTCATGAAATATTTTCTTGGCGTAGAAGTTGAGAAATCTGAAAAAGGAATTTTTATTTGTCAAAATAAATATTCCAAAGATTTGTTGAAAAGATTCAGGATGGAAAATTGCAAACCTGTCCCTACACTAGTTGCAACAAGTACAAAGTTAAGAAAGGATGATGAAGGATCATATGTCAATCCAACTATATTCAAAGGATTGGTTGGCAGCCTCATGTATCTCACAGCTACAAGACCAGATATCATTCAAGGAGTGAGTTTGATTTCCATATTTATGGAGACTCCAAAAGACACACATTGGAGTGCGAGAAAAAAAATTCTAAGATACATAGCAGAACTAGAGATTGTGGCATAATGTATGCAAGCATATAAAAGAATGATTTGATTGGATACATAGATAGTGATTTTGTAGGAAGTTTGGATGATAGGAAGAGCACTTCTAGTTATGTGTTCCATATTGGTTCAGGTGTGATTTCATGGGCATATAAGAAGCAGCCCATTGTGACACTTTCATTAGTAGAAGCAAAATATGTAGCAGCAACATCAGCAGCATGTCAAGTAATGTGGTTAAGAATAGTATTTGATGGACTCAAGCATAAACAACAAGGATCAACGACAATATATTGTGACAACACCTCAGCGAATGCACTATCCAAGAATAGTGTGTTTCATCAGAAGAGCAAGCATATTGATACTCGATATCACTTTATTAGAGAACTTGTGAGCAATGGAGAAGTTCACTTGAAGCCTTGTAAATCTAGTGATCAATTGCTTGATATATTTACTAAGTCATTAGCACAAGATATGTTTTGGTTTCATAGAAGAAACTTGGGTGTTGTAAGCCTAGCAGAGACATAGACCAACAGGCCTATTTGAGTTGTCATGAGTCATGTTTTAGTTTAGCAGTTGTAATTAAGGGGGAGTTTTAAAATAAGATAATTACTCCTGCATTAGGAGATAGCTAAACATAGAGAGTCAGTTAATTGAGTGATTGAGTATTTGAGTGTTAGTCAAGTTGAGTTAAGTGATAGACGTGTGGTTGCATGTGGATGCATGTTAAGGCAAGTAGCTAGTTAGAAAAGGATAAATACCCTTCACCGGGTTCATTGTAATCATCATGTTTTGTGTGATCAATAGAAGAGCAACAACTCGTGTTTTGTGTGAATTAATGCTTTGTCTCCTCCACCTTTCCAACAACATTCCGTGGGGGCTAACTTGAGGTGTAACCTAGTGACCTGAGTAGAATTGCGACTCACTGGAGGTCACATAGTCACAAATCAAAGAGGTCGCATTCCCTGGAGGCTAACCTAAGGTGTTATTTTGTGACCCAAAAACCTGGGAGAGGTTGCATTCTATGGAGGCTGACCTGAGGTGTTATTTTACAACCCAACGACTTCGGAGAGGTCGCATAGTCCAATTGAGGGCTGACTCGCATCTTCTGGTTAAGTGTTGAATCTCTGGAGTTAGACCTGGTGACTAGTGGAAGGGATATGACTATGCGACTTATGATGTTACTGTACAACACTTTTCTTTGTCATCTGATGCAACACCAACTAGCCTTGTTCACATTTATGCTGACGTAATGCATCAATCAATTGAGGGTAACCATATTTTCTACCTCGGAAGTGGATAACACAACAATGGGGCCTTCAAGAAAAGGACTAGTCAAACTCTTGTTCTCGGCCATGTTCCATTGGTCCAAGGGTTGATAGAGGCCAATGACCAAAATGATTAGTATTGGGGATGGAAGAGGAAAACCACTTCGAGGTATCCTATGCATGTACCCTAGTTAATGCCCCAGTAATGGATTCCAATTCTCCTGTGGCACGAGCAAGATAAGATCTTCATCCTCCTGGTGGTAGTCAAGAGGCATTACAGACCCAAAATGACCCGAAAGGAAGTTGTGGTTGATTCACACATAAGGATGCGATTGGAAGCCTTAGTTTGTCAAACTAATTGGTTGTTCCTTACATTGTCCCAATAAATTGTTTCCTTCACACTAGAACTTCAAACCAATCTGGAGTTGGGCATTCTCCTACCAATATCATCTACTCATACCTGCAGCTCCTCAATGTTTGACCATCCAAAAATAGAGATGCATGTGATTATCATAATAAAAACCTGTAAATTCTTGTTGTGGGTTTTGGCGTAAGCTACATTTTCACCCCATGTTCACCACAAAACAGCCTCGCACTTTGTGACAGTACTGAGGGTATATACAGAGGTTCCTCTCTAAAATGTGTTAAAATGTCTGATCTTTATGTCGGAGAAGCAATTTTTATTATTGTGGCTACCATCACGCTACTAGCTTTTGGTGCTTGAGATCATCCCCACAATACAACCTTCTTCTCATATACATTAGCTAGTTATCTTCCCACTTCCTATGTTGTTAACACCGACCCTTGGTATGCTTTGGGAGATAATCCAATTTTCTAGCATACAGGACACAGGTGACTACAAAGAGCTATGCATGTGGAGTGATTGTTTTATGCCAAAGAAATTAGCCAATATTTCTGTTGTGTGATTTTATCGCATAATCTAATGGAGTCGAGGCACTATGATTTAGTGCTGATATCGGTTGCCTTAGCACATTATTAATGCATATTTCCCCTTCGTAATCACTTGGCGTCATTGGTGGGTTACAGGACTAGTGCACCCTGGATGGTAAATACAGAACTCTGTTATCGATTCTTCTCCTCATGGAGTGGTCTCATTTTATGCCCATTGTTGGCTCATAATTGGAAATCATTTTATAACATGCAACAATTAAAATCGATTCTTTTAATTGCACTCATGTGAGAAACTAGAATGGGTTCCCATCACTGTTTCCTTTAAACATCCTATTTGACACCTATCTCTGATGGTACATGAATCTCACTCTCCCATGGCAACCTTTAGTCATACCTTCCACGCCCTTTATTATTTATGCCCCCATGCATCGCTTTGGAGTGCGTGTTGGCTTTTCATGGCTTTTAATCCTTCTCAGCAAAGATACCTCCATACAACTTCTGGGTGCATTATGATGGTTCCAAATCAAAAGCATAACCCATTTATTAATTTCAAATATCCATCATGCCATGTATTAAAGAACTGTCATGCATTAAAGAGTGTTTTGTCTCATATTCACCCTTTGTTTTCCTTAAACTCCTTGAAAGAGTATATGAGGTTCGTATGGAAAGTTAAAACCTCTGACATTAGAGCATCTTAGCAGTGTCATGTCAAGGAATCAGTCAGAGGGAAAATTTTATGGGCTAATATTCGCAGATGGGCTAATTTTCCATGTTTTTTCCAAAAAGAGATTCGCCAATTTCCATTTTTTCTAAAAATGAATGGCCCACATTTGATAGTATAAAATTATTAACCTTAAAAATCACTAAAATTGTA